>CM055612.1:1381427-1981427 GCA_029379385.1 Quillaja saponaria
CATTCTCAAGTCATAACCCTGATAAGAATGTAAATGACATCCAGGTCCTTGCAACTGCGGTTACTTTATGGTTTGTGGACAAATCTGGTCGCCGCCTTCTACTGATTGTGAGTTTGAGTTTTGTTTGTTATGGATTTCAATATGTGACTATCTAATTGGTTGACAAGAGAGAGAGAAATTTTTAAATCTCTTACTGCAGGTATCTTCTGTTGGAATGGCTGTTAGTCTTCTAGTTGTTGCAGTATCATTCTATATAAAGGTAATAATTTAATAGTTGATTTATTCGGCTTTAACAGTTATTGTTTTGACTTTTGATATATTTAGCAGCTGCCTTATGAGCCTGTTTCCTTTGTCTTAATTGCTCTCAGGATTTCACATCCGATTCAAGTTTAAACACAATATTGGGCATCTTGTCAGTTGTTGGAGTTGTGGTATGTACTTATATTCACTACACTTTACAAAAATTTGCTTCCTGTTTATCTTTTCCCTAGTATATTAATTCTTAACTAATCAATTCTTTCAGGCAATGGTTGTTGCATTCTCTCTGGGACTTGGGGCCATTCCCTGGCTTATAATGTCGGAGGTACCAACATTACATTATATCTTTCCCGATAAGTTCTTGCTATTTTTAGACCATCTTGAAGATGCTGATTGCTGCAAACAAAAAACCTGCAATAATATCATAATACTCATATAATTTTCACTTGATCACCTAATTGAGTAAAAAACATTATTTTCCAATATTTCCACTTTGTCTTCAAAACTAAAAATTGAAGAATCATCATCATCATGCAGCCAAAACTTGCATCTTGGTGCTCGCATTTAAGCACACCTAGTAACTTTATATGAGCATAATCCTCAAAATCATGATGCTGCATTCCTTGCATATCTTGTATTTTGTGAAATTTCAGTCACCTTACGGATCTCAACTTTTTATTATGGAAGTCATTTGGAATGAGATGAAGTTTTGACGGGTCACATGTGTCTTTTCTTCATTTTCATACAAGTCTTTGATAAGCAACTTGTTTGAGTTGAAGTTGTTGCTGATGTTTATAAAAATTGAGTGCAGATTCTTCCAATTAACATCAAGGGACTTGCTGGAAGTGTTGCAACACTAGCGAATTGGTTCTTTTCCTGGTTGGTTACATGGTCAGCAAACATGCTTTTGAACTGGAGCTCTGGAGGTTTATTCCTACCCATTCAAATTCTCTTTCCATATAATTTGGCAATCTAGTGCATAATAGATCACCTCTGTTGTTATTCACATTAACTTTTCTGTTCTGATTTCGTTCTTGCTACTATTTTGTTCATCTTAGTAATTAACCAATATGCTACTTCTATTTTTGGCAGCAACCTTCACCATCTATATGCTTGTATGCGCTTTCACCGTGGCATTTGTCACAGTTTGGGTCCCTGAAACAAAAGGGAGAAGCCTCGAAGAAATTCAGTCGTCCTTCCGATGAAGTTCTGTGTTTTTAGTCTATTTATTTCTATAGGGAGGCAACTTCAAGAAATAAAGTAGTCTTTTAGATGAGGTTCCCTATTTTTGGTCTATTTGAGTTCTTGGTCTGAAGAAGCTGATATCAATTTTGCAAATCTTCCCCATTTTATTTAATCTATTATTGTTCTTTTTTTCTTTGGTAAAAGAGAAGTTATTAATTTCAAAACCTGCTTCTGCTTGCACCAAAGGGTAGTCTTATTGGAAGAAAAATGTATTCTGACGAGGCCAGCTAGAATCTAGGATTATGTAGGAGTCGAATATTCCATTAGAAGAGCCTTGAACTCAAAGAACTGACATCCACAAGTATGTTAGTCACATATACATGGCCCTTAAATGATGCCTATGGGTTGGTGCTGGTTCAAATTCTTTACTCTTTCTTATAACCACCGCTTCCGGTGGCTACATGGGTAGCGCTGCCTTGGTCCATAACCATAAGTATGGCTACTCTTCCAATTGCTGAATCCAAAAAATGAAACTCAGATTCCATCCAGCTCTAAGATGTCTGTTTCTGTTTCTATTTCTATTTCATCTCGGCAAAACTCTGTTATCAGTCACTGGGAAATAAAAACGGAAGTCTTGATTTGATTCTAAAGTAGAAGAAATCTGCAGCACAGCACTCCAAAGAGCACTGTCACTTGGCTGCATTGAGAGTTGGAGGCCGTTGTCTAGTGTAGATGAAGACGAGTGTCTTTTACGACTGAAAGAGTCTGCAAGTTCCTGGGAGCCCATACAATGGCACAGGCAGCGCAGGCTGTATTAATACTGAAGCAACCACTCAGGCTCCACTATAACACATACATAAAGATGCATGTGTGGACATTACCTGTACCTTTCCCATAAAGAAGGCGGAACAACTCAAAATTATAACTCTAATCTGGACATAAAAGACATGAATATAACTAGATATTGATTGAATAAATAAACCCTTGTCTAAAAACGTATTGATTTTCAGAAGCTGCACGTGTGCTTACATATCCAAGATGTTGTTTCGAATTAGACAGTATGTGTTATCAATACAATATGAGAAAGGGCATCACGATGGCCAAAATCTAAATAATAACCGTCTGAGGAAACCTAACAGTGAAAACACAATCTGGTAGAAAAAAGTACCAGAAACATTGAGCCAAGAAGAACTAGACAACCTCCTTTATGAGTTTCACAGTAATTGCTTTGGGAAGTCCCATCACACTATCAGTTGTTCCTACCTGCACAGTGAAACATTGCCTATTAACTTTCCATGAAATACCAATATTACAAATATTTACAAGCACAAAGCTTCAGTTGAGAGGTCTGAAGAAGCCAACCCATTTGTGAAACAAAGCTATGTTGACTTACATGCTGACAAGCCATAAGATCAGTGATTTTTTTTTTTCCTTTGTTAAGAATATCAGTGATTAAACCTTAGTAATTCAGGCATACACACACAAGCAAGCTGCTCAGAATTCAGAATCCTAATAATTCAAGAATACACACATAAGTTGATCAGTGTTCAGAATCCAGAAACACTTGCAGACTCAACATTCTAGCAAAAGATATTACAGCTTTGTTAGTGTTGACTGCCAAATCAGTATTCAGCTTTTGCATAACAAGTCGCAGACTGCCATCTAACTCAAAATTTAGTTAAGTTCCAAAGATTTCTTTTAACATTTGTAGGAAGTAGAAAATAATCTGTTGCTACTTCAAATTAAGATCATTTGCTCATAATGACTGGCAAATCAAGTTTGCCGTTTGCTCACCAAGTCACAGAATGCCATCTAAAGTAAAAAATGTAGTTAAAAATCATTTATTTTATTCTGTACTCCAACAATGATATGTGGCCAGCTTAATATTAAAGATCATCTGATGGGTTTGATATGGCTTGACTAACATGTTCAAGACAACATGCTTATTGTGACTATCAATTACAGTGTTGCTGTTGCATTATCATTATGGGCAGTAAAAGGTGAGCAAACCAACCACTTCTTTGACGAAAGGCAATATCAAAGGATGCTCTATTATCAATCCCCCAGCAACATTGAGCACAATTCCCTCCTCAACCTGAACACAAAGAAAAAAAATAAAATGAAGAGTAGCATTTTAACCTCTTAGATCAGTAAATAATTCAAGTGCCTCAACCAATTAAAATCAAAGTAACTCTTACCAGCTTCTCAATGACATCATCGGGTATTTCATTAAAATAGATCTGCAATTAAGCACCACAGAAGAATCAATTTCTACATTGATCAAAGAAAGAAAAACTGAAAAAGAAGAGGATCAAATTGACAAGTCATTACAAGGCTATTACTTTTTTACAATTTAAATTATATTTTTGAGTGAAATTCCAGCTAGCAGGTATAATTTTATATACCTTTAATTATTAGAAAAAATCAAGCACCTATAGTGAATAATGAATTTGATTCTAAAGGTTCAAAATTATTATGGCAACACAAATTATGTGAAAATATATCATATAGGATCATGACAGTGATTGTTGTAAGATCATCTAGCAGGCATTAGTCACAAAAGTGGTTCTCAAATGCTAATCTTCTGCCAACTAGGCTACACCACCAGCACACAGACTTTGCCCCTTCCCCATTCTAAGGATATAACTTTTCAACTTAAAAATAGTAGCAACATCGACATCACATTTCTTGTCTAATTTTATGACCTATGCAGCGACTGTCACGAAGAATAACTAGATGTGGTAGCCAATTTGCAGCAAAAAACCTAGTCAAATCTTGTCAACAAGGATCCTAGAAAGAATTGAGTTGGGGCAAGTGGCAGATCCTGACTAGATTCAGTTAAGGATCCATGCAGCTGACAGCAAGTATTTGGAAATAAAACTGATCTGTTAGTGTAACAAAGCATCATCTTTTTGAGTTGAAACAGAAAAACTTGGAATCACCCTCGTGTTAAATTATGTCCCTTTGAAATCAGATAACCTTTTTATCAAAATTAGTAACAAAATTGTAGACTAGTAAGTGTGATCATGAAGTTCTTATTGGTGATTCTTTATTTGGCCAGGGACTGGTATGATATAGAACATAGTACTTCATGGTAACATAAGGAGGGGGGAGGGGATTAATACCACTCAAAAAGTTACACAAGAAGGTCTAGAAGAAAAAGATACCTCCACTCTATCCCATCCTCCTTTTCTGAGTCCCGTTTTAAGGTTTGTAACAAGCACGGACCCCACAGTTGCAGCATGTCCTCCAGAATAGTCTGCACTAAAGTAAACAGACAATATGATATGAACATATAGGGAGAGACTGAGACATTTTAAGGAGTTAGAATATTAAGCAGACCTTTCAAAAATTGTCGAGCTTCTTCTTTGCTGGATGGTTTTTCCCTTACCACACCTTCATAGACCACCACCTCCATATCATTTCATAGTAACAGTAAGATATAACAAAAAAACATGGTTTCTCTGATAGAAAGAAAATCTGAAATTTGTTTTGTCGGAAACCAGAAGGCCATTTATGTATGAGGATACACAGCATAGATGTACAAGTTAGAGCATTCAATCACGACATCGGAATTATTTAAGCTGGGATAGTTGGGTTGCTTTTGATAGCATCATGACATACAATTAAAATAAGACGTAAAATTGATCAAGGCTCAACTGTTTGTACTTGCCAATTACAGTCCATGTAATCAGTATTTTATTAACTATATCTATAAGAACAACCAGAAGGAGGAAACATCAAACAAACAAAGCCATTACAGTGAGGGCAATGAGATAGGATTATTTCATTCTTCCTGCCTTCTCATTCTCACAAGGGATAGCAGTTGAAGTTCAATATACAGAAAATATATAACGGATATTTGGAAAGTATAAGGAATTTGATAAATACTTGGTCACAAGTAATTAATAATGTTGACTCAGCATCCTTTGTGCAGTCACCAGTAGGGAGCCACCCTAGGATGGCATCTGCCTGAAAAAAGATTTTGGAGCAACTGAGGTAAGTACCAGACAGTAGTTACACTTACACCACAACCAGGTCTATGGTAGCATTTATTAAGATTCAAAAACTATATCATTACCAATATAACTTCTAACTTGCATGTCACGGTTATTTCAATTTCATAAGGAAAACCGAAAGAGCAGGGAGGGGAAACATAAGACGAAGAAACTATACCAGACTACGGCAACAAGATTTCCAACATGGCATCTGTTTGGGTACTAAATCAAAACAAGCTAAACACTTTTATCTCTGTTAGACTGCCAAAATATCCAGAATGTCTTGGGGTGGAACTTGAAAATTATACAATATCTACTAGAGAAGCTGTGTATCCTCAGCTAGTAAATGGCCTAGGGTCTCCAACTAAATATATGACATTGGAAAATCAAGGATATCCACAGAAAGTAGCAAACAAGATTACAAGACATACTGTGTCAGCTGCAACTAAAACTGTTGATTCTGCATCCTTCTCATGATTATCAGTACTTTGTAATTTTGATATGATGACATCAGCCTGAGATTTAGTTATCAACCAATCAACAGAATAAACTTAAAATATGTATTTTCATTGAAGTGTCAAAAGAAAAGAACACAGCTCAGAGACAGAAAAGTTTCGAAGTAGGTAATTGCAAAAAGCAGATCTGACTCTGCTCCTTCCTCATCTCCTAGTAACTATAACAAGGTATCTTCAGTGCTAACATTGATTTGATTGCTTTGACGGTTTTATCTAATAAAAAGTGTTTCTCACTTTTGTTGACTAACTATCAAAGAGAAACTATGCATAGGATCTCTAAATGTAGCTAAGAAATTGATTTAGCAATATTGTGGCTTAATATCCAAACAATAAAAGGAAGCAAAAAGACTGAAAAAACCACCTTCGCTTCCGCTAGAGCCATAACCAACTCTTCTGGCTTTTCCTTCCTGATGGCTTTTTCATCAATATCTGCAGTCTAAGTGAAAAGAGGATTTAAAAAAATTGAAATTAACATGAAACTGAGTAAATATCTGTCAAGTTGTATACCATTGTTGTGAATTCATATCCCATATCAGCTAATATCTTCCGACGTGCAATGGAAGATGAGCCCAAGATTATCTGCAGCATACCATGTGTTAACTTCATCCTCACATCAAAATCTAACTTTCTCAGGCAAGTATGATTTGACGTTTAGAATTTAGAATTATAAATAAACAAAATGATTCATCTTATAACTGAATTCATTAAAGTTTACACTGATTCTTATTTAGAATTCACTTTACTGTAGCGAAATTTAACTAAGCAAATTCTTTTTTTCCCTTATCAAATAACACTTCTTGAAGGTACTCGCCATTTCCACAAATGCTATTACATCAAACCCCTTGATAGTCCAGAAGAAAGGAAAAAAAAAAAAAAAAATCTTTTGGGAGCATCTAACATCATGAAGATTACTGCATTAAACTAATAAACCCTAATTTTATCACGCAAGATCATTTTATACTCTTTTTTTTACCTTGTTTTAGTTATCCAATCAGAGAAACTTAACCGCGCCAACCCTATTAAGCGAAGAGGCATAGAATCTAGACTATAAGTTGAAGAAAGCAAACCTCACCTTGAACGACGAAGTTTTCCCTTCCATGCTTCCTGGATAGCTGAACCACAGACGCAGAAGCAGAATCAGCGACTAAGGGGTTGTTTGCCACTTGGGCGTGTTTACAAAGCGGAACTACTTGGATTTTTTTATTTTTTTTACCTTGTAAATTTTTATGGGCTCTTCTCAATTGGGCCCTCAGAATTGGACCTTAGACGTTAGCCCAACATTTATTCAGATAATATTTTCATCTAATGAGAACATGATCAGTTTATTTTTTATTTTTTTGGTACAAATATGATCAGTTGATTTAAGATTAAGAAAAATAATGTATTATAAAAAGACAAAAAAAAAAAAAATTATTATTCATTTCAAAGATTGTGGTCTTTTAGTTAATATATATATAGAATTTTATTTATTTTAAATGAATTTTACTTAAATTTTTTTGTTTGGAATGTTTACTGTTTGAGAATTCTGAAAGGGTATTCTTCTTCAAATATTAAATTAAAAAGTTTTGTACTAAATGCAAATTAAGTATGTTAGTTTTTTTTCATATAAACATATATATTATAAATAATAAACGAGTCAGCTCATGAATTACGAGTCGAGTTTTGAAAAAATTGAATTCGTCTCATTTTGCTAAATAAGCTCAAAATAAAACTTAAGAGAAAACTAGCCGAGCTCAATCTAAACCCTTAACGAATTGCTCACGAGCTAACTTAATTCATTATTACTACCTAATCCAAAAAATATAGTTTAATTGAATTCAATTCTACAAATGTAATAATTTGTTTCGAACACTAAAAAAAATAATTAAAATTGAATTCACCTCAATCCAATATAATTTTTATATGGATTTATTTTAAATTTACCCTTAAACTTTTGATCATTTCTCATTGCAATAATATTTTGGAATTTACAATAATGTACTTATACAATTGTGATGCGTTAGCTTAAGTTGATTGGGACACCGAGAATCAATAAAAATATGTCCATAATTACTTGCCAGCTTGATATTTTTTGTTTGCTATGTTGTTTCTTTTGTTCTTTTATACCGCAGTGCCACTTTTAATATAATTAATTCTTATTATATTAATCATAATTAAATCATTTGAGAAATTTGTAGAAGAAAGGAAAAAGATAATATAGAATTAGAGATAGAGATAGAGATAGATAGACTAATTAAAGTGATAATTGGCATTAAAACTTCACCACCAAGTACCAACGAGGCAGGTCCTTACAATATCTTGGAATTACAATTATAGGCCTATGAATGAGACAACAACGGACTTACATGGAAAGTAATTATAGAAACATTTACACTTTATTTTTATTTTTTTTAAACTTTATGATCAGCTGGAGAATATGCATTTCACATATCAGTTTGGTCAGCAAGGTTTTCTTCCTGGTCCACCATGGATTTTGCCTTTTCCTTGTTCATTGGAGTTTCAGAACCCTGAGCCTGCATTCAAACAATTAGTTAACACTACAAAACTGGGAATTGAAAAATTAAGGTAAATTTATCTAAAGAAATGGTAAAGTTTTTGAGCGTCATTTAATTTGAATTTGGGCAAGAAGAGAATTATCTCTTACTGTGTCTAGCATATAATCCGACATTAGAACCAAAAAATAGGTAGTGTATATATATATATAAATATTAATTACTTACCTTTGTTCTTCTTCCATGTAGTTGTAGTTGTAACCTTTGGTGGTCCCTCCTGTACCAGCAATCTTTCCGTAGTTTGGTATGGGAACTTGGCCAGCTTCAATTTGCTTCACATCTTCCACAAGTTTTTCATAATGCCTCTTCACTTCCTCCACTGTCTTTCCCCCAACTGCCCTGGCTAGGTTATGCCACCGGTCTGGGCTGTCCTCGTCGTAGATAGCCAAAGCATTCTCAAACATTTTGTTTTGCTTTGGTGTCCAACTAGAGCTTGAAGCCATTAATGAGAGCTAGCTAGCTAATTGAGACGATAGAATTTAGAATAATTTAAAGACAATGATTTTTCAGTGCTAGTATCTAGCTAGATATGAGCAATTGTGAGACTGCTTTGCTGCCCTTTATATAGTAGTGAAGGAATATGTTATGAGAAATTATGGGATGGGATTGATGGTGAGGATTTTGTTGTGCTTGTTGCTCATGCTAGCTAGCTGTTGCTTTCATTGCAAAACAGTGGGACTATAGCTACTTATAAATATCATGTGGTTTTGGTTTAACTTTCCAGGTAATTCACATGGTTTTGCAAATAAGCGCTTAATGCTTAAATTCTAAGCAAGATCAACAACTTCATGCAGACTTTCATATACCCAAAAATTAAAGTTAAGTTCTCTTTATCCTAAGAAATTAGTCTCGTGATCATAAAAAAATATATTTTCATTATTGATATTATATGTTTAAATTTTGTTAAAGGAGACCGTAATATTTAAAATTATAATTTAGAAGAACAGTATAATATTATAAGAAATTATTAACATTTATACTCTTAATCGGCACGAATATTTAGTTAATTGATGATCATGCCATAATTCTCCTCACTCCAACAACATCTTGCCAATTTTAACTTTATTTGAATTGAAAATAAATTCTTAAATACACATAGCACATGTGCGTCATGTCGCATATTGCCACGATATTGACTGGATGTCGATCACATGTGTTAAATGATGTGACATGCTTATATTGCATATTATATATTGATGTATAATTTAGTTTGCTATTAAAAATTTTCCATCCTTACAAGAACATACACATATTTTGATGTCAAGGTCCCAAGAGGTACTGGGTCCAGTTTAATCAATGGATGTACTACGTAGTACGTACATTGAAAGCTCACGGGAGTATGTACCATGCTGTTTAAAATCTCCACGGTAAACAAAAGTGCTTTCTGATTGAGCTGTAAAAAAATCGCCAAACAGTGTACAAAATCCAAGGTTAGTCCTACGTATTCTGCAATATTCCAACCAAACATTTACCTGTCAGCTATCTGCCTCCTCATGTACTGACCGTATCAATTATCAATTTAGGTTCATGTTTAAGAATTTGTTCACTCGGGTTATTATTTTTATTAATACTTATGCTCTATATAATATAGAGATGCTAAAGTTTTTTCCATGGAATAGTCTCATAATGTCATAACCTTATAACCTCCTAACTTGCTAGCTAGCTAGCTGTATATGTTGCTGTCAAGCTGTTAATTAATATCTATTCCTTAACAACAACAAAAAAACAATGCTAAGTGGTACTACTACTAGCTATCAGGTTATGTATGCCCTCCAAAAATAACCCAAAAATTCATCATAAGGCACTTTCCATCTGTTTCACATTTACATGAATGATGTAATTCTGTGGATTACAACATGGGTAACCGAAAGTACCCTACCCACTATAAGGCATTACTATTTTCATCTGGGGAAAATTGACAGGGACAAGAAAAGAAAGTTGTTTTGGTCAGGAATAGAATCTTAATTGTTGTCTTTTTCACTAGGGGATTTTTTAATAACCAGGTAAAACAGAACAATGGCTGTAGACTTCAATTGAATAACAATTCAGTGTCGTTACGAATAGAGCTGAAGGCAGTATGTCAATGTGTCTGTGTACGGTCTCATAAATAAGTTTTGATCTCTTATATTTTCATGGCAATTTTGTAAGTAGATTTGAAATAATTATAATCGAAATTTCATATGGTTGATTTTAGTCTGTAGGTGCTCTAGTTGCTGCTGCTTTCTGGGTCTTAATATTTGCAGGTGCTAGACTTTTTGACCTTGTTGAAAATAACAAAGAGAGCAAGCAACCTTTTGAGAATCATGTAGGGAAATGGAATCCTTATCATCCACATGGGAAGTAGCTTAGCTAGCACAACTTATCTCTACAGTGATCTTTCCCTTCTATTTCAAAAGCTTTATGCATTTTTGACATCAAATATGTGATCAGTTTTTGCCTGATCCTACTGCCCCACATACATAGCAAGTTGGAGTCAGGGCCACCTTATGCATTTAACTAGTTGCCATAAGATGCTTCCTACAGCATTACCTAAATACTATATACTTGGTAGAATATACTTCATCATAAAGGGCATTCACAACTTTATTCTACCAGAAAGTTACTTAACTTCACCTGTCAGCCTGCAAATCATCAGCATGCTTGGTTATCTGTCAAAGGCAACTAAGTAATATGCAACGCTCTTTTAGTTAAACTATAAGAGTCTATAAGAGGGAGTTGTGCTCTTAATTATCAGTTTAATCTTTATTGATGCATTGGCTTAATCTGTAAACACAAATTGCAGGGCAAGCCGGTGATAGTGAAAATTCTATTGCAAGCAGATCACATGAAGGAGGCAGAGAGGCAGTCACCCAACCCTTCAACTTTATCAATGTGCCTTTCCAACACTAGACAGTGATCATTTGATGAAACAGACCCTTCAACTTTATCATGAAGGGGAGAGGAGCAATTTTGAGAAGGTTTATGAGATATTTCATGCTAGTGATATTTGGAATCCTTATCATCTAGGTTTATTTCCACTGTAGAAACTTAACAATAGAGGGATACCCATTCTTCATTTCCTGTTCACTTTCAAGCCTTTCTTTATTCTTTCCTTGAGATCCCTTCCTTACAAGTTGGAAATGGCCAATCAAATAGGTATGTCACTGTTGATATGATTCTCCAATGAGTGAGAATTCAGTCAAATGTTTCGGCCGCGAATTAGGTAATTTGTTAAAGGCCAGGAAACATGAAACCAAATTTCCCTTTTCCATGAGCTGGGAAAGTCAAGTGTTGGGACCTGATCTCCTTTATACTATCAGCAAATCAACAACAAAGTTTTTGGGGAATATATAATTGAAATGAAGGCAATCTATCTATCTATACTAAAAGAGAAAAATTCGAAGCATGACATATAAGGGAAAAGTATCCATTAATGACCACTGGTAGTATTAGTTGAATATGATGATTGTACAATTTTAAGCATTATGCTTCTTTCTGTATTAATCTCAACTTTTGGTTCAGAAAATGACTAGACTTCAATGGTGTGGAGGGTCTGTGTAGGATTAGAATTTAGACATCAACTTCAACCAAGAGATAAAAAGTATCAAATTCTGCCAGGCTGTGTAGATGACTGGAATTTTGCCTTCTGATAAGCTTATAGCTAGTCTGATACTGTTAAAATTCCTAGATTCACTAATAATAACCTCGTTCCCAGTATGATGGGATAGATTCTTTCTCTTATACTACATACATTTTTCCGTTTCAATGTCATCATATATTCGGGTCAAAATATTCATGATCACTGGACTACAAGCATTGGTATGAACTGTCATTGTCATTCTCTTTTTCTCTTGCACTCAATCTCTTGATTCTTTATTGTTTCCACTTGATCTACCTAGTTTCATCTTCAATTTGCATGACTCCAAGCTAGGGTATCACAAATTATATTATAAGATTCATGTGAAACATAAACTACCCAAGTCAATTCTCAAAATTTGAGATGAAAATATGAGAATTGCACATTTCATATTCTACCTATGATTGGCAAAGTTTCACCAGCAGTTGGGATTCATTATCAGAACAACTACTACCCCCAACCAAACACGGTCTAGCTGCCACATGCGGTGGGCTGCGGTCAGTGGACCAGGCAGAAACCCTCCTGTTACAAAGGATAGGACGCAGTTTGCAGTAGAGTTTGTGAACTTGCTGTGGGTTAGCACCCATTTTTGAATGCTCTCTTGGAAGAATTCAGAACCTCTTCATGTCATGTCATGTCAGAATAAAAGAATCCCTCACAGTAAATAGAGATATAGTATGGCATTAGCAAGGTATGAACGATAAATTCCTTCAAGTAACAATGAGGTCTTTTTTTATTGAATGGATTTTACTGTCTGACCACCACACCTGCATTATTTATTCTAAAAAGCAACCAACAAAATATCAAAACAAATACTTGGTCACTTCTTATTTTCTGAAAGTCCTGAATTGAGTAGTACAAAAATACTTTTCTTCGATATGACAATTTCTTAAACATTCAGAAAATAAGAAAAACGGAATTTTAGTTATAAGCACTACTAAGCTGCACACAGAAAAATCATATGCTACCTCAAGTTCTTAATCATTGCCAAACTCCATTGAGGCCAATTTATCAAACTCATGAGGCATCATATCTACGCTGGGTTTGTAAAACTGTTTGGAGAATACAAGCTCAAATTGGACGCTTGGTGGGTATAAAGGAAGACAAATCTATCAACCTACATCATGCGGAAGATGTTATGTGTAGGAAGTAATCAATATTCAATAGAACCAGTTGCAATATCAGTTTACCGTGAAAAAGGGATAAAAAGAAATTTCATAGTTTAACCAATTAATGAACTAGGGAAAGAGGGAAAGGTGTGGCAAGCAAAACTATCATTTTGCAAAATACGATAAATACACACCATTAATGCCAATTAGGAGGTTATATATTACCTGATGCACCAAGAGAGAGTTCTTATAACCAGTTCTCATAAGTTGTCCCCAGACCTTGTGAAACTTTAATTATTGATTACAAAAAGTCACCTGACTGGTAGCTAAATAAACTTGAAAAATGTATCATAAGCTATAACTGAATTCACTACCCTCTGGTGACATTCTCGTAGAACCTATGGATGACTTGATCGCACTTTTACCTTTTTAGACTGTCAAAGGAAACCCCATACTATCAAATACATAGAGAACTGAATATCTGAACATGACACTTACTAGGCAACTAAATTAGGCCTAGCCTCCAAATCATTAAGTGCTTCAGTTAGCACCTGCTTCTTATCAGCATTGTCACGTTCAAAGCTGAGAGAAAAGAACACTCCTCTGTAAAATAGCTAACCAAACTTGCAAGCATTGATACTGAGTGCCAGATTTGTACTTACAAGTTACAACCGATACAACTCAAAACGAATCATTTTGTCTTCAATATGATTAAGCTCCTTCTTCAGTAACCGCAATTGCTGCATGGGGACTGCTTATTGTAAGATTCTTACCCCGGAAGTGTATGAGTAGATAGGCACTTAACGTAAAGGAGAGAGAAGAATGTTGTAAAAGCATACTAACTAGGAAGCAGGAATAACTAGAGACCAATTGCAATTTCTATTGTTAAACTAGAATAGAAAAGCTTTCCGTTTAGGGAATATTAATGGAAAAGGAATGAGATCATTAAAAACCTTGCGGGTATCCCTCAACTCGTGGAGGAGTTCAGCCTCCCTCTTAACCTCTGGAACAACAAGAATTGTTCTCCATCCTGATTGTGTGGACATAAAAGCATAACTAAATCAAAGTTTGAGTAGTATTTGTAAACGGTGGGTTTTGTGAATTGTGAGAGGTGCATTCTATATAACTATATAAGTGTTGGTGTTTGTAGAGAGAGATGTGTAGTTTCATGACCCACCCTTCATTGAAAAGAAAGAAAAACAAGATCAATATACCGTACTTTTAACCTTTACGTCGCTTAATAGATCTCCATAGATACGATCCCTAACATACAGAACCTACAGAAATAAGAGTATCAAGAGTTCCTAGGTATTTCAGCAGAGAAACAGACACCAAGTATTAATATACATAGTTGTACCATTACTTTAACAGAAGAAACTCAGAATTTCAACCAGAATCATACTTTCAACATAATTCACAATCATTTCTTGCTGTCACCAATATTTTTCCACAATAGGAGTCATTCACCTGTGAACTTGATTCAATTGAAAGTAGTTTATGCAGATGACCAAAACTTCCTCCCTGCAAATAGAAGTTTCACTAACACAATTACTTGTAATTAAATACTTAGGAATATCAACATTTGCTGGACATAGTTTTGGCACTTAACAGGGGAAAGTTGTGGTTGTCTCATATATAGATATGAAGTTGGATATTAACCAGATTGCAGCATGTCACTGATTTGCCTTTCAATTTCATCTTTTTGTATGGCAGGGTATTTATAAGGCCTGATCTTTACTGCCTGAGATTTATCCTTCAGAATTATTCTATGATCTTGTGCCCTTTTAGGAGAGAGTCCTTTAGGCTCCTCAAAGATACCCCCAAACTCTACCAGCAATGCATTTATTTTAGTCAACTCAGGTGCAGACAATACCTGAGTATCTATTGCACAACACATTGATTTATTCTAGTTCAAGCTTGTACTATTGCTTGCAGTAGTATTTAGCAGCTGTATCTGTGTCAAGATAACTTGGGTACCAGTTGCTATCAGTTTGGATAGGTTCTTGCCTTCTGTTAGCTGTACCAAAGCAACTTGCAGAGCTTGCAGCAATACTGTTCTTTCCCCTTGTTGAAACTGTATCTGAGACTTATCATAATCCCACAATACCTGTTTCTTTGGAGAGAACCACTGTATTCCGAGGACCACATCACATCCTGTCAAGGGAATTACAATAAATTCATCTTGAAAGTGTTCACCTTGTATTTGCCACTGCAACCCCATACACTTAGAATGTGCAATCACCTTTTCACCATTAGCTACTGAAACATGCATCTGAGGCATAGGTTGCTTACAGCCCAAATTCTTAGCAGTGGAGTAGTTGATGAAATTGTGTGTGCTGCCTGTGTCCAACAACATCACTACAGGTTGCTTCTTGATAAACCCTTGTAGCTTCATGGTTTTATACTCTTCATAACCAAAAACTGCATGTAATGAAAGGACAGGTTCTCCTGTTCAGGTTTCTTTCTCAAGTTCCACTACTTCCAGGTTACCATCACTATTTGTATCAGCACAAATATCTATGCCTTCGAGACCTAAAACAATTGAGCAGCCTTTTTAAATCTATGTCCTGGAAACATTTCACATCACACCTGTAACAAAGACCTTGGGCTCTTTTCTCTTCCCATTTTTTTTGAGACAGACTTTTGATTGGTTTGAGAGTAGCAAATGGTTTAGGAGTCTGGAGTGAATTTCGTGTTTGTATTTTTGGAGGATGACTGGATTGGTAAGATAGTATGTTGTTGAATGGATTGGTTTTTAGAGTTAGCAGTAAAGGTGGTAATCTGGAAGGTGGTAGTTTGGAGTAGATTTGGTTTTTTTTTTTTTTTTTTTTAAAGTATTGAATGTGTTTTCATGAGACTTGGCTAGGTTCATAGTTTGGATTAAGGTTCTAGGTTCAAAGCATCTCACTGCATTCTCAATTTCTTCATTCAAGCCACTCAGGAATAGACTAATAGCATAATCCTCTTGTAGGACTACTTGATTCAGAAGAGTGTCAAACTGCTCCTGATATTCTTGTACTGACCTATACTCTTCAGTTTTGCAAGTTTGGCCAGTGGATCTCCTTCACTAGAGTGACTAAACCTCTAAGTCATGTCAATTAAGTACTGCCTCCATTGTACAGGTCTACCAGCCAAGGACATCATGTATGACTTATGCCATTGCAAGGCCCTGCCTTCCAGGTTCAGTGAAATCAGCCTAATTTTATTGTTTTCAGTTGTCTTATCAACTTCAAATAATTGTTCTACCTTATACAACCAATCCTTAAAAGAATCTGCTTCAAAATTTGGAAAATCTACTATAGGCAACCTAGAGTATAGATTATAGTGATCATCATTGTGTAATTCTTGGAGATTTCGTGGAGGGTTGCCAGGATTACCTTCACGGTTCATTTCCACATTCCTGAGATTGCGAGTAGATCGCTGAAGTTCCTCTATACCAGCACGTAAACCTTGAAGATCAGCATCCATTCGTTATACATCTTCTCTGGTAGCTCTGGAATTTTCTTCCATGGCTGCAACTCGAGCTTCAATACGGTGACATTCCTTCTCTTGTTGAGCTAGTTGTTGCTGAACAAGTTGAATATTGGTATTCACCATGTTTGGGGCCAAGATCGGAGCTCTAATAACAAAAATGATGGATACAAATCTAAGAATCTAAGAGAATGGGAATTCCACAAGAAACATAGAGAGAAAATAGAAGGAAAGAAAGAAAAGAATTTCTGATTATGCTATTGACTGAGAATTCAAGGTGTTACACGTAGAGATTAAGTACTAGTTGCAGACTAACCAATTAGCTAACTAACTGAACAACCAACTAATAGATTCTCAACTACTAGTAACGAATCTCTAAATAAACAGTAACAGTTTTTTACGTATTTATAATAAGGTCCTCACTTAGAGGATAACAATACAAGATTACCCTTCTCTTCTAATTATTATCTATCAATGTACCTGAAAGAGTGGGAGTTCAAAGCAATATAACGGATCGGACCGGCTAGGTATCCGAGTGAGGAACATAACAACGGCGTATTCTTTTTAAACTTCCAGGGCTGGAGCCCCCAGTTCGTGAATGGCCTACATATTTATGTGGGGCCACATATCTAGGTGGGCCCACATATGAGAACTCACCTCACGTGAAAACTTCTACTGTTATCGGTTAGATTCTCCAGCCAATCTTGCGAGCCCAGTTTCAAACTTCATTACCAGCCTCAGCTGGCTTCTATAAGTAACCACCCCTTCATCTTCCTCCCCATCCTCCATATTCAAAATTTAAAGTCATTTTTCAAGAGATATTAGTCCCCCATTCAAAAACCCACTCAGAGACAACTACGATTACACCCACTCAGATATGGAGGAAGACAATGAATACAGTATGTGCCTTCTGGATTTTAAGCTTTGAAAGTCTCTGTCTTTGTGCTGTTTCTTACGTTGAAGTTGTAATCTTGATAGTGCCTTCTTGATATACCCACTCAAATAGGTTGATCTATCTCTTGTTTATTGGGTATACAAACTGGGTGTAATCTAGAAGAAATTAGTCATTGATTTGCATGTGTTTAAAGCTTCGAAAGTCTCTGTCCTTTTCTCCGTCTTTCAGAACCCCTGAATTTTGTTGATAAGTGCATAGGTTGATTCTCTTCCGCTTGGTTTCTTAATTCTTAAAGTATATGAATTGATTGTCTGTGTCCTTTCTTACAGTTCATAGGCTAGAAATAGACCTAATGAACTCCATCCATCAGCCATTTTTCAAAAAGCTATTAATCCCGCCATTCAAAACCCCACTCAGAGACAATAACGATCACACTTACCCATATGGAGGAAGAAGATGAACACAGCTTGTGCCTTTTGGATTTTAAGCATTGAATGTCTCTGTCTTTGTGCTGTTTCTCACCTTGAATTTGTAATCTTGATAGTGCCTTCTCCGAATTTCATACCTTTTGTATTTAAAGCTTTGAAAGTCTCTGTCTTTTTCATTGTCTTTTATAACCCTTGAATTATGCTGATAAGTGCGTAGGTTGATTCTCTTCCGTTTGGTTTCTTAATTCTTGAAGTATATGATTTGATTTGTCTCTTCTGTCTTTTTTACAGTTGATAGTCTAGAAATAGACCTAATGAACTCCATTTATAGGGAGGATGCTAGGGTCAGAATCAAGAACCGTCATGCTGATAAAGGAAAATTTCTTTATTCCCTGGCTTGCATTATCAACAAACCTGGAAGGATTCCATTTAGGGACACTGCTGTCTATTGTTTTAATGAATGGCTTAGCGAAAACCATTGGTGGGATGTGGAGGACAAAAGCCAGAGACTTAAAATTTTCCACAACATTGTGGAAACTTTTGGGAAAAGAAAGATTCCCAAGATGTGTTTTCCCGTTTGGTTAGGTGTGGCTTCTGTTATCCTGAGAGAAGAGTGTCGCCATGGTTTAGTGTCACTTGCAGGGCTTGCAAATTTGGATGTAGGAGAAACAAGAAGACTGATCAAAGGATTATTTGATATGCGAAAAGAATTGGTTGCTGATAAACTTGCTCTGCTAGGGATTCAGGAAGCCCTTCTGATCATTACTGTGAAGTTATCATCTTTGGGATTATCTGACTTGGCTGGATTGTGCCAGTACTGTCCGTTTTATGTGGGAGGAGGCAAGGAAATTAATAGTTTGGAACCCAACAAAAACTTAATAACAAAAGTTCTACTTTTGTTGGTGGAGTTTTGCTTAAATAAGGATCCTGATGCAACTAGACTTTTGCTCTGTAAAATGGAGAATCTGACATGTCATTACAAAAGAAGTTGGGATGAAACAGATGACTTGATGCAATGGATGGTGGGTCCCCTGTTGCTGAGGGTTCTTGTGTCTTGTGTAGATGAGTATGTGCCTTATGTGACGTCTATTTTAACTCAAATTTGTATTGAAGATAACAGGTTGATAGGGCAACTTTCAAGTGAGCTTCCTAGTCAACTTAAGGATGAATTTCTTGGAAATACTCGCGTTTTAAGTTTCTTTGTAGAAGTGTGCAATAAGTATGGCTCTAACATGATTGATAGTGGGTTTTTAACTGACGCAGTGAACAGGTTTATATGTCAGGGGCATGTGGTGTCAGCTTGTAAGCTGCTGTTGAAGTACCTGGAATTCTATCCAAACAATTTGGATCTTGCTGAATTTTGTTCAGCAGAATTGCCTAGGCTACTGGATGTTTTGAGAGGAGAAAGTCAGGCATATTCGGAGCTAGAGGAACATATAAAAAAACTGACTTGTTGGGAGAATGCATTTAGGAGAAAGAGGAGTCAGAATCAGATGAATTAGGAGAAAGAGGAGTCAGAATCAGATGAATGAGGAGAAAGAGGAGTCAGAGTCAGATGAATGAACTCCAAATACGTCTATTGTATGAAGTTTATCATAGAATAATCAGAGGTGTCTGTCGTATATAGTGTCTACATGTTTAGAGTAATGAAACTGACATCATACATTTGGTGTCTACCGTATATAGTGTCTACATGTTGCCCTTCCAAAACAATTTCAACTACTTGTGACAAACTAAATCCAAACCGTTTACAGTTGAGTTTCCATCATTTTGTTTACTTCTGAAACAACATTTTTGCTGTACATGGCTGAAGAGGAGTTTTAATAGCAATGGTTTATTTCATGTAACAAACTTAATCCCCAAGCATCTTGGTCATTTTATGTATTTAGTTTGAACTGGATGTCCGTAGAATGATGGAAATATCTATTGACTGAAATTTCTAATGAGGTGGTGTGATTAAAACTTAATCAACTATGCTTCTGGTTGTTTTATTAGTCCCTACAATTTCATATGCAAACCCCCTTCCATTTCTAGTCAGTCCTTTTCAAACAAAAAAGTAGCAACCAGTGGCTCCTACAGAAAAAACTACTATCAGATGTGGATCTCAGGATGGCTCAACTTGTGTAATAAAAACAAGAAAGCCGAGTACACTATGTATCGCCAAGTACTCCTTTGTTTTTTGGTTCTATATATGTGCAAAGCTTATGAAAACGTCCTAAGTTCAGCTCCGCTTGTCATCCTTTCAAGCAGGTAAGCTGCTGGTTGTCTGGGACTGCACAAAGCAGTTTGTCACCTTTCTTACAAGGAAGCTTTCATGGACTTCCTCAATTCCCACGATGATAAGCAGCGTTTTAATGGAGACTGTAGAAACAGTGAAGATGTTGACAACTGCTTTTGCCGCATTGAGATTGAGGAAAGACAACTGAAGCGACTTCGTAGCCTCCTCTTCTCACTATCATGGCCCACAGCAGAAATTTTGAGAGCTTCAGGAAGAATGCAATTGGAAATTGAACCTCCAAGGCTTACAAAGATTATATTAGTTACATGTACGAGTCTAATACATCGATGATCTTGATGGAAACATTCACAATTTAACTAAACAAAAGACTACAAACTGGTCTCTAAAAAGTAAATTATCATGCAGATGATATGATTATCAATTAATGCAATGTTCTTCCTAACTAATACAGAAAAATCTGAAAGGGTATGAATAAAAACGGGGATTCTTTTTGTAAAAGTTCAGTATAAAACGGGGATTAATGCAAAGTAAACTTTTTTTTTTTTGGTACAACGCTCAGTATAAATTTTCTTTAATTCGTTAAAGTTCCAATTAGTTTGTAATCCATATAGGCATTCTAGGGCATTTCAGTTCCATGTATATAGTTGCTTATGTGATTGTTTACAGTTTAATAACATTGGGTATTTTACAGAAGGCACAACTACAAATGGGGACTTTCTCCTTCCATTCAAGATCGGTGCCTTTCTGGCAAAAACACCAGTACTCTCTGTCATCCTAAGGTATCCTTACCAGAGATTCAGTCCTGTCTGGGATTCTATATCTGGGGTAAGGTCTATTGCAACACTTGATTTGGAAGATAACTAAGTATTATTATCTGTTTGACCCTGCTGTAACAGAAGTCTGATGGGTTGTTCACAGGTTGCTAGGAGTCCAGACTTTTCCTTTTTATTTATTACCTAATCTGAGTTTTTTTATGGCCACCCAGCTGGCTGGCTGGCTGTCTGAGAACCAGAGATTCTATGTTATTGGTATGGATTAAGTGTCAGCTCATAAGATCACCTGCTTTCTGCTGGGTTGAGAAATTTTAGATTCATTCAGGCTTGAGTACTTCATTGAATGAAGAATCTTGAAGACCGCCTATTACAATACATATCCTTCTGGCTTGCAATTGAAATGTTTAGTCTAATGTTTTAGCATATTATTAACTCTATACCTGCCAATTTTTCTTTACTCTTCATGTGCTTATGAACAGTTAATGTTTAGAATATTAACCATTGTTATCATCGAGTTTGGATTTTATTCTTAGTTGAAATTATCTATATGATCTATATTTGCAGGTGCGCCATGTGATTTTTCTTCTGTGTCAATTTGTAAATCATATAGAGGTAACACGGTCACCTGTTTACTACCCCTTACAGCAAGAAAGGGATGATCCCAAGTTTTATGCTAATAATGTTAGAAGGTTGATGGCTAGTGAGGTATATACTTCCTCCAATACATGATATGATGAGTTTTGAAATTAATCACATCACTTCTAAAGTTCTTTTCAGAATGACACTGCATTTTTTATTATTTTTTTGGTGGTAGGTGGGTCTATTATGTTTCTTCTAATGTCAATTGAAGTAGTTTGGCATAGGGAATTTTTTTTCTTTGGCTGGTATCAATCTTCAGTTCACTCCTGGTTCAGTCATTACATTTGAAGATCTCTAATTAAGATGGATTAGAAGTTACTTGGATTGGTTATCAGATATTTGTCATAGCTTGAAGTAGTCAGTAATGGGTTTCTAAGTGCGACTCGCCGACCCACAATTGAAAAACTAATCTTTGAAGAATTAGAAGATTCGGAACACAACAATTTGAGGGTAAGAAAACGGAAAGATCATATTAGGAAACTTGGTGACAGGAGGAACTCACAGATTAGAAGAGTATGGTCGTTAGAGCCATAGGACACCCTCCATGGTTGAGAAAAATCAAACCACCACGCAATACGAAAGAACCTACCTTGAGGATAATATAATTGTTCTTCAAATCATCAAATGAATTTTTCACTCTCACAGAAACTAGTTTCTGAAATTTTGACGCAATGACAAACGAAGTAATAGAGAAAAAGATGTAGAAAGAACGCAGAATTAGAAGTTGATGCCTACTTTTTTCTCTCGCTGTTCTTATCTTTTCACTTGGAAACAATTCAACAAACACACAGAATACAAGCCTTCGGAAAATTATAGGAGCAATTGCTTTTCAGATGTGGACAGGACATTACAATCAACTCATTAAAAAAAATTAAAAAAATTAATAATTCACACATAACACAACATTAAAATAAAATAAAAGACCGAGACACTGGATTGGGTCTCTATATCAGGTGTTCTGTAGAATGAAGGAAATGTTACCAACTAAGCAGACAGCATTTTTATTTTCACTAAATAAACTCCAGCCTTTTACTTGATTTAGTAATATTTTTTGAAAAAGTATTTATATTTATAAAAATATAAATTAATTTTTTTGTATTTAATAAAAAAATTAAGATATTTTTATTCTGAATTTTTAAAAATCAATTATATTTTTAAAAATACTTCAAATTTTTTAAAAAAACTAACTTATACTTTCAGAATATTAAAAAATTAATTTAATCTTATATTTTAATAAAAACTCTTATTTATCTTTTTGATTATTAATTTCTAACCTCTAGATCTTCTTTCCTCTAAAATTTCCCTCTGTTGGTTGTGATTACTCCCGCATATTTTTTCTTCATTCTCTTGTATATATATAACTAAGGATATTTTTTATTTTACATCTTTAAAATTACAAGAAACTCTGGGTAGATTTGCTTGAGTCGACCACCTCAAAAGTTTTCGTCTTTTTCTGTCGGTACTGTGCCACTTCCTCTCATCCATTTTTCTCATCTGGTAAGCGCCTATTCATTTACTTGTCTTTTTTGAGATTCCTTCAGCATTTTTTAGGGGTTTATTTTGGTTGAATTTTAATTTGTTTCCTATCCACTGTTGTATGGTTTTAATCTCAAAATCTAGATTCTTACTTACGAAACTTTTTATTTATTTTTATTTTTTTAGATTACCTATTTAAATTCATAGATGATTTATAAGATTTATATACTTTTAGATTCATTGAGATTATGTTTTCATTGTTAAGAAATTTGGAAATTTGATTGCTTTGTGATGGTTTTCCTTTCAAGGTTCGAATTTCATTTTGGTTTTCTTATTTGGTTGTTGTCTTGTTCGGCTTGATTGTCCGCTGAAGTAGTGTTGTTGTTATATATTCTTATCTATATGTTTGAGGATAATTGGTATGATTGTGGTTGAAGCTCTCTGTGTTGCTTGTATGATCAATTTGATTTTAGAACTGACACATTCTTTTTTTAGAGTAATTCGTCACATATAGATTCTCTACATCTTCACTTTCTTTGTGTGGAAAATCTAATCTTTGAACTGAATGTCTATTTTCTGAGGTATAATAATGACGGCCCCCACCCTGCACAACTAGGATGAACATTTGTGAGGTTTTCTGAATTTAGATTTTCTTGATAATGGCACAATTGGTTCCACTTATTGCTTCATTGATAAGAATGGAACAGAACATAATGAAGCAAACTAATTAAGAGGGAATGAAACTGATAATGGCTTTCCTTGTTCCGATTAAATTAATTAATAAAAGGTAGTGCATTTCCTTATGTTCTAAAAAAACAGGCCTTCTTGTAGGCGGCCTACATTGTTAAATATAATTAATAGCCATTATCAATCACAATAAAATCAATGCCCTCAACAAGAAACAGATCTCAAAGGATCTGCAGGAGTCTTTCAAAGTTATTGAGCGGAACACCATATCTAGTGATAAAAAAAATCCTCCATCGCTACCACTTGGTGCCACTGTTAGTTGATTAATATGGGGCATGTATCCTAGCTAGCAAGATACATAGGCTATCCCAGTTAATTAGTTTGTTTCATTATTCATGATGCTCTTAGTTAGAGATTCAAGTGTTAGGCTTGTGTAGTATGGATCCTAATGGCTTAGGTTATAAATTGTCAATTGTATGGTTCAACATTGTTTTAGATACTTGGTATAAACATCCACAACCTATTTTACAATCCTTGATTCAGCATTCATTGTCATATGCATATGGGTTAAAGGCAATTGAATCATTGTGATACTCATTGATACAAGCGCATCTTTACATTTCCAGTTGATATGGTACTGGTTTTCTTCTACATATTTGGGTGCAGGAAATAAGTGCAGTTAAGTGCAAATTCTTTTTTCTGGGTTATTTCTTTCAATCTACAATTGATTTATAGTTCTATATTTTTAGATATTTCAGTCAATATATATGCTTTTAGATTACTTGAGAGTTGTGATTTGTTTAGTTGTTGATAGTGTTGCCTCGAACTGATTGATTTGTACTTGATTTTTCTTGTAGTTTCAAATATCATTTTGGTTTTTGTTGTCATCTGTACAGTCTTTAGACCAATAATTTTGTTGCACACCTCCTTTTATATGAATATTATATTAGACTTAAACTCTAGTGTGTAACTTTTTTATTTCTTTTGCTTTATGCTAGGAAATATTTATCTTTTATTTGTTTATGCATGCATAGATGGAAACTACAATGAATGCTATCACAATAATGGAGAAACATGAAGCAAAAGAAGTAGCACACTGGGACAAAAATACTATTGATATTATTTATGGCTTGTGTATCAAAAACATTGAAGCCGGTTAGAAAACGTTGATCACTGAATTTACAATGGCTACTGGAAAGTACTACAACAAAAAACAATTGAAAAATAAACGGGATCATTTGAAACAAGATTGGAAGAATTGGAAGCAATTGAAGGGAAGTGACACTGGTCTTGGATGGGATCCCATAAAGAAAACAATTGATGCAAGTGAGGAATGGTGGGCTAGAAGATTGGCGGTCAGTGTACTTAGGTTGTTCTATTTATACAAATTATATAATCTTATATATATATATATATATATATACTATAATAATAAAATATATAATTTATGTAGGTTATTCCAAAAGCTATGAAGTTTTAGAAAGATGGAATTGATCCAGATTTCGAGGCTACATTAGATAGGATGTTTCAATAAACAGTTACAACAAGAGAGGATGCTTGGACACCATTTTCGGGTTTTGTTCCTTCTCCGGAGGAGAATGGCATACGATCAGAAGATAGTGAGGATTCAGATGAAGATCTTGTCGCTAATGTTCCTTTGCCCGCTAAGGTCACAAATAGGAAAAAAAAAAAGAGCAACCGCTGATAGGAATGGCAAAGACAAGAGAGTGAAGAAAGTGGGTGGTGCACAACGATTGTCACATCAAATATGGAAATGGAAATTGATTATAACAATGAAGAGGATGAGTGTTATAGGATTGTAGCATCTACTGTATGTGTGATCTTGGATTCTATGATAGGTATATCTATAAAACACCACGCATGAATTCCATACAAACCGGGAACTCATAGCTTAAGCAGATATTAGAAGGTAATGATAGTCGATGTCATAATATGTTTAGGATGGAAAAAGGAGTGTTCAAAAGACTGTGTTCTGAATTGGAAACTAAATATGGTATGTGTGCATTGAGGAGAATAAGTATTGTAGAATTGTTAGCTATGCTTCTATTTACACTAGGAGGTGGAAACTCAAACAAGGATACTAAAGAGCGTTTCCAGCATTCTGGTGAAACTGTAAGTAAATATTTTGGAATAGTATACAAGTTATGTGCAAAATGGCCATAGATATTTTGAAACCAAAAGACTGTGATTTCAAAGAGGTGCCAAAAGAATTGTGGAAAGATGTTAGGTATTATCCTGATTTCAAGGTAATATATAATTATTCCTAGCTAAAATGGTATATACTTGTCGATTGTCCATGTTTACAAATTATTGATATTATGATGTTTCCAATTCCAGGATGCAGTTGGTGCTATCGATGGAACTCATGTCCTAGTGATTATATCACCCAAAGATCAAGTTTGATTTATTGGTAGAAAAGGAACCCCAACCCGGAATGTTATGGCTGCCTGCAATTTTGATATGCAATTTATTTTTGCTTTGGCAGGATGGGAAGGTACAACTCATGACACAAGGGTATTCCTATATGCCACTAGGACACCTGAATTGAACTTCCCAAAACCACTAGTAGGTTGTACTTCATAATCTTCATATCCATATGATATAAATTATAGTGATGTCTCATTATTTCTTCTTAGCTTTTTTTATGTGGAATTGACAATATACAGGTAAATATTATTTGGTAGATGCAGGTTATCCACAACTGGCAAGTTATCTAAGGCCCTACAAAGGGCAAAGATACCTTTTGTTTGAGTTTCTTCATGTTAATAGACCATCTGGATACCAAGAAATATACAATCATGCCCATTCTTCACTTAGAAGTGTTATCGAACGTAAATTTGGAGTTTGGAAAAGGAGATGGAAAATTGAGACATGCCATGCTTCAGTTATAGGAAACAAGTTCAAATTGTTGTTGCAACAATGACATTGCATAATTATATTAAGATGTATGGTACAAATGATCGTAAGTTCAAGAAGTATTATGAATTAGATGTTGAACTTGAAGATGAAGAAGATGGTGATGACAAAGATGATTATGAGTTTCCTATCAATCATACTAGAAATATGGACACTGTTCGAAATAATGTAGCATTTAGCTTGACAGGTTAGTGAAACTTATGCAGTTTGCTTTTGGTACTTAATGATAATTTGATATTGAATTAGTATTATGAGTATATCTTGATGCAAACTGATTTTAGAAAGAAAAAAAAAATTTGTTTTCTGTTTTTGCATTTATATATCTTATAAGTAAATTATATCCAAAAAATAGAATATATGAGCAAATTAAGTCAAGAGTTGAGTTAACCTTTGTTTTCTCATTTGTATGTGTTTTTTTAAGAATACAAGTATCTGAATTGATAGAATACAAGCAAAATTAAGTTATGGACTTTTAGATGTAAACAAATTATATTCATTTCATTTGCTATATCAAAAGAATAATGATCATAATCGGAATGGGTAAAATTATATTCATTTCAGTTGCTATAACAAAAGAATAATGTTTTCTTAAGAACTACATTTACTGCCACGCTTAATAGAAGTAAGTTTCATTTCTCTCCCCGGGTTCCAAACCACTACAAAATATCACAACTCTAATGGTCAGTTTCAGTAACATTCCAGTTTTGGGATGACAGGTATATGTTGAAGTATCTAATTTCTGAAATAGGCATGTACTTTTGGGTGTTCAACTCAATGCCGTTAAGTCTTCTAAGCTTCTTCACTTCCAATGATATAAAAATTTCACGAGCAAGAAGTGGTAAAAGGAATAATATGCAGCATATGTTCCATTCATGATATTTGAAAAGCTCTATTTTCTAAAAACTACTTAAAGGATTAATTTGGGTTGCAAAAAATAAAATATTCATCACCTTGTTCTCCAACTCGCTTTAATTTATGCTTATCTGTAAGTGTGTATCAAAATATCATGGAGGCAGAAGAACCTTTCCAACATCTAGAAGTCCTTCCTTCGTAATGAGAAATGTACGATTTTTTCTCATGATCTAAAACAGCAGCCTACTCCTACACTAATCAAATTTACTTCTATGAATGACATTTTACCTTGAAGATAATTGAGTGTCCCAATTAGGTGTTAACCTTTGTCAATATGAAGAAAGTGGGTGAAAAATGTGTATTTGCTTGTTTGTTATAGTTATTAGAAAGAAAAAAAAAATTCAGTAGGTTAATTATCTCTATTGTAATTATCAATGTCTATTATTGTCAATTTAGATATTTAGAACAGTTTTACAATAAATTTATCACACACTATTTTGTGATTTTTATTTATTGAGAGTAATTTTTATATTATTTTACTAAACACTACTGCTGTGACTTTTATAAAGCACTTATAAAAGAGTTAGAAGAGTCCGACAATTCTCAAAAAGTCACAGGCATTATCAAACCAAGCCTTGGTAATTCAGTCCAACAAGGAGAAATGACACAGAAAATTTCAAATTAGTTTTTGGTTTGGTGGTTTCTGTTTCATTGTTGTCAAGTTGAAGTATAAACAGGCTTGAGAAGTTGCCATATTGTTTCTGGTATTTTGGGTAAATTACTTTTAATAGCATGTTGTTGGCTCCAATTCATGTTGCAATTGCCAGTTCCCACTTTGTGTTTTCTGACTCTATCTTTTATGTTAAAATGTAATGGATTTTGTATATTTGTCTCAATTGAACTTTGTTTTAATGATAAAATTTATAGTTTTACAAAAAGAGAAATTCTTTGTTGGAAAAAAGAAGAGAAAGATGCATATAAAACATCCAAAGGATGTATTTACTTTTACTTATAACAAAACTGTAGCCAATTCGTTTCTCCAAAAGATGCACATAAAATAAAACATCCAACTCTATGTTTATATCAAAACTCAAACTGATACATAGATGACACAATCAAATACTAGTAACAAAAAGTGCAGCGTACAAAGACTAAATAAATCAAGAAGGCTAACAAGTTTCCCCCACTACCCAAAGAAATATACATGTTTAGGTATTCATTCAGCTGCGCCTGTCATCCTTCCAAGCAAGTAAGCTACTGATTGGCTGGGACTGGTTGGAGGCTTGAAGAGTTGTTGAGAAACGTCACCAAGATGCAGAGTCCAAGTTTGTGGGAGGTTTCTTTGTTTACAATTATCTTTTGCTGCGTAGTTTTTGCATTTGAGAGTGCTTACCTATAACGACATACCCGGCATATTAGTGCTTACCTATAACTATTTTATCCGAGTTTTGCTGAACTTGACCTGTCAGACTGCAAATCATCACCTAAAATATGCTTATGGTCCGTCAAAGGCAGCTATTATACCCAAAAACTCTTTGCTTCACCAGGTGCAAATCTTAATTGATGAAGTTGGCTTTATCTGTAAGCACTAATTGCAGCCTTGCAGGGCATCTAGTTATAAGCTCAAATCCTTCTGTTGCTAGCAGATCACACTAAGGGGGCAGAGAGGCAGTCATCCAACTGCGTTCATGCTTAATTGGAAAATAATTGTACATTCCCAACAATTACATGAGATATTTCTACGTACTATAAAATTAATTACCAATTCATAAGGTTAGAGGATTGATAACTGCAAATCCGGAGTATACTAGAGTGGATACCACAATTACATGTGCTAACCCCCTACCATTTCAACTTTATAGCATACCCTGCTTCTTAGGAGAAATGGCGTTGAATTGTATAGTTGTAGCCAATATTTTAGTTAATGGAAAACAATTTAAGAAGAAATGAAAAGCACAATGTAGCATACCATGAAATAATTTATAGTCTCTAATTAAAGACTAAATACATTGTTCAATTAGTAAATAACAAAGAACAAATAATGACTGGCCATTCCCAGAAAATAACATTAAAACATTACTAAATAACCACCCACTGATACAAACATTAAGGAATAGATCAACTGTAACCCAAGTTACTTCGATCTTTCAGCCCAAGTCAGAACACTAAGGCCAAGTCAGAACACTAATGGGGTTAGGCTAATCTGGGTTCGATCCATGCTATCGTAGTACATAAACCTCTTGAAAGGTTATAGGATCGCCAAAACTTTCGACTTTGCAACTTAAACTTTAAACCATCTTCTGGACACTCACAAATGCCATACCAAGAGGAAAGATTGAATGAATCCAAAACCAAGTTATTTTCTATTGATATTGCTTTCTTTGGATTAGACCGAAGCAACTCTAGAGGTAATATCCACTTATTTTTAAATTCCCAGTTCCAAAGTGTGACTTCTGGAGGATCCTTTAACTTCACCATTGGTCTCACATGCGAAGTATCAGAATCCATGCAGATAAAGACATCACCAGAACAGTGAAATTCAAAAGATACATGTGTAGAATCATAAGGGTACTCCCTCATATAGAAGTCCTCTGGACCAAGCAGATAACTCCAACTACAGTTTGAAACATTAAAAGCACTAAGATGACCACCGGCATGAAAGCAATAGAATATCCCCTTAACAAAGACAATATTAATGACATAAGGAATTTTGAGGTCTCCATGACGAAAAGTCATAGAATTCCACTTATCTTCCCCATGCTGCCATATACAAATCTTGATTTTATTGCTTGCTATCTCATCGCAGCAACTAATCAGAAACATAGTGCAATCACGCGATGTAGGGGGTGCTGTTATGGAGAATACTGGTTGTTTCAAACAAGATACATCTATAAATGGGAGATCAATTATAGATTGCAAAAAAGGATTGAAGAAGAATAATGACGGATTGGACGATGAACAGTCCATTGAAGAGAACAGTAGAAGCCACCCATACTTTGAGAGGAGAAAACGTTTCCCACTCAACTCGGGAATGTTATAAACACGGCCAGTTAAAGGGTCGCCCACTTTTCCAATTGTATACACCACAGGGGTCAGAAAGGAGGAAACCTTAAGTTTTTCGACAAGGCTGAGAATATGCAGTTCTTTCTCTTTATCTTTGTCTACTCGCAAAAAGATAACCCATGGTCTTCTTGAGAACGAAAATTGTAACTGCGAAAAAGCTGAACGCCAGCACCTGCAAACCGACCGACAGCATATGTAATCAAGAACTGACAATCTCATAGATATCAACACCAAGAGATCGCTAGGTAGGCAGCACAAACAGGAAAAACATCCCCGTCCCACTTTTGGAGGTGGATCAATCTTATCCATTTTCACAATATTCCAAACTCTCGTGGCAATCAAATTGCAATTAGACTTGCAAGCATCCATCCTGTATAAGAAGACTATTGTGTTATCACAACATCAGCTGAAGTTTAGACTCAATAGAAAAATATATAAGTTATCTGCTCAACCTCCCAGCATTTTGTAGATAATAAATCAAACGTTAATTAAGGAAAAGTCCAGAAATAAATGATTGTTATTCTAGACATTCAGAAAGAAATAAAGTGCAATTGTAAAAACATAAACAGTAGGAGAGAAAATGAAAATAGAGGAACAACCATGTGTTGTATTCATCAACATTTTATATTACAATGATTATATTATTCACAAATCCTAATTATCATTTGTCATAGTAAGCTTAATTCCATCTGACTAAAGGTCTTAACTTGCATGGAGGAAACCACAAATTCTATAGAATAGTATTTGTAGCCATCCCTTAATTACCAAAAATTCACTTGGTCTTAACTATCTAGTTTGTCAGGCAACATGATAGTATAAGTCACTGTTGACTCCTATTATACTATACTATACTTGGAGAAAGGACAAGATAATAATATAATAACAGAATAACTATTCTAACCTAATTCATTGTATACAGTGCCAAACAAACCTTAGTTTCTTCTTATTCACAATCAAAGATGAAAGTAAGCAATACACATAAACAACTCAACCACCAAGGATTAATCCATTCCTCTTACTTATTACAGATCTCACAAAATTGAGCAATACCCAGATCATAAATAATTATCATTAATCCAAAAATCCAATATTTTGATATAAACCATGATTACACGTAATTTTCATAAAACATATAGCTAAATTGACTTACAAATTCGTGTGTGATCAAGATCGATCTGAAACTCGCGAAGAAGATAACCCAGCTAAAATAATCCAACCTCCCCGAGAGAGAAAGTCAACCTCACAGGCGGTATCTCCAGTATTGCCACCGCGCAGTCAAATCCAGTTTGAATTTGTGAAATACTGAGAACGATAGGACGGAGACACACAAGGGCAGAGATAATTAAGAGAGAGATGGGTACTTAAAAGGATGAGGAGGATTTAGAATCGGGTTCGGAAACAACAATGTTTCAGGGCTCTAATATATTTCTATTGTAGTCATTTACAAATTAAAATTTTCTAATTAAATTAGAATTATTAAACCGAGATGAATCATTAAAGGACTCACTGCTAGAGTAATTGGTTTCCTCAATTTCAAATTTATTTTTTTTTTCCAAAAAAGAAATCTTTTTTTTTTGTTTTATAATTATAAAGTTCTTTTGAAATGATTTAATTTTATCAATTAATTATGTAGTGCTTAAAATATATTTATTGATTTTGACTAATTAAAAAAAATTGAAGGATTATAATAAAAAAAATTAAATTTTGAAAGAAGAAAAAAAAAATATATGTAATCAAAAGTCTAAGTAATATTTCACTATAGAATCCAAATTTTGAAGCAATTGATGAAAAAACTAATGGGATTATAAAATAGTTTTGATAAAATACTAAAAAGTCATATTTTTATACTAAACTACAAAAAAAAAAAAAAAAAGTCCTACTTTTACCTTTTTTTTGCCAAAATGAGTCATAATATGTACTTTTTTATATCATTTTATTTTTTAAAATTATTTTCTTAATAACAAGTAGCAACCTCAAATTTTATTATTAAAATAAAATAATATATATATATATATATATATATAAATGTAAGTTACATTAAATATGAATATTAAATAAAATAAGAACAGATTTTCTTATGATATGAACTTTAAGAAATTTAAATACATCTGAATTTGAAAAATAAAGTCAAACACTTTTAAAAATAATAATTGTTATTTTACGTTTATTTATTGAAAAATACGAAAAGGAAGAATGGTTGCATTTAATTATTACTATAAGCCTTTGTTCATAATTAATATATCATAAATTTATTTAAATTTTTAAATTTTATTTACTCTTTACTTGGTTAGAACGATAAAAATATAATTCAATTTAAAATCTATTTATCTAAAAAGAAAATACTAAAATTCATATTTATTTATCTTGAAAAGTTAAGACAATGGTTGTTTTTAGTCTACTAGTTGATATGTTATGTGTACGTCATAATTATTACTATCTTTAATATTGTAAAAGAAAATTTGCATATGAATTTTTGGTTTATAAGGCTTAAAAGTTGTTGCTTGTTACCGTAGAAATTATTATGCAAAGTCTGCTATGTGGAATTTTGTTATTTCATTTCTTTAAGTAGAAGTCTTGAGACAATTGTTCAATCAGCTAGGTAAACCAAGTAACAATGAAAACATCATCCAAAAATCTTGGCACCTTGTAATTAAACTAAAAATGATCAAATGCACATCTAATAAAAACAACTTTCTTTGAGGCTTCAGTTATTTTATTAATATGCACATCTAATTTTGTAATTGTGATAATATGTCAAAGAAAGAATGAAAAAAAGAGAAATGAATTATCTATATCTATACCATACTAAAAATCAGAATATTATATCCTCTGACTTTTTGATATAATTTTTAATTTAATTAACATATTAAAAGGGAGGATATTGTCCTTCTAAATTTTGAACTCTTTTTAAACTAAAATTATATCATTTATTAGAAATTACTCACTTTCTCTTATAATTAAGAAAAAATAAAAAACTCACATTGCTAACTTTAATTAATCAATTATTTTAAATAAAAAAATAATCTCTTCTAAAGTTATCTCTTTATCTCTATTTTATACAGCAATTATAATGTTTTTTACATCCATTTTATACAACAATTATAATAATTTTTACATTTTTTCTTATAAAAAAATTAATAAATAAAAAAGCCATTAAACGCACGTGAATTGAGACTAGTTATTCTAAAAGCTAAAATATTGTTATTATCCCTTACTTTAGAATAAGTATAAGTTAATTCATTTAAATTAACTAGAAAAAAATATATAATTTACTTTTTCTATCATAAAACTATCCATTATCCTACTCATTCAAATAAATTAAAGATTTTTTTATTAATTTAAATTAATTAAAAAAATTAATTTTTTAATAACTTACCAACTTCATTTTCACTCACACACTAACTCACATTTTACCTTTTAAATAAGATTTAAAAACTTAAAATTACCACTTTATACTTTTAAGAAAATATATATATTTGAAATTTGTGTAATTCCGTGTGACTATTATATATATAATATAGAAATATAGGTTAATAGAAGGATGGAATAGGTGATAAAGCAATAACTTTTGTTGTATTTAGATGATTATATGTGAAACGCAAATTAGTAAACTGTTAATATAAGCAATGTGATAAAAATTTAAGAAAATATATATATTTGAAATTTGTGTAATTCCGTGTGACTATTATATATATAATATAGAAATATAGGTTAATAGAAGGATGGAATAGGTGATAAAGCAATAACTTTTGTTGTATTTAGATGATTATATGTGAAACGCAAATTAGTAAACTGTTAATATAAGCAATGTGATAAAAATGTTTTAGCCAAGGACATCTAAGAAAAAAAAAAACATCTAGAAAATAGAAAAAGATTTTCACACTTCTACATAAAACAAACTTTATAGTATTAGTTTTCTCAAATTGCTCTGCAACTTTCTGCCACCAACACTCGATACATAAATTTTCCACCTCACAAAATAAGTATGGATTAGGATGAATGCGTAAACACTTAATATAAATAAGAAATCTATTTCTTTACCACTTTGCAGTACCTCTCATATTGATAATCTCTACAAGCTGTCAAGCCACCTATTCATTATCAACATTTAATTATTAGAGCAACTTCAGATAAATTCTAAAATCACAAATTATAAACAATAATTTTTTTTAGCTTCAAATACAGTTTGTTAACTAATGCAATCATCAACATCTATATTGAGAAAATGAGAGCGTCTTAATTTTGTGTGAAAATAGAAGAATTTGAAAGAGATACAGCAAAAAGTTCTCTCCCCTGATATTTTCTCCTCAATCAAACAGAGCAAAAGTTAAAAACAATAAATTATAATCAAAAGCAATTTATAATTTAGGCTTAGTTTAGTAATATTGTAACCTTTTTAGAGATATTGTACTCTCGTGACTCTCTTCGAGCTACTTTTAAAAATTACAGCAATGATGTTTAGTAAAATAGTGTAAAAAATACTCTCAATAAATGAAAGTTACAAATTAATATTTGATAAATTTATTGTAAAACTGCTCCAAATATTTAAATTGACTATAATGGATATTAATAATAAAAATATAGATAATTAACCTTACTGTATTAATTAATAAGAGGACAAATACGAATTTCATTAAAAGTTGAGATTATATTAGTCTTTTAAACTTTTAAGAGTATTCCTGATTTTTTAAAGCCCAAAGCAGAAGCACCCTCCTAATTTTATTTACTAAAGATAAAAGAATTGATTTATGTTTTTTATATCGTAAGTACTCTTTAAAAGAGCATTACCAAAATCAGCCTAAGTAGAATACCTAGAGAAGATCGAGAACATCAATAGATACCTAACATAGGCAACACACATGACAGTGAAGAAGACAAAGAGCACTAAAAAAATACATAATCTTTAATTGTAAGTTAATTAAAACACAAAGAGGGTAAGTAAAAAAATTTAAATTTTTATAAGGGTATTTTAGCTAATAAAAAATTTATACTGTTAAGTCACTTTTTAATATAGTATAGATTTATGTTCTAATTAATAAATTTAATTATTTTTTGTGAAATACTCTTTTTATTAGAGATAGTGGAGTAGAAATTAAAAAAATAGAGGTTGTTATTAAGAAAATAAATTAAAAATAAAGGATGATATTTTTGAAAAAAATAAGTATTATAACTCATTTAAAAAGTGAAAAGTAAAAATAAAATTCTTTGATACTTTAAAAATACAAACATGATTTTTTAGTATTTTATACAAATTAATTTGTAACCTTGTCCTCTAAAAAAAGGAATCATGATTTTTCCCAAACTTTGGACCTACTGTTAGTTCACTAAATTTTCAAAAAGGAAATTGTAATTTTCTCTTAAGTTTAATATAGAGTTCTCAATTTTATTTTTTTTTATCAAGATCTATTATTTCTCAGTTTAAAAAAATAAAATGCACAACTATATCTTTATGAACTACCAATCTTTTATACAATTCTAAAATTGAAAATTTTTTACGACCTCAATAATATTAATTAATTATTTTTAAATTAAATTAATTAAAATATTATTTTGTTCCTAATAAATATTTATTATCCTATTCATTCACGTACCATCTACAATAACTTCTTTCTTTTTTTCTTTTTCTTTTTCTTTTTAACAATAGATCTCTTCTATATTTTCTTTTCAAATGAAAAAAAGAAAAACTTCTCACTTATATCTCTTACATTAGCACCAACTATATTTTTTTTTAAATAAAATAAATCTTATATATTGAGAAAAAAAACCTATAAAATAGATTATGTCATTCTCGAAACCTATAAAAAACCTATAACGTTGAGAAATTTCTTTTCATAACTCTCATAAATTAATTATCTCATTTTAACGGATTCTCGAAAAAAATGAATATATGAGGTCTCATCTTCCAAGTGGATTTGTATTCTCACCTATTCTGTGTTGCTACCTTCGATTATGTCATTCTCCACCTCTGCATGTGTTCACTGTTTATTGCTAACAACCACAATAAACTAGCTAGGAAGCACAGGCAAATCAGTCGGTCATGTGGATTGTGGATGTAGTTCGGATGTAAACTCAATACACATTTTTGGACTAAAACAAAATTATTTTATTTTTTAATAGTTCAGGTAATTGGTTCAAAATCATGAATGGTTCTGATTCATGTACACGGTAAGCATTGGGGGAGCAGCTACCAGACTTAGCTTTTAAAATTATATAAAGGGTATGGGTAAAATTAATTTGAGCCCACTAAGTTAATAGGAAAATATAATCATGCAATATTAAATTTTCATTTTTTTCACAAATATTCACCATCAAAATAAAATATATACTATCTTAAAATTTGTTTATTGCAATTTAACCATCAGTCCACTAAAGCATCAATGAAATTTAATAAGGCTATTTGGACTTTCTCTCTTAAACCCTAATATTTTGTTCAATTTTATTATTATATACATGAAATTCTCTATTATTTTTTTAGTTTTTTTTTTCTAATCCACAAAACTTTTATTTAATTTCTCTTTTTTTAAATACATCTTTTTTTTTTTTTTCATGATTCATTTTATTTGAAAACATATTGCATCAAAAAAATAAATCCATATAACATATAAAAAGAAATTGATAAATTTTGCTTATTTAATAAAATGAAGTACATATTCCATTAAAAAAAAACTAATGGAAAAAATTAATTAGAAAATAAAATAACTAATATCTTAGAATTAACATGATAACATTATCAATTTTTAATTATAATGTATCAAATATTAAATATAATTATATTTATAATGTAAAATTTGTATTAGATAAGCGTAAATTTCTTTAAACTATTTTTATATATATAAAAAGAATTTTCAAATGTTTATGAAATGAATTTTTTTACATAATATCACTTTATATATACATTAATTCGCTTAGGTATTAATTACCTAATAAATAAGATTAGGTATTGTATAACTAATGATCATGGGTTGTTTTTATTTGTGTGTGCAACTTTGAAAGATAGGAATGAGTAACTCAGATGGGTATGTATCTTCAATAATATCAGCAAGAGTATGATAGTAAAAAGATGTAGAACCAATAATATGGATGACTTTTACAAACAAAATCAATCAGAAAACATAAATTTCCATATGAGGATTACAAATTACAAGTGTAAAATAAATTCAGATATAGTATATAATTTGATCCCTCGTTCCAATCAAATTTTACAAAAAATTAATTATCAATAGTTTTTTATATGAAAAAACTTATTCAATTGATGAAAGAGGCTTAATTTGAATTTAGTATAAACTTGGTGCACTTGTTATATTTAGAAAAGCTGTAAGGCGTTGTTTGCGTTCGTATTTGCTACGATTAAGGACAATTTGTGCAATAGAGACGTACTTTACTGTGTCTAATTATAACGTTCTTCCCCTTCACCTGCTCATAAGGCACGTGTTGTACACGTCCTGAGCAAATACTATACTAGCTGGACTATCAGTATAGATAAAGGCGGCCAGGACATGGTTCCTCCATCTTTGAGTTTAATTGAATTTATTTATATTTCACAATTTCAGTTCAGAAACAATAATAATAAGCAACCAAAATGATAGAAATAATGGTCTAATTATAAATTTACTTTTTTTTTTCTTTTTTTGGGTAAGAAAATAATAGGAAGAACTTAGAAGAAACTGAAAGAAGTCACTTCAGTAATCAAAATTCAAATCCTTACTTCCTCAAAAATCCAGATCGACTAATGAAGTATTCCATACTTGATTGATGGTTTCAGCTGCTCTTTCTGGGTTTGCTTTTTCTACTCGCTCTGCTTCTTGGAGGTTCCCTTTTAGACACACCCTCTTCTTTCTTTGCTGTCAAACCAGAAGACGATCCTGATGATCCCAGCTCTGCTTTTATTTCCTCCTCTTTTTGTTCGTGTTCTTGTTCTTGTGGCTTAGCTTGTTCGCTGACTTTAGCTTTCTTTAAGGAGCACTCTATACTACCTTCTTCTTCTTCTTCTTCTTCTGCTATTGCAGTTTCCAGCTGCTCATGTTGTGGTACTTGTTCATTATCATCTTCTGTTTCAGTTTTTTCAACGATCTTACGAGGCCTACCTCTTCTTCTGGGAGTCGGGGACAGAGACTGCTGAGGTTGTTGGGTCTCAGCTCCTTCTGTCGATGAAGCTTCAGCTATTGCTACCGAAAGTTCCTTCGTTTTTTGTGGCTTCTTACCCATCAATTTTTCTTCTTCTTCTATATAACAATCCTAATCAACGATCACCAAAACTCAATATTTCTGATTCATTAATTAATAATCTCTCCTTTTGGATAGAAGAGAAAGACACCACCAAAAAAATCAGCGCCCTTTGCTTTGGCTCCTCTGTTTAATCCCTAAAAAATCATTTTGAAGGGCACATGCTTTTTTCTGCCAACTCTCTCTAAGCAACTAGACACAGTATCTTTGACCAAAGTCCCAAACTCTGGAAACCCCATTAAAAGCTCTCTCTCTCTCTCTCTCCCTCCCCCTCCCTCTGCTAACGAGACCTTCATATTTATTTTATGTCTATATAAGCAGATCTTTGTTTAAGAGCAGTAGAATTGGATAAACAATTTTTAAAAGCTCAAAAGGCACCCAACTCATATTTTCATTTTCCCTCGTTTTGTCTGTTCATCCCATTAATTTCCAATCTAATCCTTTTCTCTCATATAGTATTACGTAATAAAAAGAGAAGGAGGTGGAGGGAAAAGAGAAAGAAAGAAAGAAAAAGGAAAGGAACCTTGTAAACTAACCCAAACACTCATCCCAGAGACCAGAAAAAAAGAGAGAAAACAGTAACCATGGTTAGAGACAGTGTGGACCAAAGGTCTTAGTTGCAAAGAAAAAGGGCATGTGGGTTTTCTTCGCGGGTAAGATTTTGTTTGGTGGGTTTTCCACGCGGGTAAGATTTTGTTTGCTGTCATTGTGTGTACCAGTACCACTCAGTCTCGCAGTGTTCCAGTCTGACCGCTTGTATCGCTTAGCGTCTACACTCTTCACCCTTGGGCTCTTAATCATACAGTACTTTATGGGGTCGCAGTGAAAGTGTAACTGGTCCTTATTTGACCCTTGACTTTCGTTTTGCTAAAATTAGTGCATTAAGAAAGACACATAGATGGTACGCACAAGAGATTCCAACCCTTTCGGTTTAATCAATTAAATTAAAAATCTATGGGCAAGCGAGGAGCCGGGAATAGAGTTGGTGATGGCTTTTTAAAAGTTTTTTAAAATATTAATATTATGAATATAAAATTAAATTTGAATTGTTTATTTTTTGATTTAATATCGTTATTTTTCTAATAATAAGTTATACAATATGTATTTTTTTTAATAAAAAAAATTTATAAAATTAATAAGTTAAAAGTTGTAATTTTTTTTATATCTTATAAATTTTTATTATTTTTCTTAAATTATTAAATTTCTTATAAATTTTTAACTTGTCTCTTCTACAATAAATATCTAATTTTGCTATTGTATAGACGTTGTGAGCATCGACAATAATTAATTATTCTAACCTTACTAATCCATTAGCTTCATGGCCATGATCATTACCCTAGAGCTAGAGCTAGAGCTCCAACTCTCTCTGGCCCATCCCACCAAATCTTTCTTCGTCCTTTTGTATTTTTTCTGGTGAAGAAAAGACATGGTCCTTTTGGTGCCGCTGCCTGATTTTGAATGTGCCACTTTGCAAGAAACAAGAAATGAGCCACCACTCCTCATTGTGGGTTTCCATTAAAAGCCCAATGGGCTTTAATCAGCCCAATTATCATATCCAGATACTAAACGACACCGAAATGGTTTATACCCGTTAAATGGTGCAAATTGTTACTCTACTGATCGGATAAGATGTCGTGCTCATTGCTCAGCTCAGAGAGCCCCATTTCTTTTTAATGAACGGCTATCTGAGATTTTGGAGATTCAGATTATGCCCACCTCTACTTATGTGTACACTACAATTCTAGAGTGATACCGAATTTCTTTTGTAAGCATTTGGATGTTTGTCCTCTAATATCGTTGGCCACAAGTAATTGCTTGGGGATATAAAGCTTTAACCTTTCAAGTCAGACAGTGATTTGAGGGAACATTAGCTTTAAGAATTCGATTATGTAACTTGCTAAATCTAAGATTGTATTTGTGGTTGAAAAAAAATTATATAAACCTGTTTGTGGCTCTGTATCATTCTTTAGTATCTCTATACAGAGAGAAAAGACAAGGGTAGTAAATAAATTTGTATGCTATTGTGATGTGGTTTGTTTTGTTGGTATATGTAGCATTTTTCTTCATCAATTGTTTTAATATTTTTTTCTGGTGGAAGATGGTTAGAGATCCCCTCAGTTCTTCAATTTTAGTTTAATTTTTCTATCCCTGCATTCTTGCTAGTTGGACATAGTGGAGCTTGGGAGACGAATTTCTTTCTTCCGTTGCTGAATACAACTGATGGATTTGGTGGGTATCTCTTGCTCTCTCTGCAAGTCGCTTAATTTTTCTGTTCCCTGAACTATGCATGTTCCTGCTATGACAAATTTTGTAGAATAATTAGTGAATTGGAAAATTTTTATTTTCCTCTTTTTTATTCCTATTAGGCTAAAGATTATCAGGAAGAAAGATGGTTTTTTTTTTTTTTTTTTCATCCGTGATATCTAATTGATCGGATCCTTTTCTTTTTAGGAGCCTGTCATTCATTTTATTTTCATTCTTGTATGACTTCCTCAAGTTGACTGTGTTTCTCACTTGAAATAGGCATGTCAGTTGGTTTTCTATTTTCCTCCGTCTTTTTTTTTCTTTTTTCGGTTATGTAGATTACATCGTTTTGCTTTCTACTTGTGATTCTGTCTTCAACTTTCCTTATTCCAAGGGTTTCTGTTCCTAAAAGGCTTCCTTATTTTACACTAGATTACCTGGCACTTTGGCAAGGCAACCGCTAATTTACTATCCTCTGGTTGTAAAGATTGGATTCTGACCATCTGGGTTTTTCGTTTTTGTTTTTTTTTTGGTCTAATTTCTTGAGATCTGTATATTACTTTTTTTAATTGATAGTCTGAGTAGGAAAAACTGTGTTGATTATGAAATAGGTTTCTATTGACAAGTTGATATAGTCTTTGGGTGCTTCCACTGATGTCATCATCTTCATCTCAGACAATATTGGGGAATTCCAGTAATTAAGCGCCTTTTATTATGGAGGATTCTCATGAAACACACAACAATGGTGAAGAAGTTGAACGCAACTTGCAGATCATCAGATACTCTCCTTACAAACCCTTCCACGTGTTATCATCGCCATGGTTTGATTTGAGAGTCTTTTATGTCAGAGTGAGCGACTTTCGGGTGGATGATTCCACCCCAGAGTTTCTCACTCTCAATCACATCCCTCTGAGCCCTGATACCCTTTTGGAGGTAAATGGTGTCAGAAACAACATATACTTTGAAGGAGTCTCTTCGCTTCTTAGACGAGATCGTGTTGATAAGAATTCTGAAGAGGCGACATTTGTTAGCACAGATAATATAAGGTTGAGTGGGAGTGTTAAATTTGAGGTCTATGATAAGGAGGATTGCCTTCTGTCTGGGGTTTTGGAGATGTCTAAAGGCAATGGTAATATTGGGGAATCAAAAAACAATGCTAAGCAGTGGAGCATAAATTGCGAGTCTGAAGTCACTGCCAGCACTGGTTTCTTGAAGGGAAAACAAGTTGCAGGTCCTGGTTTACCTTGTCCAAAGATTGAGGTTTATATTGCAGGTTGTTTCTCAGGAACACCGATCATCTTAACTAAGACACTGCAGCTCAATTTTCAGAAGAAGCACAGTAGGAAATGCACATTGGATGCAATTCCAGAGTATGAAACAATTGAATACCAGAAAGATGTATCATCCAAACTTGATTTTCAGGTAAAAAAAGTAAGAAGTTGTAGTAAAAATTAGTAGCTGGCTTATGTTTTTTTTTTCCTCAATGCTATGACTGCTATATATTTTCTTCATCTATCTTCTTCAAGATGCATGTCCCATTGTAATTCTCTATATGTAGCCAGCTAGTGGGGCTTAGTTGGCATCCTTTGAAACCTCCCTTAGGTTTGCCCAGCGCCAATCCCAAGTTCAAGCTGGGCAACTGGAACCTGCAAGGATGTTTATTCCCCTTCCCAGATCCAAAAGGAGGAAAAAAAGAAAAAGTAAAAAATGTGTTGCATAACTTTCATTGCTGGGGACAATAAAAACTTAGCCTAGAAGTGTCAAGATGGTATGGACAGTGCACAAGTTTTAAACTGATGGGGTATCTCTCATTAATCCTTAATGTTTGTGCGTTTTATGTTTTCGATATGCATGTTAAGAGTCTGGCAAGCCTGAGCCACTTGCTGGAGGTTTGCATACTGGACCCCTCCTTTTGTAGGCATTTCCTGTTTTGCTAATTAATAGCTTACAATTATTATTTTTTACCTGAGCCAAATAAAATGGAATCTTGTTTTGATGTCCCTTCTGATTAGATATTCTTTCTGATAGTATATGTTCAAAATGCGTACTCGATTGGATCCTTTTGGTGTTCTGCCCTCCCTCGGAGACTTGTGATTCTAAATCACAATCCTTCATAAGCAGGCTATCACACATATTTTTTCTAAAAGAAATATAATCTTTGCTTACTGGTATTGGGTTTTGCCTGCTTTACTACATTGTTTGGATTAGATGGCCATGATTTAAAGGACCAAATAGTTAAATGGTTAGATGCTAGCAACGTATGATCACTTTGCTTTTGTTTTATCTATGGATAAGCGGACTCTCCTTTTTCAATGTCGTTTGTATCATGGAAGTATCTGTCTTGTAAGCTATGTACAGCATGTCATTCTGTCTACCAGCTTCATCTATCTGAACTTCGTTGCATCAATTATTGTCGCTTATGACAAGTAACCACAGGGTATTCTCTGATCAAAGTATTTTCTATCCAGATTTTTCCAGTATAAATCACTACACATTTGGGTGTACCCTAGTGTTCTTTTATGACCAAAGTGTTGCTTGTAAGATAAATTTGTTTTTGGTCTTTAGCTTGCTACAATCTCATTCCCACTTTCCTGTTTGATTAATAGGTCGCTAAATACAGAAATTTCAAACCAGAGAGCGAAGACGACTACAATGGCATGTACTGGAACAAGGCAGGGTATATGAATGGAGAAGATGGTGAATTGTCATGGTTCAATGCTGGTGTAAGAGTTGGTGTTGGGATTGGTCTTGGTGTTTGTCTAGGAATCGGTATTGGAGTTGGATTGCTAGCCCGGACATACCAAACAACTAAACGTAACTTTAAAAGGCGACTCATATAGCCCCTTTAGTTGGAGCCACTTAACTTGTCCAACTGGAAATCCAAAAACTGCAGATGTTGATTCAGTCTAGTTCTTTGTTCGCTAACATCCATTCTCTTTTTCCTTCTCTTTTTCCTACTTGCCAGTAGGTTTGTGTGGAAGTTGTTTGTAATGTTTCACTGAGTTGTATGTATCTGAGATTATAGAACATATTTTCATGTACAGATTATAGAACATATTTTCATGTACATATATTTGTTCATGGAAGGGAATGAAAGAGGTGCTTTTCTAAAGGTAAATTATATGTTCTACGAGGGGCAAAAAAAAAAAAGAAGCAAATTATATAAATTCAACTGTTACCAGGCTCGATTTCAGAATATTCACGCTTCACAAAAGGAAAGAAAGGGAATACACTCCTCAAACCCAATGATAACACGAGCCCACTTGGGCTTAAAGATAACTATCTGGTCTTCAACTGATTATGTGCTCTCCAACAGCACAAAGAAGTTCACAAAGCTTGTCGAGCGATCATCCTCGGGCTCAAGAGATTGATCTCCATCTGTCATGTCTTCACCATTTTCTTTGACTTATCTGCTCTCTTTACTGTAAGCTTCGGGACTTTTACCCAATAGGTCAATCAATACTGAAAATAGGAGTCAAAATAAAGAGGAATCAAAATAAGACGGATCCAGGTGGAATCGAACCACCAACCTCCCAAAACCATGGTTTGGGCGCTCTTTCCAATTTGAGCTTATGAAGCCACTAAATGCTATGTTAAACTACCGTACCAACAGGCAAAAAGTATACTTTGCAGTTGCAACCCCAGGCATCAGCTTATGGAATTATCCTCCGATTTTCAGCAGTAAGAAAATATTGAAACAGAAATGATGACACTCCACTAGTTTAGGGTGGCACAAGCTATAATGCTCGAACCCAACTAAAAGTATACATCCTTCAACCGAGACACAAGTGAATATGGTATGTAGGACAGGTCGAACTACAACACCAAACTCGAAAAAGACTCAGCACATTACCCGACAATAAACCACAACCACAGTTAACTCAGCAACTCAAAATTCCATATTATCATTAATGCTGCCAACCTGTTAGACACATGACCCTAAATGACTTCGCAACAAAAGCAGACAATATCAACTACAAGAAAGCCCTACGCGCAAATTGGCCCTTGACAATTGAAATTCAGCTAGGAGCAGCCAACAAGACCAACCACGCCCAAGGTAAACCCTCTTTGCAATGTATCCATTATGCCCAACTAAATGACCAAACAACCTGAAAACAATACAGAATACAAGTTACATAAGGCATATACCAGAATAGAACAGAACATCAACTACAGTTGTTACAGTCAGATAGAATTACTATTATGTAAGAAAACTGAAAACATATGATCCAAATCAAATCTTAATGACAGGTTGATAAAATTATACTCTTCTAACCACACTATTCCAGTAAAACAATATATTTGATAAAAGGAAATAACAAACCACTTCAATATTAATTGTCCCACTTATAACAAAAAAACAAGCACAAACTCTTACATATTACAACAATATATGAAAACCGCCCAACTGTCTTGCAAACACAGGAGTAATCACACCAGTAAAAACACACCGCCCCAAAGTAGTGAAGGCTGTGTAGCAGCAAGTTGAAGAAGTCGTATTCCAAGGCAACACTAAACTAAAAACCCAAACTGTCCAAAGCCATATTTCGATTACATGCAGATAGCCAAATTATACAACTAACATTGCCCATATGTCTGGGTAAACCCGTTACAATCTTACACAAAAAATGAACAATAACTAGAAACAGGTACTATAATGAAAAAACAATCCGAATGACCAATTCTTCAAGTGTACACTACTATGAAATATTCCATTACGTAATAAAAAACAACTACTGGAATGAACATTGAATAGATATAAAAAGAGAAATAAAACCATGATTCAACATCTATCATAGTATTTGTATTTGGAGGACGATTGACTTGTAAGTTGTAAAGACGGCTAGTTGCCTTAATGCCTTCCCATTATACAAATAATGAAACAACAATTATTTCATAGGTTCTAAGAAATAGAAAATTGGAATTCTCAAATGCCATGTCATCACCGGTTGTGGGAAATGTAGTCACAGCTCGGTGCATGGATATATTTTGTTAAGATCATATGTGAACTACAAGAATTAACAGATTTTAGATAATATATCCAGGAATGTAGAAAGAATGCGCCATGAATTTATCCATAAAAAATTATGCTGGTTCATAAATGTTGATTCATGGAACACTTCGGTTTAGGTGGATGTAGACAGCAAATTGTAAAAATAGAATAGTTATGCCATTGTTAAATTGAAATGCTGGAAGTAATGCATAAGGACTTTAATGAAGGATAATATTTCTGGTTAGTTGTTGTTATTTAGGGATATGAATGTTCTAAAACTAATACAAACGTGCTATTTAAGCAACATTAAAAACGTCAAAAACAATTAAAATAGTAATATTAAGTCAAAGGAACAGTGTACCTTAATTCCATTTGTATTATTGCTTCAGATGCTGGAACTAATAAGAATTTTGGAAAGCATTTTTGGTGTGCATGATCGGTGCGCCAGCAAATCAAATTCTCGAGAAAACTGAAATAGAGGCCGAGGAGAGGAGGGGAGGGAAAAGAGAAGAAGACCAACACACGCAACAGGGAGAGAAGCCGGGGCTGCTTAAATCAACCCCTGTAGCATCTCCCCCTAAACCAAAAAAATGATAATTTTATTAAGATTTTTGACCTGCCATGCAAGCGCACCTGTCATGGCAAAGGTCGGCTGACAACATGATACCTCGTATACCTCACCTGACATAATATATATATATATATATCAAATCCCCTCAAGAACCATACCCTTCACCATCATATTGATATAAGTAATGAACAAAATCAATGCAACAAATCCTTTGTTAGACTCCATTACCACAAAACGACTTCCTTAGTTGCTCTAAAAAACCAGGATCAGATTCGGAGATGAATTTGCATATCCACAATCGCGAGCTGAGAAACCCAAAATTTCTGGAAAAAAAAACAACATGCGATGCGAAACCCGTAAGCACATAGCAGGCTGCAGAAACTAGCTCAAAACTTTTCCATATATCACAGGAGGCCAAGAATCGCAATGAAACAGATCTGACGTACCTTCTCAGATTCATGACATGGCATAACTATTAGTGCGCCAGGCCTTCACAGCTTTGACATCATCAAGTGAAATCGATTCAAGAATACGGGGATCCGCACGAGAAAAAGGTAAACACCAACAGGAACTGCGACACACCATTGTAGACAGAACTCGAACACATAACTGCGATTAGAAGAGGATCCAGAAAACCGATTAGAAAAACCGATCTACAGAGAATAATATGCCACAAGAAATAAGACACGGTTAAAGGAAAGGGCGCTTACTATGGCTTTTGTAGTGGAATCTTACGCCAATAGCCGGCTGTGATTGAGAAGGAAATACGTCAACGATGGATTTTGCCAACATCAAGCGAGATCGATCCAAGAACTGCGACAATAAGTAGTCGGAACCAGAAAACCACGTTCCGGAGAGAGCACGCCGAACGAGGAGCTATAACAAGGATGGCTTACCATCACTTTTATATTGGAAATCATATGCCAATCAACGGTTGTGATCCGTTTACAAGGAAATAAATCAACGGTCGATTTTGCGCTATTCAGAATTAAGTCGGCGTGTCATACTTTTTCTACTACTAGGACACTAGTTGTAGTTGAGCATCGACGGCCATTAATCGATGCCATATGGGAAACGTTCTGGATGAATTACATGCCGTTGATCAATAAGAACTCCCGTTGGGCTAGTCGTGGTTCATAATCCAGTGGCCAGCATTGCTATTCTTGGCACCCAAATCCAAACTGTGCTAATGGGCCACTAGCCCACAAGCCATCTTAATTATTTTTAAAATAAAATAATAAAAAATATGATTTTATGTTCATTTGATATCTTAACAATCTCATAATTTAATACATACCACATCCCGATTCAATATGTTTTAAAGCACATAAAAAATCTGATCCAATCTTCCTAGTCCGGAATAACTACTCAAATTAACATCCTTACAAATGGCAATTCCTCTTATTCAAGACATAAGTAAATTACTCAAGTCATACATTTCTTGGGGACACCAAAAAAGACAATTCACGAATCTAGATTCTTTTATGTTCTAGTAAGAATATAATTTGATCATGTATAAGAGAGACAGACATAAACAAAATTTAAAATTAAATGCACTTTTAAAGAAAATTAGTATCTCTACATATCAAATACAACATGAGCATGGACTCCAGTCAGTAGAGTACTTCAAGAATGTGACTCTGCAATCCTGATCATGCACTAAATATGGTCTCTTTTTTTTTCCATTTTTAAAACTAGACTAGAAGATAGGGTCCAGTGCATCCTGGCATCAATGGTGAACGAAGTACGCCGACACTCTCTTTATGCACAATAAAGATTTTAAAAAATAAAAGTAAAGGAAAAGAAGAAAAAAAGTTACTGACGAAGAAAAACGTAGAAAAGAAGCCCTTTGAACATATTGTGTTGCTTAGATTAGAAAAAAAGTCATATGCTCACTGTTAAAGAGAGTGGGAGAGAAAAGGCAGACGTTCACGTCAATCTTCCCAGAGAATTCAAACTTTCAGTGTATTGCTTGATAATAGACTCTGCACCTCACCCAACTCTGAAAAGTGTTCTCCAACCAGAGGCACATTCATCCTCTTCTACTTGTAAAAGGAAGAAAAAGAAATAAGGCTAAACATAATGCAAAAATTTCTACCATTTTGTAGCCAAGGGTGCTGAGAGGTTGGAACTTGGAAGTTACAATTGCAAGAACAATATGGCAAAAAGATCAGATTTCGCACAAAAGCTGTTGGATGATCTCCGGTTGCGGAAAGAACGAATGACTACATCTCAGAGGTCAGGCCAATCCAACCAACTGCCTATAGGTAAGTTTTTATTAATCCGCATTAGAAAAACCTTCAATTGTTAAAACAGGTCATATTGTTATCAATCTCGGGCTAGTTTAAGAAATCAAGTACTTTACAATGACAGGAAGCAGTAAGAAAAACCAATAATCTGTCTTCTCTTCCAGATTTAGGGGGATGGTCAGTAACTTCAAATACAAGATAGCTAGTAAAGCAGTAAGACACTTCCTGTAGATTATTCTGAGGGAAGCGATTCCTGTTTAACATATGCAAGCAACAAAAAGAGAAGCAGGCAAATACAGCTTTAAGTAAAATTATACGGAATTAAGGATAATTAGAAATTTTGAATCACATAAAATTACAGGAAAATCACTCCCGGTGTGTATTTTCATTTAAAGAATTCATGCATACAAGCAGAAAAACTATGACTCAATATTCCAGGTCAAAAGATAGATCATTCTTATGGCCACAATTACTATTGATTTGTTCCTAAATGCTCGAAGTAATATATTGCTATGCACTGACTGACTTCATTTTTAAGCAGCATATTATAAGCAAGATTTATTAAGGGAAACTACAATAGAAAATAATTGAGATACAACTGTGGCATAGAGAATGGATTCAAGCTTTTCACGGTCAACATACTATATTTACTTCATACCTTACTATTAGCTACTTGAAAAAGTTAACAACACAAAAACTGTAGTAGAGAGAAAATTCTATTCAATTCTACCTTCTGCGTTCACAACCAAAGTCAGTTTAGAAGTATACATACATTCACAGTGTTCTAGTGCTAAATAATGTTCTGGAAACATGCATGACAACAATTAACATCAAGGAAGTATCTTTCTACCTTTAATACCCCAGATTTTTGGTGGACTTAACTCAGTGTCTTTTCACTTTGGGGTCCAAACACCAGACAACAAAATGAATTGGAGGTTTTTTTAATATAAGAAGTTTATGATTTCTTTGTTGCTCAACATGTTTGTGCAGATGCATATGCTTACTCCAAGCAAACTTACAGAGGATCCAGAGACATGAAAACTAATGAAAATGTAAGTTACCATAAGTTAAAGTTGACGTGGTCTGTGTATAACTTGGAGCAGATTTTATGAACTGTTTAATGCACTGCAGATTGTTTCCAGAGCTGGGAACATGCACAATAGGTCTACTGGCAGCAACAGATCAGCGAGCATTGAAGTGTCAAATCATATTGTTCCCTATGGGAGAGGTCAGAGTTCACAACAAACTGCTGACCTGTCTGTAGCCCTGGCTTTTGCTCTTGAGAATGGAGGAAAACTCAGAAGGACAAATTCCTCTCGTACTAATTCAATTCTGGGTTTTCTACATCAAATAGGAACAGGAACAATGAATTTTGGAAAAAAGGAAAGAAGAACCAATTTAGAAAGGCAATTGCCTTCAACTAGCAATTTACCTAGTCTCTCCCATGTTCAGATTAAAGAAATATCAAAAGGAGCACAAAAATTAAACCAAATCTTGAGAGCCTGCTCTAATGGCCTTAACATAGACAGATATTCAATAGAAATCGGGAAAGAACTGTTGCAAGGAGCAACAGATTTGGAGGAGTCCCTGAGGATGCTTGTAAACCTGCAGGAAGCTTCAGAGTACATGATCACCCCACAGAAGAAAAACAGAATCACATTGCTGGAGAATGATGACGATGATGACAGTGATGATGATGACAACACTGTCAACATAGCTGACCAGAAGCTACTGGTCCGGCCATCTTTCTCATTTGACAAGCTCTCAAGACATTCCCAAAGCCTCCAAGAAGTTGGAAAGGCTGGGGTCAAGCAGAAGCTGATAGCTCTGACGTACTCTACAGAAGGTAGAAACTCCAACCATGAAAAGCAAGACGTGGACACATCAAAGTTGGTTTCTCACAAGCGATCAACTAGCTATAGCCACGATGTGAAGAGTCTTGCTGCATTCTCAGAACAAAAAAACCACTCAGACTCATCACAATCCAAACCAGAAAAGGGGAGGATCCCAAATGTAATTGCCAAACTAATGGGACTGGATAACCTTCCAGATGATGTAGGATCCAAATGCACCACACAGAATGACTCTAGTTCCAGACAGAAAACAGAAGGGAAGGCATTCAAGCAAACTACAAACGGAAGTTCCAAGCTTACTGAAGTGAAGACCAAACAAATTGAGCATTTTGCAACCCAAGAAAAGCAAAAAGTGATTGAAGCCTCCAACATCCTTGTAAATCAGAATAAGGAATTGGTGTCACAAGCAGGGAAGAACTTCATTATCCCAAGTGACAGCTTAGAGATGGTCATTCACAGTGCAAAACCAATACAGAAAGACCTGGATGGGATAAAAGCAGTGAAAGGCCCAGAAACAGGAACCACGGGAATAGATAAACAGGCAAATAATGCAGGAAGAATGAGCCAAAAGCGAGAAATTCGAAAGGATATTCAGGTGAAAGGAAGAAAAAGGGAGAAAAAAAACTACAGGGAACAAAAAGAAAAAGAAAGCAATGGAAGCATTCCTCAAATAGAAAAGAGATATGCAAACAAGCATGTCCTCAGTAATCAAACAAAGCCTCAGAATCATCTTGAAATCCAACAGCCATACATGCTCTGGAATTCTGATCTTCATGAAGAAAAGCATCATAGAGAAGACAGGGCCCAGCAGAGTGCAAAGAAGATGCTGCAAGTGAGACCACAAAGAGGGAAAGAAACAATACCAAAGAGTTTATCAAAGCCCGTGAATGATGTTATCGATCAGCAGAAGAAACAGACATACATGAACCAAGCCACAATTAATGTTAGTTCTACAGAATTTGTTGATGTCATGAAATCTGAAAGGTTTCTAAATGGTCACTTTGACGATCCAATCAAGGAAGGTGCAACTGACTTAAATGTCAGTGTGAAACAAATGTCTAATAGGAGCTCAGATCAAATTTTCTCTCCAAGAGGTATTATGGAAAAGCATGTTCATGTGCTAGCCACAAAGAAAGCAAAGGATACCAAAATACAAAAAATTGATGTACCTCGTAAGATCGATGAAAAGGTGACTGAGAAAAACAAGATAGCGGTGACTGAGAAAAACAAGATAGCGCATCAACTGACAAGCCCAACCAAACATCAGAATTTCATTTTGCAAGAAGAGAAACAGAGAAGGCATGATAAACTCAGTGTCTCCAAGGGAGCAGAGCAAGACAGGACAAGCAGGTTTAAAGAAGCAGAAAAACACATCATTGGCTGCAATAAATCAGCAGCTATTGTCAAACCACCAAATGTGACCCAACAGCCACAGAAGGAAGCTGACCACCCTCCCCTTTTATACAGTCCAGCCGGAGATGAGTTTCAAAGCCTAGCAAAATCAGTAACTCCAGTTTCAAATGACAGTGTAAGCTCAAGGGACCAATTTTTTTTTTGACATGACTGGAACCACACTTTAAATATTGAGTAGCAAATTACTTTCTTCTTCTAGAAAAATTCTTGGCACAAAAATTTACAGGAAAGCTCACATATCTTTGTTGAATTTCAGAGTCAAAAAAAGAAATTGATGGCCACTAATGATAAGCAAGATCAAGCAACTCATTTTGACGCACATGAAGAACTCAAGTCTAGCAAAACTGTAGCAGATACCATGAAAGGTAAGTACAACTATAACTCCCAAATCCAAATCTAAGGTTTTATTATTTAAAATGTATTCTTCCAAAACCAGAAAAGAGAGTCTCACGGTACATTACTAGACGAGTAAGGAATGACCAAAATAACTTTCATCAATTTTATTTCACAACCTTCTCCTTTCATCATCCACATAGTGATAACTTTCACATGTAAACATATCAAATTGGATTTTGCTGCCTGTTCAGGCAAGCAGGAGAACAAATCAGACCACCATCTGTAACCCTCCCAACCCCACTGCGAAAAGAAAAAAAAAATCCTTTCACCCATTTTTATTTTATAGTAATCTATAGCCTATGGAAATGACAAATAATAATAATAATTAAAAAAAAAAACTTTCAGGATCTTGTCTATTTTAGTTAATTGTTTAAATGTCACAGGATCCCATGAAGACAACACAACGATTCTTTACCGCTCTTACCGCTCACAACAAGAAGACCACCAGAATATCACTAAAATAGAAATACAAGAGCCATTAACAGCAAGCGAAAACAGCCTCAAGTGGACACTTCTAGCAAGTCAACCATTCCTCAACACTGCAGAGGCTCTTTTCAAACTTAATATTCCATTTACCATTCTTCAAGGAAGCGATTATGACAGACGAGATGAAGGCAGCAAGCTTGTACTAGAATGTGGATATGAAGTAATGAGACGAAAAGGAATAAGGCAAGAACTTGCCATTCATCCTTCACTGAAGATATCAGTAAGTGCCACAAAGATTAGATCCTTGGATGATTTGGTTAAGCGGTTGCATAAAGACATGGAGAAAATGAAATTCTACGGAAGGAATGGAAGTTCAAACATTGATGCTGAAGACTACCTGCCTAAAATGCTTGAGAGTGATGTTTCTAACAAGGATCCCGACATGAATTGCATGTGGGACTTAGGTTGGAATGACAATATGTTTGCATTTCTTGAGAAATTTGATGTTATAAGGGATGTGGAGAAGCAGTTACTTAATGGACTCCTGGACGAGATTACTGGAGACCTTTTGCATATTTAAGAATGGCAGAAGCAGCATAATATCACAACAGCGGATTGAGTTGAAATAAGACAGTTTTATTTGCAGTTTTTATCGAAAAAGTGAACTTTACTTTGAGTCACATACTCGTGTGATTTTGTAAACAGTAAGTTATAGTGATTAGTGAATTGCTTATTTGCGGGTTTCCATTTACAGTGATTTCCTAGCCACAGTTGCAGTTCTCGAGCAAATGGGTAAACTCCTATTTCTAAAAAACACCCAACATTGAATTGAAAAATCTTCAGCAAGTAGTAAAGTATTGCAACATTCCAGATCCAGGGAGAAAAACAAACCTGTTTGGATTTTGGGGCCGAAAAGACTTCAATTTTTCGGATAAGGTATTGCTAAATTCTTCGAATATTTGGGTTTTCGTAAAAATTTAAAATTTGGTAAGAGTCAAAGACAGTAAAGACGGTGAAGACGGCGAAGGTCTGAACAGCCAATTGCATATGATGCCGGAACTATTTTCCGCTTCCGTTCAAGTAAACAAAAATTCCTTTGTTTTCATTTATTTCTTCTAATTTTTAAGGGGGCTAACTCTTACTATTATAGCAGGCTGATACCGTATTTATTCTACTAGGCCTATTCATGAATTCAGCGTAGCAGATCTTCAGATGTTCCCAAACACGAAGCAAGAATTTTAAAGAGAAATCAAGGGCCCGAGGTATTCACAAATTCTCAAAAAATACCACGTAAGAAATTGAAAAAGAAATTTATAGAAAAAAAAAAAGAAAAAAAAAAAAAGAAGATACTCACGTTGGCTCTTCAAAATATAACTTTGTACAGGTTCGGAAATTAGGTGCAAGTGGGCATGGCTGTCTCAAATTTGTGTTTGGTCCTGTATGAGTAATTTACTGTAAGTAAATCGCCACACACCTACACGATTTACCTGTAATCTTCATGTCATCTTACCGATCTGACATACATTTAAATTATTTCCTTGTAAAATTATCATGTATACAATGTCGTTGTAATTGATGATTATCAATTAATTACTAAATTTTAAAACACTTATTTTGTGAAATCATCGTATATCTAAAAAATCAAATCATGATTCTAGTTGAGATTCACATTTGCTAGTTGAGATTCACATTTGGATGTGTATGCATTGTTCACTTTGCTGTTACTTCTTTGGTATTATAAAGCTCTGATTTTATATATTATTTTGTCATTAAAAATAATTTTTACGCGATTCTGGATTGTATATTCCTAACTGCATGTAAACTTGAAATTGTATTCAATAATGAAGTGTAAACATTTCGCGCTTTCTTTACTGACCCATATGTGGTCAGTTGGTCACAGAAGGGCAATTGAAGCCATTGCATGTCCGCAATAGACTTGTATAATTCACATTATTCAAAGGTTAATTACTTGTGCCTGGTTTTATACCAAACTTCGCAAAGTTCGTCCACTTTTCTGCTTTTGTGCCCAAAAAGCATCCAATATTCCATGCTCTACAACTATAGTCTATACAAGGAGTTGCTTTTCACAATTACGTTTTAAAATAAAAATGCCTTACTTTCCAAGTTCTTTACCATGCACCATTGCTTGTGGTTTTACATTCAAAAAAGGAATTGTCATTTCTTAGCAGAGAAGGTATCTAGGCTTAGTTAAGCTCACAACGGTCGTACAGAGGATAGTTACGTCATTTCAACACATCAAATTCAGAAATTTCAAAGAACAAACTATAAAATGGCTTTTTGATTGTTACCCCTGCACTAATTAATGATTGTCTGCAAAGTGTACTTTTATCCTATATAGAAGTTTACTCACCCGAACCTTGTATCTCTGTTTCTTTGCCCCTTCCCCTCTGAGAAATTCCCAAGCACAGAACTCTTCAGCAATGGCAAGCGTGCTCCCTCATACTGCAACTTTCATACTTCTTACCCTGTTTCACACATTTAACCTTGGGAGTAAGTTTCTTCCAATCTTCTTGTATAACCCAATTGAGATTTTTTCTGAAACTCAATTTGTTTTCCCCAAGTGTCACTTTTTTCCTATTGACCTTTATGTTACTGTTAATTACTTTGAATTTTTCCGAAATTAGTATCAAGGCATTCCTGGTGTAAGTTTTACCCTGCAAATTGCAAGCAAAGCTCTATTTTGGAGGCTAAAGTTTCAATCTTTATGAATTTGTTTATAGCATTCAGATTTATGTAGGAAAAGTTATTTGCTTGCTAAAAAGTTACGCAAGAAAATGTTGATAAGAAATTATGGGTTTTAAAACATGTTAAAATATTCAGAGCATGTCTTCTTGTTCAAATTTGAGTTTCTTACTGAATAATTGAAACTACTTCTCTCTGCAGACGCTGAATCATTTATTGGAGTGAACTATGGACAAGTCGCCGATAATCTCCCACCACCATCGGCCACCGCGAAGCTTCTCCAGTCCACTTCAATTGAAAAGGTCCGATTGTACGGATCCGACCCAGCAATAATCAAAGCCCTGGCTAATACCGGCATAGGAATTGTGATCGGAGCGGCAAACGGTGACATACCGGCGCTTGCTTCCTACCCAAACTTCGCTAAGAATTGGATTAACTCCAACGTACTTCCATTCTACCCCGCCAGCAAGATCATTCTCATCACCGTCGGGAACGAGGTCATAACCTCCAATGACCAGAATCTGATCAATCAGCTGCTACCGGCGATAAAGAATCTCCAAAATGCCCTCAATGCTGCATCTTTGGGCGGAAAGATTAAAGTCTCCACTGTCCATTCAATGGCGGTGCTCAGGCAGTCGGAGCCTCCATCCTCTGGATATTTCCACCTGACTTTCGGTAACGTGTTGAAGGGGCTGCTTGAGTTTAATAATGCGACCGGCTCACCCTTTGCGATCAATCCCTACCCTTACTTTGCTTACCAGAGCGATCCCAGGCCTGAAACCCTCGCTTTCTGTCTCTTCCAACCGAATGCCGGCCGAGTTGATTCAAACACTAACATAAAGTACATGAACATGTTTGATGCTCAGGTGAATTGTTTGATGTTTTGGTATACCACGCTATTAACTAAATCTTTAAACTTATATTCAACGTTACATTTCTCATATAGAGTGTCGTACCAGTTGAGGTAACAACTAATTGACAATAATATCTGATTTTAGAAATTGTACTTTGAGTATGTTTGCCAATGTGTGTTTGTAAAATATGTGTAGGTGGATGCTGTTCGTTCTGCGTTGAACTCTATGGGTTTTAAGAATGTTGAGATTGTAGTTGCTGAGACTGGTTGGCCATACAAAGGAGATAACAATGAGGTTGGTCCAGGCCTTGAGAATGCCAAGGCTTACAATGGTAATTTGATTGCACACCTACGTTCAATGGTGGGAACCCCATTGATGCCAGGTAAATCAGTGGATACATATCTCTTTGCACTGTACGATGAGGATTTGAAACCTGGACCAGCTTCTGAACGAGCTTTCGGGCTTTTCAAGCCTGATCTAACCACTACCTATGATATTGGTCTCTCCAAGAGTAGCCAGGTTAGTATGTGATGCATCACCATTCAATTTCTTGTTAGTAATTAAAAACTAAATCCTTGAGGATTTGCTTCATCTCGAAATGTTCAAATTGTTCTGTTAGATTCGTTTTGCGATATTATATACATGAGAATGAATCTAACAGACCAACTCTGCATATAGTTGTAAGAACATCTCATTGACTAGATAGTTTCAGATATTGAGCTTCTACTTTCTTGTTCATTCAATTTCCATTGATCTTTCATTTTATGAACCATTATTTTGCAAAATGCTATTGGTTATCGCCGTCATATCAGTACTTCTTCTTGTATTAGTCAATTTTCTTGTTTGCAGACTCCGGCTGCACCAAAAACTCCAGGTAATCCATCAATAGGACCATCACCAAAGCCAAACAAGGCAGTATGGTGTGTGCCAAAAGCAGGAGTATCAGATTCACAACTGCAAGTAAATTTGGATTATGCTTGTGGGCATGGCATTGAGTGTGGTCCAATCCAACCGGGAGGGGCATGTTTTGAACCAAACACGGTAGCAGCTCATGCTGCTTATGCCATGAATCTCTTCTATCAAACTGCTGGCAAGGATCCAAGGAACTGTGATTTCTCTTCCACAGCTACACTCTCATCTAACAATCCCAGTAAGTTCCTGCACAACTTCTTCATTGCATGCACAATTTCTCTTTAAACAAGTCCTTATACAGTGTTTGTTACTCCTTTTTGTTAATTCGCAGGTTACAATTGTTGCACATATCCTGGTGGGAGTACCTGAAAAGGAAAAAAAATCATTTGTATGAAAAAAATAAGTGAATAAAGTTAAGTGGGTGCGTTTTGATGTTCATGTTCTCAACTTAATGGGCAAGGCATCATCTAGTTCCTAAAGGATGAGCAACTTATAAGCAAATACTAGATGTCTGTGTTTATATTTATATGGTTATGGAGGAGGAATTTCTACTTATAAATACATGTAGCAGAATCATGTTGTTGTGCAGTGGTGGTGTATGAAAAAGTCTATACTTGTTTAGTAATGTGTAATTTAACCTAGTGCATTAATACTGGTTTTTTGTTGTTTGTTATGCAATGCCTCCACAGAAGGGCCGGCTGCCCGTGCTTTTTATTCAATGCCGACTCAGTAAGTGACTTAGAAGTTAGTTTTTAGTGCTTTTTATATAAAGCATGGTTGAATGCAAGACCTCCCTCATCAGAAGGAGGGGAGTGATACCAACTACTAATCTACAATCTCATCTCTATTTTATTGAGTAGGAAATTGCTTCATGAACAAAACATACTTCGCAAGATAGATAGATTTTTTATGGAATCTACACGTCCATTGCTTCTCATAGATTATAGATCCTATATGGAATCTACACATCATTTTTAAGGAACTTATACATTATTTGTGACAGGACTCTGAACTCTTAACATTGGAAGCCTTGTTAAATAAGACTTGAATGACCAAAATTATTGTGAAACTAACCTATAAAGAAGTTGTTCCATTGGAGCCAATAATAGACAAAGGTGAAGTATATTTTGTATTGGAATCAAGAATTATGAGAGGTTCAAGTCATTTCCCCAATCAAATTTTGTAAAATATTTCAACCTTATTTGCCCACAGTATCTCTCAATCAAAATAGAAAAAATAAATTATGATTACACCAACTAAATCGTTAGACACTTTTTCAATTCATTAGCTAGGAATCATATTTATTAAGAGTAAATTATTCCAACATTCTCTGAATTTTGGTAAAATTACACAGACATCCCTTATGTTTTTAAAACTTACTCATACCTCTCTTAAAATTTTTATTTATTTTTTTAAAAGTGAACCCAAACTCAAAAGAAATAACATAAAAGTAAAAAATACCCTTATTGTATTCTTATTAATTAAGACATATAATTTTATGTTCATTATACTAATTTATATGACATATAATTATACAATTTGAAAGAAGATACAAAACAAAATTAAATGATTATTTATTTTTAATGTAATAATTTAACTATAAATAAATAAATAGTTCAATGGCTAAACAAAAGAAGAAAGGTGAAAGAGAGGGAAAACACATTATAAAACTTATAAAAATGATAGTTTAGGTTTTTTTTAGTTAATATTGTAACTCAAAATAAAAAATTTATTTGACTAATTTGATAGTTCGGCGATTTGCAATTAATCCTTAATTTTATATTATCATTAAATTGATTTTTTTGTTAAACCATTCGTTTCATGTCAGCGAACCGGTTGCAGTAGAAAACGAGCCGAGTCAAAACGGCTAATTGGAAACAAAAAAGCCAAACACAGCCTAAGCTTCTAATTGGTCACATTCAATTTTCTGTTAAAAGAGCTTCCGAGTATCACTGACCGACTTGATCCAATTGTTTGTAATCCTGGCTTATTTCTCAAGACAAAGAAAGAGATTGGAGAAGAACAAGAGGAAGATAGAACAACAACAAGAAGAGGACAATGGCGTCGAGAGAAAGGGAAAGAGATCTAGAGCTCCTCATTCCAGTAGCTGGAATCTCCGAAAATGGAGGCTCTAAATCATCGTCCCCTTCATCTACTCCTCCTGCTATGGCCTCACAGCATCACTCTGGCCGAGAGGTTCGTCTTTCTACATTTTCTTGTTGCAAATGCTTTTGGATCCATCTTATGCGTTGTAATGTGAAATAACGATCAAAATTGTATTCCCCTTTCAACCATCCATTCTTTTTCTTTGTTACTTCGCCGTTTGGAAAATTAGTAGTTTATTCAATATTATTTTGTTCTTTTTAGACTTACTCTTGTGCTTTTGGTTGCTTACTTGCATAGGCATTTCTTAAAGTCATCCGCAGCTGGGCTTCAAAAAAATTTATGACAGGATGGTGAGTTTTGTATATTAGTTGATCATGTTTCTGCTTTCTTCACGGTATACCAAAGATCATATTTTTTCATGAGAATTAGAAGAATGTACTATATTAATGTTACTGGATTTTCCAATTATAAGAGAGCTGTGGGTAGTTTTTTTTTTACTGCATTCTGTTCTGGGATTTGTTTCTGAGAAATTATTTTAATTTCCTCCAGTACCCATTGTACAATATCAGAGTCTTTGGTAGTGAGCGGTCAGTAGGGAAAAACCTCCATTCTGATTCAATGTATTTAAACTGACATTTGACGAAACAATGACAATTTTGGCAGTTTGGTATTTCAGTAAAGAGAAGCTCTTGCACTATCATTTTGTCTTTTCTTATACTCTCTTCATTGTCATCATCTTAGAAGCATTATGAACAGCATACTTCTTGGACATTTTTATTGCAGTGTCATTCTTTTTCCGATGGCTATTACATTCTACTTCTCTTGGGGATTGTTTCGCTTTGTGGATGGTTTCTTCTCTCCTGTATATAATCATCTAGGGATCAACATATTTGGTAAGTATTACTAGACGTGTTCACTATCCCATCGTTTCACCTTTTTTCTGCATTTCTTTTTCGTTTTCAATTATGATATGATTGTTCAATACTTCAAGTGTTTGTCCACCTGACCGAGTTCACCTATGTGAGAGGATAGGTTTACCAGTCCTTTTAAGGTTTACTGTAGGAATGTGAAAGAAGTCAGATTTGGGGTACCAAAAACTTCGAAACAATGTGAGGTTGAGAGTTACTCCTTTTTGCATACTATAAAGGGGATTATGCAGGTGTGCTATGTGATTATAGTATGCTAGCAAAATCACTCCATAGCATCCTTTAATTCTTACATCCCTACAATGAGTTGATTCACCCAATTCCAGCTGCTGTACATGAGCCCTTTATGTTTTTCCTTTAGCGGTGCAGAAGGACTGTAAGTTTGTAAGTATTAGAGACATAGTTCACTATTGACAAGGAACTAACATGATTCTTTATCTTAGCAATTATAGAACACAAAATCCACTAAAATTACTCAACAGAGTCTACAAGGAATTCCAAGGCTTACTTCACTATATGGATGTCCAGTAAAAAGGGTGTGGGGTTGGGGGCGTGGAGAAGAAAATTTATGCATTTCTGTGGTAAACTTATAAATGTCTGTCATTAGAAAGTTAGTAATCCATACGACTGCTTTATAGGCTGTTTGAATTTGTCAGACTTTTAATTGATATACTATCAAGTCCTAAACCCCTCACCCCTTTTTGCTGCTAGTACATGATTAAATTGAACAATCTGCAGGTCTTGGATTTGTTACTTCTATCACTTTCATCTTCTTAATTGGTATTTTTATGTCATCTTGGCTGGGAGCTTCTGTTCTGACCCTGGGGGAGTGGTTTATCAAGAAAATGCCTCTTGTAAGTTATATCTATGCTGCCTCAAAGCAAATAAGTGCTGCAATATCACCAGGTAAATTAGTCAATGACTTGGTTGACTGGTCTGATTGCTTACATGTCTTGAAACTTCTTGCCATTGTAATTATTATGCCTTGCAGATCAGAGCTCTAAAGCCTTTAAGGAAGTTGCCATCATAAGGCACCCACGTGTTGGTGAATATGCGTTTGGTTTTATTACTTCTACAGTCCTGCTTCGGAAAAGCACGGGTGAAGAAGAACTATGTTGTGTTTATGTCCCATCCAATCACCTGTATCTTGGAGATATATTTCTCATCAATTCAAATGATATTATGAGGCCTAACCTGTCCGTTCGAGAAGGGATTGGTATGACTTTCAGGCAAACAATATGAGCTTTCTCTTTTCTAACTACGATCATATGGTAATTTGAACATTTGAGTTTTCGTGTGCTACAGAAATTGTTATTTCCGGCGGTATGTCAATACCTCAAATATTGACTACAGTGGACGCTCAAGTAAATTCGGCTGCAAGAATTAGTAAATTTGCAACATCAAACGTTTAATGGTATAGTTGAGATGACATCTTTCGATATTTATTCTAACTTGACTAATAAGCATTTTATGTTGCTCTTCAGACTGGTCTTATGGTTTTACTCTACCATGAATTCCATTTTGCGCATCACTATGTACTCAAAGTTGGAGAAAGTGTAGACGCTCAAAAGCTCATAGAACCAGAACTGAAGAGATGGTAGTAGCCTCACCTATGTTGGTTCTTAGATTAGAAATTCTAAATGAAGAATTGAAGCTCTCTGATGTACTCCCCTGCCCTTCCAACCCAAACTAGGAAAACGCTTCTTTCCCCAAAATTTTATTTTTTATTTTTTTATAACGAGACTTTAAATGTTCATATTAAACATGAATGTCCTTCAGACATTAAGGTAAGGTGCCATGGACATGGTTTGTTGGAAATTGTTGAAAACAGTATGTTAACATCAAAGTCACTTTTACTTTAAAATATATATACCAACTATTGTTTGCTTCGTTCACCTTTTGTGACAAAGGGTAGCATTCTTATCTTCATTCTATGTTAACTATATTGAGCTCTCCTAAAATCCAATATAAGAAGAATATGTGAAAAAGAAAGAAGATGTTCCTTCCACCAACATGATTCCTTAATTGTCAATCAGTTTAAAAATGAATGGGGGAAGGCACTTTTATCATTATTTTTTTATTTTTTTATTTAAAATATTAATTAAGTAGACCATTTTATTTAAAAAAACACATTATTTAATTTAAAAAACTAAATCTATTATTTAATAATTAGTAGAAAAATAAAATTATTATATAATAATTAATAATAAAATTATAAAAATTAATAAAGAGATTTCATTATCTCCTTTCATATTTTTTCTAAAAAAAATTATTTTCAAATTCAAATTAAAAAAATAAATCTAAATTTATTATTATGAAAATTAACAAAGAACAAGTGACATACATATAAATCTAAATTTAATTATGAAGATAAAATTTATTTAAAAAATAAAATAAATCAGAGGGATGATGAATTTTATTAATTTTTAAAAGATTTATTCTTCTAATAATTATTAAATTATGAATTTTACTTTTTTAAATTAAGTAATGTGTTTTTTAGTCTACTTAATTAATATAACTAATTTAATATTAAAAAAATAAAAATGGTAAAAAAGTGTCAATATAAAACATAAAATTTTATTTAAATAAATTTTAAAATTAGAATTATGAGATAAAAATTTATTATAAGACTTATTAAAACTTTTATATTTGTTAAAAAAAATAAAATTAAACAAACCATCCATCGTAACCGAGAGTGCGCGATCCACATCACAAGCTTCACGCCAACAGTGATGAAGGAAAAGGGATATTGACAGTAGATACCCCTACACGTGCCGAGACCTTTCGGCGTCACGTGAGACCACGAAAACTGTGTAGCTCTATTTCACTGTCTTCCAGAAACTCTGGTTGTAGAACTCAATCCATCTTTGTCTTGGCAAATTCACTTCTCTAGCAGGTATTGCTCTTGTGGAACCATGTAAAGTTTTCGCTTTTTTTGTTCTCTGTTTCATTTTTTTTGGTTTTTATTATCAGGTTTTTTTTTTTTTCTTTTCTGCTGGACCTTTTCTTTCTTCTTTTAAAACTCCAATCCATTATTGCCTAGCTCAATTGATCTTCTTGATGGAATTAGTTATTAAATTTTACTCTGCTTTTTTGTTGATTGGCTGGTTTTGCAACGAAATTCAATCTGTTCAAGGCTGTCGAAGAGTCTTTGCTATTGTTTTTGAATATCAGCTAAATTGAATTCATGGTCAATTCGGATGAAGAAGAAATTTAGGATAAACAACTAAAAATATTTTTCTATATATATATAGATAATCAGTGAGGTAATACTTGTTGGTACAGGCGATTTGATTGCGAAGTGTTTGACGTAATTTCAGCAATGGCTTCATCAACTCTAATCAGCGGCACCGAGGCATGGGCAGACTTGAAGGTAACTGGGTCATAGTTAGAAACGCATAATGTGGAATTGTCAACAAGGAGAAAAAAAATAAGATTAGTTAATGCAATGCATTTTCTTGCAGAGCCATGTTGAGGACATCAAGAAGACACATTTACGAGATTTGCTGAGTGATGCTGGTAGATGCCAGTCGATGACAGTGTATGATCTCTGCTGGAAATACTGTAACTATACCATTTATTATGTTTTGAAACTCGAAGCATATAGTTTAATTTTAAAAGCTAGAAAGAAGAAGACGTTTTTGTGAGCAACAATATTTATGACGTTTTTATGTGTTATGTAGTGAGCATGATGGGATCCTGCTGGACTACTCAAGACAACAAGCCACTCTTGAAACCCTGGAAAAGCTCTTCAAATTGTCAGAGGTGGGTTTGGTCATTTGGTTACTTAGAAAATCTCATTTAATACTTAATTATCTTGGATAAATTCTCCATGTTTGCTTCTTTGATGAATTAACTATTAAGTCATAGAGGCACTTGACGCTCTGGGCCTCTGGCCAAGCAACCTCTCCATCCCGTTGTGAAAAAAGAATTAATTATGAAACAGAAAAATTTCATCTGATTTGTTTTTTCCTCATTTCCCGATGCAGGTGGCATCTCTCAAAAATAAGATAAACCGCATGTACAGCGGGGAGCGTGTAAGTGGTGATATATATACTTTTAAGGAGCCCCGCATGAACTTGTGTCTCTACTTACCACTTGATAAGTTTTGCTGGACTAGAGGTCCCTTTTCATGTTATTTAAGTTGCTTGTTTTAAAACTATCAGGTGTCTGAACTTCTAGCCTCTAATCCAGCAAAAATTGGTACACGTTAATTATTAACTGATGTAATTGCTCAATTTTCTGAGAGCATATATTATATACTTTTGTTTTTAGATAAACAGCACAGAGAATAGAGCAGTGCTTCATGTAGCTCTTCGTGCTTCAAGGGATGCTGTTATAAAGAGTGAAGGGACCAATGTTGTCCCAGATGTTTGGAAAGTCCTGGACAAGATCCAGGAGTTCTCTGAGAGGGTCCGCAGTGGTTCCTGGGTAATCTAAAATTGTTGTTTAGTATCTAAATTTAGACATTTGTTATTGGCTGGGTACTGAGCATATTGTTGGTAGGTTGGAGCTACAGGAAAGGCTCTGAAGGATGTTATTGCTGTTGGTATTGGTGGCAGCTTCTTAGGTCCACTGTTTGTGCACACTGCTCTTCAAACAGGTTTAATATACCTGCCAATCTTTCTTATTGCTACCTATTGATGTTGTTTTATTGTCTATATATGTATTTATCTATATGAGTGTGTATACATCTATGTTGGTACATGTGTGTATGCATATGAAACAGTAATTAATATATCTGCGTGTGTTTTTGTTAATTTTTTTTGGGTACTTATCTTATCTTACAATAGCCAGATGTTGAATATGTATTAATGGCATGTTGCAGATCCAGAAGCTATTGAATATGCAAGGGGTCGTCAGCTGCGTTTGTAAGCATCTAAATATTACTATTTTATGCAAAGCCTGGTTTTTCAAATGAATGATGTAAACGACTTGGTATCTGGTTTAAGGAATCTTTCATTCATAGAAATAATGTAGAGTGTAAAAGATTTTTCTTTCCATTTCTCTAGTGCTGAGTGCTGACAGAGATTGATTTTATTGCATTAGATCCTTCGTTAATGGCCCATTTAAGTGATTCGTTTCCATAAATTTTTAGTGATCGTATAATAAATTTAAATAGTTTATCCAATTCGCTTCATTATAAAAGGAGAAAATACATGTCAGTTAATTAAGACTCGAGTGTTGCTTGTGTTGAATCATATATCAGGAATTCTTTTTAAGTTTCTCTCTCTCCCTCACTCGCTTGCTTTCTCTTCCACATTGCTCCTTTGGCATGAACTACTCCATATTTGTCACATATTCCATATGATTCTAGTGCAGCCATATCATGTACCAGATTTGAGAGGAGATTCCTTTTCTGATTGGCTCAAATGATAAATGCAATATGTTATATTTAAAATACTCAGTATTTTTCCTCAGTGTCCATTTAATGATTTGCCCCATCTCTCTGACATTCTGCAGTTAAATCTTTAGCTTACTACAGCATAATGTTACAATAGGGTTTTCTTGCATTAATTAACCCAATCCTTTATATGCTTTCCTTTGCAGCCTCGCAAATGTTGACCCCATTGATGTTGCTAGAAATATCACCGGATTAAATCCTGAAACAACTCTAGGTATATGTTAATTTTTTGTTAAATGTTTCCAATAAATATTTTCTTTTATAGAAAAATATCTCTCTTACATGTCATATAATTGGAATTCTTTTGACAATGACAGTTGTGGTTGTTTCAAAGACTTTTACAACAGCTGAAACCATGTTAAATGCTCGGACACTTAGGGAATGGATTTTATCTTCTCTTGGGTTAGTGCAATTATAACAGTAAGACTAATTGGTCAAGGATATAGGGTTAACAATTGTTTCATCATTCTAAAATTTCCTTTGTATGCTTTCTTTCCTTTCATGTACGAGTTGCGCTATTTTTCTTACTTCCATACTTCATTCCTGAAACATAATGAAATTGAAGGTGAGATTGATAATGAATTGGAGATTGACTCATGAATTCATCATTTTCAGGCCATCTGCTGTTGCAAAGCATATGGTAGCAGTCAGTACTAATCTTACGGTATCCTCATATTTTCTTTCTTCTCTTACTTTTAGTTGAATAACTGTATCTCAAGTCTTAAACTACATATCTATTCTTTTATATTTTCCATGGATCATTCTAAATACGGCAGACCTACCTATCTCTATGCCCCTGTTGCCTGTTGGTAACATATACCAAAAAGTTCTGTTGGTTCCGCATTTCTACATTGCTTTATTAGCCTATTGCTGGAAATGCATATCAGACTGACATCGGGCAGTCCATGGTGAATTTCTCAAGCCAGATGGCTTGTGATAGCCTTCCCCCTCCCTCTTTCCGCACTAAACAAGTTTTTTGCTTTGTATACCAAAAAATGAAGGTTTGCCTTAAATATAAAAAAGAAAATTCATAAAAGAAAGACATCTACTGGATGAGTAGTGTCTGGTGAGGCAGATACTGGTCTGAGTTTTCTTCATCAAAATTGGTTTGATCTCATTCTTGTTTTTCAATGTGTTTTTCTCATTATTGGTTCTTTTCATATTGCTTGTGCAGCTTGTAGAAAAATTTGGAATTGATCCTAACAATGCTTTTGCTTTCTGGGATTGGGTTGGTGGCCGATATAGTGGTAAGTTGTCGACTTTCCTTGAAGACATTTATATTTTATAAATTAATTGATTTGATTCGTGATTGACATCTTATTTCTGCTTGCAGTTTGCAGTGCTGTTGGAGTACTGCCGCTATCTCTCCAATATGGTTTTTCTGTTATTGAGAAGTATGTAATTTATCACTGAGATAATGCTACTAAAGACATTTTTTCAAGAGGAAAAATAGTTCCAATAAGAACATCTTAGTTTTCTGAAGTATATTGTGGGTTATGATACCCCAATAGCCAATATGTAGATTAGGCAGAACTTCTTGTTCTATTTCTTCTTGCAGTTACATGCAACTTCATAGATACAATAAGGATGTAGACAAGGTGTTTTTTGCGCATGAAAATATGCTGATATTTGGTCCAGATTCCCGAATCCTCATTTTAGATTGAGATGCCTAGCATATTATGTGTAGAAGTGTGCTTGAGCTGGGGGAGGGTAGTTGGCTATATGATAATAGTTTTCTTTCCAGAGGATATAAGTTTGTTGAAACTATTTGTAATTACTAGTTTGTTAGATCCCTCTACCTATGTGCTCAGACTGTTTTCTGCATCTTTTTGTATCTACATGTAAGACCTTAGTTTCTTGTGTTACTATCCATAGAGAAAGAGGGTGCTCTTTGTGGCAGTTTCTTTCATTCCCATAAAATGTAGATTTTATTTCTACTGAAATTTATTTATTATGAAAAAGGCATGGCTCTGACAAATTTTCCCCCTTTTCATCCTCCTTTTTCTAATGGCAATGGGTACTTATATTATGTTGTGTTTCTTTTGTAAAGGTTCTTAAAGGGAGCTTCCAGCATTGATCAACATTTCTACTCAGCACCATTTGAGAAAAATATACCTGTGAGTGCCCAAATACTAATCTGTGCCCTTTTTTCTTCCACAAACACGGATCTTCTGGAAATTACCTTAATAAATGCCCAATGTCAATGTAGCATTTGTGGTACAGACTACCCTTGAGAATTAACGATGTGCACTCACTATATCTCTCACTAGAGTGAATAAGTGTAATACTTCTGCGGTCACAAGTTTTTGTGGATCTGCCTTGTTGGCTCCATTTTATTGCTAAAGCGAATGACTTTAATGTCACCGTGCCTTTGCGGCATTTACCAAAATTTCTGGAGCAAGTTATCCTGGTAGCATTCTAGTGATGTTGCTTTGTCAAACAATTGATGACCTGGTCAATAACATTGTGGCGTTGTTTCAGGTGCTTCTTGGTTTGTTGAGCATGTGGAATGTTTCATTTCTTGGATATCCTGCAAGAGTCAGTACCCATGATCCAAACTATTTTCAAGACATTTTTAGTTCTCTGTCTTATACACCAGATATAACGGTTTCTGGTATTGATCCAGGCCATCTTACCGTATTCTCAAGCCCTTGAGAAGCTTGCCCCACATATCCAGCAGGCATGTTTATCAGGCCTTCTTCTCAATTATCGTTTAAAAGCTATTATTTGGACATTCTTATCCGTTCCTATTTGTTTGAAATTAGGTTAGCATGGAAAGTAATGGCAAGGGTGTATCAATTGATGGTGTCCTTCTACCATTTGAGGCTGGTGAAATAGATTTTGGTGAACCAGGAACGAATGGTCAGCACAGCTTTTATCAACTTATTCACCAGGTGATCTATACAATTTTAATTTCCAAATCTTTGAACTTCAAATTTAAGTGAGCTCTGGACTTCATAAACTTTATCTACATCATATGCCAGCCCTCACGATGTGTCTCTTGACTCTTGAGAGAGGAAGTTCAGTTAATAAATTTTAAATATTCTTGGCTATTTGGTAATAGTGAATTATTTTAGATATCAACAAATCTTCATGTTGTCAGGGGCGTGTCATTCCTTGTGATTTCATTGGTGTTGTGAAAAGCCAGCAACCTGTTTACCTGAAAGGTACCCAACTCTGTTACTGCCAAAGCAGGCTGCATCTTTGATAGTGGTTTGTTTGAAGATCAGTTTCTGATTCCTTGATTTTGAGTAATGCAGTATATAACCTTTTAACAAAGTTTCTTTTCAGGTGAGGTTGTGAGTAACCATGATGAGCTAATGTCCAACTTCTTTGCTCAGCCAGATGCCCTTGCATATGGGAAGGTACACATGTCCTCAGTTTTAATAATTTCTCTCACTAATGTCATGAGATGCTAGTCTTTACTTCTGACTTTATTTTGAGAGTCTAACCAACTATGAATGTCTTGTAGACCCCAGAACAGTTGCAGAAGGAGAATGTTCCTCAGCATCTTGTTCCTCACAAGGTAATTGGCTTTCACATTTTATATGACCTGAATTACAGACTTACAGTAGTAATTACTGTTTCATAATTTTTCTAACAGACCTTCTCAGGCAACCGGCCTTCTGTCAGCCTTCTGCTTCCATCATTAAATGCATACAATATTGGACAGGTTTGAGGTTCATTTACATGTTGCTATTCTTATCTTGAAAGAAATCCTTTGATGCCTGTTCGAGCAATTTGAATATTTCAGCTAAACCTCGAGAGTGAGTGAGTGTGTCCACCAGAAATTAAGTAGTTCGGTTAGAAAATAATCACAATAAAGGCTTTGCATGTATATGTAGTGTTTGCTTGCTTATTAATTTCGTTTATCTATCATTATAAGCTCAAAATTCGTTACGACTCTTGTCCCCTAATGCCAAAATGTTCTGCAGTTGTTAGCCATCTATGAACACAGAGTTGCTGTGGAAGGTTTCATATGGGGCATCAATTCTTTTGACCAGTGGGGAGTTGAGTTGGGGAAGGTATGCATTACATTTGTGACCAAATCATGCTTTGGCCCTAACAGAGAAACATGCTACATTTTTTTGGTCTGTATCTGATAAGATATGTTTCTTGCCCGTTCATTTGCAATTTCCAGTCCCTTTAGTCTTCCCTCTTCCTGTCTTGCATATTTCCATGCTTTTCCTTTGAGAATTTATTTCTTTATCAATTTGTGGTGTACATTCATGTCAATGCAGTCTCTGGCTACTCAAGTCAGAAAGCAACTTAATGCATCTCGTACAAAAGGAGAACCAGTTCAGGGCTTTAATCTGAGTACAACAAATATGTTAACCAAATATCTTGAGGTATGACATACCATCCCCTGTTGAAAGAATAAAAGAAAACAAATAAATTCCTTATGTTAGTTAGTTAGAAAGTGCACCAGCATGCTGAAGCTTGTGATTCTAATTTTATTTCTAAAATTTATTTTACATCAATATGTCGATGTGAGTCTCTCATTCCTCATGATATCTGTGTTATTAATTAATTGTATAGATCAGCATTGGCATTGATGGAAAAGCTTTTGTTTTGTGCATCTAGTGGTTGAGCAAAATTCATAAACTTTTTGCAAATCATTTACTGAAATACTTCAATTCATGGCAGGCAAGTTCGGATGTCCCGGCAGATCCCTCCACTCTTTTACCACGGACATAACTGCCTTTTTTTGCTAAGAACTATGTCAATCTTTATGATTGAATTCATGTTTGATGCTTTGTTTACTCATAAAATGTTTTTGTTTGTCGAAGACAAGGCAAATAAGTTTTAGCAATATTAACTTGTAGTTGAAGAAACTTGCTTCATAACTGAATTGCAGTAATTCTGCGTTCTCAAGCATTACATTTCTGAGTAATACCATTTCATATGTTCATCATCTTTTCGGCAATATTACTGGACGACTTTATCTACATAAACATTAACGCTTAACCATCAAAAGAGAACAGAGGCAGTGAAGGACAAAATGAGAAACGCAGATAAAGGAAGCTGAAAGCTCAAATGCCTGTGGATCCGAACACTCCTTCACCTCTGTGAGTCGAATCCAAATCTTCAACCTCCAAAACGTCAGGGGTCATTATCTTCTCGATTATCAGTTGTGCAATCCTATCAACCATTTTCACCTCAAAATCAACGTCAGAATGATTGACCAGTATCATCCCAATTGAACCCCTGTAATCAGCATCGAACGCACCAGCTCCCACATTAATGGAATAGTTGGCATAGTTATAGAGATTTTTTATCGACTTACGAATTGAATTTTCTTTATCTCAAACGAAAATTCTTTTCGATTTGGAATGTTAGTTTTTACATTTGGATCCTTACAATTAATAAACAAAATCATTTCTTCAAGAAAAATATTTACCTTAGACTATAAACTGAATTTTTTATTATTATGTGTTGTTTTGTTGTCTTTTACTTTTCTTCAAGAGAGAAATATTTAACTAGTTAAAACTAATTCAATATATGAAATAATATTATTATATATGTTATCCTAAAAAATATTTGATGTTTTAATCAATGTACTTTATTTCGACTAAACAATTTGAATAAATTTATCCTATAAAATCAAAAAATAAGTTGTACCTTTTCGTTTCGTGTACTAGATAACTATGGTATTTCCATGTCAATTCTGATAATGGTTTCAACTAAGCAGTATGAATGAATTTATCCTTATTGTACCATGCTATGGGATAAGTAAGTTTTAGGTTGCTGTTCATTAATCCATGTAACTATGATACTTCAATGCCAGTCCGGATCGTGTTGCTACAAAATCAGATGATCCCAAACCAGTAAAAATCAAATCTTACGAGTCTTGTTCGGCCATTCTGAAAATTGACTAATTGAGTATAGGAGAAGTGACCGACATCGAAGAAGTTTGGTATGAGTGGGTTTCAGGGGACACCAAGAAGACGATGAGTTGGGTTTAAAACTTAAATGGACCAAAACCGGCGATTAGTGATGTTACGCGTACAGTAGCGCCAAGTTTTCCCGCCATTTTCCCCTGAGCAATGAGGATTGCATTGGATACGTAACACGTTAGTATTTGTTTGGTACTTAGGTTGCACTACTCTTTCAGTTCCTGCATCTGGACTTTTCGCCCCCGCAATTCTGAAAAACTCGATTCCTTATTAGAACTTGGGCGGGCCCCATATGATAAATGGGCTTCGTGTTGTCAGGGACCATTCTGTCCATTAGTTATTATATATTTGTTTTATAGTTTCTTAGTTTTTCAATTAAGCCCTTCTTTATTTTTTTTTGGCTTCTGTTTTAAGTTTAGAAAAAAATAATTAACCCAAGAATGCGCGGTTTAAATGGTAAGAACAGCTTAAGTTCAACGATTAAGGGATCTCTAAAAAAAATAATTAACCCAAGAATGCGCTGTTCAAGTGGTAAGAGCAGCTTAAATTCAGCGCTTAAGGAATCTCTAAAAAAAATAATTAACCCAAGAATGCGCGGTTCAAGTGGTAAGAGCAGCTTAAATTCAGCGCTTAAGGAATCTCTATAATATCAGGAGTTGAAGCCCATAGGTGTAGAGGGTAAGTCACGAAGCCCGAAACAATATTAGTTTCATACTCGAAGGGTATGGGAAAACTTTTAAAAAATAAAAAAATACATATATATATAAATATATTAATATTTTACAAAAGCATAGCAAGAAATGATAGTGAGAAATCAAATGACTTGAAAAATATTTTCTCAAAATATAATTTGAGTATAATTTATAATGTGTGATGTTTTTTTCATAATGATCACAAATTTATCTATTTTAAGTAAATAATAAACCCCAAAATTTAAAATTTATCCATAAAATCAAATATTATGCTATAAAATATCTGTAGCTCAAAATAAACTATTTTTTAATGCAAATAATTTATGTTAAATTTTACACTAACATGTGATAGTGGGTAGCATGTGTCTACTTCTCCAAATTATTTTGTGATTAATTTTTATCTAAATTGTATTATTATTTGAATTTAAAAAAATAAATCGTGTGAAAAAAGCAAATATAAAGAAAAGAGATCAACTTTAAAAAAAAACTGTATAGATGGATTTGGAAGGAAGAAAACAATTAAGAAATAGAAAGACAAACAAGTTATTTGTATTCAGGTCACTCACAAAAATCTTATTATGTATCAGCACATGAATAATATTTTTTAATATATAAGATAAGAAAGAAAAAATATAAATAAAATAATTAATTTATATAACTTTACCGTGTATAATAAATTTTATGCCTTATATCACAATTGATAAATAGTTTCATACTTTATTCTTAAACTCTTTCTTTCTAACTATAATTATTCTCCTAAATTTTTGTAATATATTTTATCATTATTTTCTCAATTAAAAAAATTCATATGAAAGAAGTACATTTACAAAATATGAGATATTAAGAAAATAAATAAAATAACAGAGGAGCTTCGATGAAGAACAAAAAAATAAAAGCTATTAATAAAAAAAATGATAAAGGAGCTAATATGGAAAAACTAAGAAAACATAAAGCAAAATATATAAAACAAAATCTATTCATTGGAGGTCTCATCAATAGAACAGCCCTAACAAATAAAAAATAAAACATATACTCATAATTTGGTTCCACTCGCACACCAATAAAAAAGAGAGTCTACGTATAGCTCCCAAAATGAAATAGAGCCATAGAACGTATGGAAAGGGAACAGAAAGAAAGGAGGAGTCTTTAATGGAAATGTCAAATCAATTTGTCAAGTATTTTTTTTATTTACCTAATTGATTTACATAAAATATAATTATACTTAGATTCTAATTAATTCATTGATAAATTAAAAAAGAAATATAAATTTAAAATAAAATAAAATTATTGAACAGGTGTTCAAAAGACATTTGTTTAATTTTTATAAATAAAAAATTGATAATATTTATTATTATAATTGATTATGATTTTAGTGTTATTTATTGTATAAATTATTACTTGTAAAAAATTTTAATTTTCAATTACTGTATTTATTATAATTTAATAAGTGTATTTTAAAACATGTTAAAAAAACTAAAATTTTAAAAATTTTGGATAGAATCATATCACAATTTGATCCATCATCATGTCTAGTCTTTAGATTTGGCTAGTTTTAGCAGTTATGTACAAAATGAGTGGAAGGGGACTGAGTGTTTTTTTTATTTTGTGATTAACTCTTTGTTTGAAAATTTGAGAAGAGAGAAAATGAATCAATAATTAGTGTTTTATCATATAAAGAAACTTGTAACATATTAAGTTTTGGAAAAATAAACAAGGAATTTACACTTTTAAAATACAATTAATATTTTATTTGTGTAAAAAAAATTTATATTATTAATAAATATAAAAATATCACGTGCCTTTCACACCAATTATCAAATAACTAATGTATCATTATCCTATTAACTAATAATGTAATTTTTTTTTTTACAATAACAATGGATGAAATATTTACTCTTTAATATATTTTAAATGTAATCTAATTTATTTTCAGCCATCGGTGGTTATGGGCAAAGGTAGCCGGCGCATTTCTACGAGCACGTTTGCTTTAGTCATTTGCAATGCCAAACCAAAGCTTACTTTTTACATTTCATTATTTTATTTTTAATAAATATGCTCCTAAAAGTTATTTTTATATATAGACAAATAAATTCAATACATAATCTGTAATTGACATAGTTAAAAATAAAAATAAAAATTCAAACCATAATTTGCAACATCCAAACAATACCAAAATATAATTATAATTTTTTATGGAGTAGGACTATTGATAGATAATAAATATAAATTGTAAAATTTAACCTATATTAAAAATAATAAATTATTTATTACAGTAAATAATACTAAATTATTTATATTTATTATGTTAAAAAATATAATCAAATAAATGTGACAAATATAAAAAATTAAACTAAACTCATCCTATCACTGGGCTGTGTCAAATCTGCAATATCCGGATGCTCAGGTGCATTCTAATTACCCTCCTTTCTTCTAACTGGAAAAATACGAGGGAAATCAAAATATCTCAAAACTTCTACTTCGACCAAAGAGCGTGTGAACCACGACCAGGAAAATCATCGGGGTGCTTATCACGCAAAATTTATTTGCGCGTGTGTAATACCCCAAGAGTCATTGAAACTCATCCAACAGTAATCATGTCAGACAACAAAAGACTGCCCTTTACTAACGTGAGCTGACGGGTGATAACTTTTTAACCTACCCCTCGCATTTATCTTCCGTTGAGGCCTTACCCTATATCCCCTTTCTTGTATTGTTGTTTCTCTCACATTCAGGCGCAATCAAAACTTCCTTGGCTCTCTCGCTTTCTCTTCTCTCTCCATATCTCTGTGCACCTCAAGCTGATCATCCATGGCCGCCTCCAGTAACACTGATTCCCGCCACGACCTCTCCGTTGCACCACCTCATCAGATCTCCAAAGGTATTTTATTTTCTCGTTATAATTAGCTCAAATTTCTTCTTCAAGTGTTTGATTTTTCGTTGAATACCTCAACTTTTTCTCCCTAAACCCTAGTTCGACTGAGAGACCTGAGCTGTTTGTTTTCATATTTCGCAGTCGATATCAGCAGCATAAATGCAGTTCATTTCTGTCATCAAGTTTAGGGTTTTTGCCTCATCTAAAACGTGATTCTTAATGCTCGTTCCCTTTTTCCCGTTTAATCTCATTCGAATAACTTGGTCTGGTTTCTTGAAACGAGGCTCGAAGTAACTATGCGAATTACTAGCAATTAGTCATGAATACAGGGTTTACTTAATTTTATTAGAGCATTAGTAGAAATTTAATGGGCCGCTGCTGTATTGTATTTTTGTGCCAAGTATTTCTTTGTGTTCTTTATTCACACTTAACCGTACAACTCAACTATAGAGCTATCTCCCTCCTTGTAGGCCTCATACTGCATTGGACGTCTCCGGGAACCAATTTTTTATTTTATTGGTTTCTGTTTTCTTATGTGTTTTGTTCATCTAAAAGAAATAATAGAATTATAAATTTTACATTGAATATTAGACATATTTCATATTGCCTAGTGCTTGTGTTTTAGGTTGCCGTAGATTGCTTTTGGTTAATTTTCAGAGTTTTGTTTTTTGGCCAACATCAATGATATTTTTTAATTGAATCTACTATATAAAAGAAATAGTAGAATCATAAATTTTACATTGAATATTTATAGATATTTCATATTGCTGGTGCTTGTGTGTGGCCGTAGATTGTTTTGGTTAATTTTCGAGGTTAATTTTTTTTTTTGGCTAACATCAAAGATCTTGTTTAATTGAAGCTGCTTTCTGATTATACAGATGCTCAAGAACATGACAATCCTATTCCACTTTCACCACAATGGCTACTGCCAAAGTCTGCGGAGAGTAAACCTGGAATAGGAACTGGGGTGTGTTATATATACCTTTTGATTTCTATCCTGCCGTATAGAATCCATGGTTACAGAAAAATTTCATTGCCCTTCTTGTAAACATAATTATATATTGCTTACTAGGTGTAGCTACTATTCATTATAGCTGCATTCTCCCTTTTTTTTTTATTTGCTTTTGCTATAGAAATCTCATATTTGATTCAAAATTTTCTATTTTAATCTTTTCTCTTTCTTCTAAATCTCTCCTTCCCTACTCAGGAAAACCTTGTCAACCAACATCCAACTTATGGCAATCGGTCTGAGCTTATGAAAACATCAGGAAATAGCGAGGAATTGTCTGAATCCCGTAAGAAAAAGGATGTGTTTAGGCCCTCCATGGTTGATTCAGAACGTGGCCGGTGGCGCGATGAAGAAAGAGACACTAAGTCTTCTATTCGCAAGGATCGTTGGCGTGATGGGGACAAAGATCTTCTTGACACCCGTAGAACAGATCGTTGGACAGAAAATTCGTTTGCTAGGAACTTTGGAGAAACACGTCGTGTTCCATCTGACCGTTGGAATGAGACTGGTAACAAGGAAACTAATTATGATCCTCGGCGTGAGAGCAAGTGGAATACTCGCTGGGGTCCTGATGATAAGGAGACGGAAGGTGGGCCTGAGAGATGGAGTGACTCTGGAAAAGATGGTGACATGCATCTCAATAAAGGGTTGTCTCACATGACCAATCATGGAAAGGATGAGAAGGATGGGGATCATTATCGGCCATGGAGATCTAACTCCTCACAAAACCGTGGAAGGGTAGAGCCTTCTCATCACCAGAACTTAACACCAAACAAACAAGTTTCTACATTCTCTTATGGCCGTGGTCGTGGGGAAAATACACCTCCAATCTTCTCTCTTGGTCGTGGCCGTATTGGATCTGATGGTAGCTCTATGAATAGTATTTCTTCATATTCTCAGTCTCAAGGAATTGTCTCGGAGAAAATTGAAAGTGGTCACGGAGAGCCTTGCCCATTAAGATATCATAGGACAAAATTGCTTGATGTGTACAGAGTTACTAATATGAGTGGGTATAGAAAGCTAGTTGAAAATGATTTTGTGCAGGTTCCATCTCTTACAGTGGATGACCCAATAGATCCTTTAGCACTTTCTGCTCCTAATTCCGAGGAATTGGTAATTTTTGATTGTAAATTATTCATTTGAATATCACTGACACTTCCAGAAGTTAGTTATATTACTTTTCTATTCGAGCAGGTTGTTTTAAATGGTATTGAGAAAGGGGATGTAGTCAATAGTGGTGCACCTCAGATATCTAAAGATGGAAGAAACTCGACCGAATTTACACATTCAAGACGAATGAAGCTTGGTAGTGGACCTGCCCAAGGTATATTTAAACTTGTCTCTTACATTAATATTTAAAGGATTAACTTCTGCTGAAGACCTGATTATTTTAGCAGGCAGTAGGGAAGATCTGCAGTACTCTGTTGATGATTATAAAGATGAAGCTTCTGAAAGTTTGAAAGGTGGTTATGCAAATTACTCAGTGGGCTCTTCCTTTGAAAGGCAAACACCCGGTCACGGGTCTAACACAAGTATGGAAACAATTCAGGACCTCAAGCCAAGCTCTGACAGGTTTAAAGATGAAGGTATTCCTATAAGCTTATTATACTCTGATATCATCTTTGTTGCCATGTGACAGACTTTTAGGGGTGATATCAAACCATTGAAAAACCTCTTGTTACTCTTTAGTTTGATATGTTGGATGAGATATTAATTTGGTATGTTTGGAAATTCAATTAGTGTTATTTCATTTACTTCTACATATGAGAATGGAACATATCTGTCGCTCAAACTCAGATTTATTACATCTGGTTGTGTTTCGTGAGAATGAAGATGTAATTTCCATTTCTGTAGGCCTTCTTTTAATACATATTATTTACAGATGTGGGTGAAGGTGGCGCTCCTTACAGAATGACTGATGATTTGCCCAGTAATAGAGATTCAAGCTTGCATGGCAATGCTTCTGTTAGGTCTGGTGCTGCATGGCGATCCCCTTCTCTAGGTGAACGTTCAAACATGCATTTGCATAATAACAGAGAGATTCCAGCTGATGTTAGGCCAAGAAACTCTGATATGGGCTGGTCGCGATCACCGAAAGATCATCATAGTCAGTGGGAGAGTAATTTGGCCAATTTATCTGATTCCAAAGATGTAGCGAAGTGGCATACTACTGAGAATCTGATTACTAAAAAGCTGCCATCTGGAGTTCTAGACAGGGAACTGGAAACCCGGAAAGTTTCACAGATTTCTCCAGAGGAATTATCCCTTTTCTATAAAGATCCTCAGGATAATATTCAGGGTCCCTTCAAAGGAATTGATATAATCGGATGGTTTGAGTCTGGGTATTTTGGCATTGATTTGCCTGTTTGTCTGGCAAGTGCATTGGGTGACTCGCCATGGTCGCCACTTGGTGATGTTATGCCCCATTTACGAGCTAAAGCTCGTCCACCACCTGGATTTTCTGCACCCAAACAGAATGGAACTCCCTGATGCATTTACTTGCCAAAATTCTGGTAGCTTTGGGAGTGTTCAGTCTGGATTGAGTGAGATTGAGGCAATGCGAAATGATTCACGCAACAGACAGGCTTCAACAACAGAAGCTGAAAATAGATTTTTGGAGTCATTGATGTCTGCTAATATAAGCAGTTCATCTATTGACAATTTTGCACTATCATCAGAAGGTTGGTCCTGTTTATATATATATATATATATATAGATACACATACATTTTCTTTTCATAATCTGGATCATTCATGTGCTTCCATGTACCATTTTTGTCTATAGATATTTTCTCTGCTCTCTGTCTATGTTTCTCTCTCTTTGGTCAATTATCTCAGGCGGTGGTATATGACGCCAATATCTATATATAATTTATAGGTTTGCAAGGGTATATTGGAAACAGTTCTGGCAGCGTATCCTTGTCTGGGGTAGATACTGGAAACAATGCATACATACTGGCCAAGAGAATGGCTCTTGAACGTCAAAGGTCCTTGCCCAATCCTTATACTTACTGGTCAGGGAGAGATGCTCCATCCCTGGTGTCAAAGTCAGAAATTGCAACAGACTCACCTTCACCACATTCACAACTCTTATCTTCAGTCAGTGATAATTCTCGCCAGCCGCAGTCTCAAAATGCTGACTTGATGTCTATTATCCAAGGCTTATCTAATAGGTCACCATCAGGCATGAATAATGTTCCTGCTGGATGGTCAAACTTTCCTGCCCAAGGAGGGTTGGATTCCCTTCAGAACAAGATTGACTTCCATCATGATCAGAATTTGCCTCCCCAAGTCCCATTTGGATTTCAACAACAAAGGTTGCAATCCCAGAATCAATTGTCTGTGACAAATTTACTTGGTCAAAGTATAGAGAATCCATCTAGTATTTTAACGGCAGAGAAATTACTTTCTTCTGATTTACCACAAGATCCACAGTTGTTGCATGTGTTGCAACAGCAGTATTTGCTGCAGTTGCATTCACAGGCGGCACCTGCACAACAGATGTCAGTGTTGGATAAACTCCTACTGCTTAAACAGCAACAGAAACAGGAGGAGCAGCAGCAATTATTACTGCAACAGCAACAGCTGCTGTCTCAAGTTCTTTCAGATCACCAGTCTCACCAGCGTTTTGGTGAGTCACCTTATGGACAATTGCAGGTTCCTGGAATGCTGACTAGGAATATGTCTCTAGATCAATCTCAACTTCAACCCTCACCAGAAATTTTCCAGACTGGCTCACAGGCATCAATTCCCTCAATGCAAGATGAAAATAATACTAATACGTTGCATATGGCTCCACAAGTTACCCGTGATATAAGTTATAATGTGAGTTCTGGAGCATCTGCGGTACATCTACCACATCAACTATTTGGGAATATTAGTCATCAAAAGAGTTGGGGTTCTACTATCCCAGAACAAATCAGTGAGGTGTATCGTAATGAATCTTTACCCAAGCCTACACTTGAGGAAAACTCCCTGTTGCTTGATTTGCTGAACAGATCCAAAGAGGAAACCCAAATTCTGCAGAAATCTATCCCTGCTGTCAATTCCCGTGCTTCTAAAGCTGTGGAGCAGACATCAGGCATCACATTAGGAGCAGATGATATTGTCATAGGTGCCACCTCTGAAGCTAACGAACATTTGCTACCTGCAGAGTGTGTCGCGCCCTCTGTCTCTGTGTCATCAGCTGAAACTTGTGCAAGGGAATTGCCTGAACACGATGGTGCTGCTGTGAAGGTTCAACTGGATAGCATGCTTGGAGAGCAGCAGGTTAAAAGAGAAGGGTTCATTCTTGAGTCCTCTGTTGTGACAGAAGTAACAAATGTTGAAGTACAAGAACCCAAAAAAGCTTCTGAGAAGAGGTCTAAAAGGCCAAAATCTTCCAAGTCACAGTCTTCTGACCAAGCTAAACCAGCGCGTAAGGCTCTACCTACCCAGCAGTTAAAGCAATCAGAATCTGAAAAAACAACTCTCATGACGGAAGAAGGAAGAGGAGCAAATACAGGAGAAGCAGTATATGGAACATCTCTGCAGCAGACGTGGGACAGGGGCAACCAATCTGGGACTGCTGACACTGAGGTAGCTGAGCACCAACACATTCAGGGTCTGTCTACCGTTGTTTCTGGAGGTGTTACTGAATCTGTCCGAGTTGAAGGTGACTCGAGAGTGGTTGGTTCTGTTTCTGCACAGAATGGTGAGTTTCACATGGGACAACGGGCTTGGAAACCTGCTTCTGGTTTCAAGGCAAAGTCTTTATTAGAAATTCAAGAGGAAGAACAGAGGAAGGCGCAGACAGAAATGGTTGTATCTGAGATTGCTACATCTGTGAACTCCATGAGTCTGTCAAATCCTTGGATTGGGGTTGTGGCTAATCAGGAGCCTGTAAAAGCATCCACTGAAGGACTGTGTTATGCTGGAAATTCTGAATTTTATTCGGTGAGATCTGAAACTCCTGTAAATTCAAAGAGTAAGAAAAGCCATCTGCATGATCTACTGGCTGAAGAAGTTTTGAAGAAGTCTAGTGAAAGAGATGACGATTTTCCTGACAGTCCACTGACATCCTCACAGAACATGATCATTCATTCTGAAGCCATAGACGATGACAACTTTATAGAGGCTAAAGAAACTAAAAAGAGCCGGAAAAAGTCAGCAAAATCTAAGGGTGCTGGGGCTAAGGTTTCAGCTTCTGTTACTTCTGGTGATATACCTACAGGTTCAAGTCCCTTTGAGAAAGGCAAAGTCTCCAGATCAGTACAGCAGGAGAAAGAAGAAGTATTGCCTACAATTCCAGTAGGGCCATCTCTGGGAGATTTTGTTCTATGGAAAGGAGAGTCAGCAAGCCCGTCACCTTCTCCAGCGTGGTCTACTGACTCTGGTAAGCTTCATAGACCAACTTCTTTGAGGGACATCCTAAAAGAACAGGAGAAAAAGGTTTCTTCTGCACCTCGCCCAAGCCAATTGCCAACCCCTCAGAAATCAGAGCCTGTTCAGGCTGCTAGGAACAGTGGTCCTTCTCCTTCATGGTCGGTTTCTGCATCATCTCCATCCAAGGCAGCATCTCCTATCCAGATTAACTCCCAGACTTCTAACTCAAAATATAAAGGAGATGATGACTTGTTCTGGGGACCAGTTGAACAATCTAAGCAAGAGGCAAAACAGTATGTCTTTAACCTTTATCATGTTCTGTGAAGTTACTTTGCTTTATATTTCATCATCAGCTTTGACTATTTACTGCAAGTGTTATTTTTCATTAATCTTGTTTTGCTTTCAAATACTAACTACTCTACAATTTTTTGTGTTTTTTGAAATTGTTAAATATTGGTTTGCATGGACATAGTATCCTCTGTATTTCATACCGACAACAGAAGTATTGTATTTGATGCGATGCTGCATTTTGGTTGAATTTTTTTTAGTATTATGCAGCAAACCAGTAACTATGAATACAAAAGAAATGTTTTGGCCTTGCATTGATTTTGGAAAGTTCTTTCCAGTGTTTGGTGGGATTTAGGGCTATGAAGTCATGGTATGTTTTTTCTAAAAACTTAAAAAGTAGTTGATATGTCATATTATGGGGTTAAGAGGTTTATGAAATATATAAATTGAATGCATGCGATTTTGTTAACATCGTATTTATATTAAATTTCTAATCAATTAGTTGTTGAGTTGATTTTGTTCCAAGTTGTCTCCTATTAGCTAAATACATGCTTTTCTTTCTTCTTCCATCCCTCCCTCCCTTCCTCCTGACCAGGGGTTTTCTTTTATACCTTTTAATAAACTGTTAAGTGTTAACCACCTAGCACTATATTTTACATTACTAATATGTTAATCTGATGAGTTACAATTTTGGGGAGAGTAATATTTTTGTTTGTCTCCATGCAGATCGGAATTCCCTCAGCTTGCAAGCCATGGGAGTTGGGGTTCTAGAAATGCTCATGTGAAGGGAAATTCTCCTGGGTCATTAACCCGACAAAAATCAACAAGTGGCAAACCTGCTGAGCGGTCTCACTTATCATTGTCTGCCTCTGCTCAATCATCTGTGAAAGTGAAAAGAGATGCCACGACCAAGCATTCAGGTAAGCAATTGTGAGGTTCATGATCCATTTATCAACTCAGTGACGTCTTCAGTTGCTGGGAGTGGATGGAAATGTCAACTTATTTTCTGTGTTTTCTCCCCCCCATTTCCAGAGGCCATGGACTTCAGAGATTGGTGCGAAAATGAGTGTGGTAGGCTAATTGGGACAAAAGGTATGTAACATTTCATTTTCTGGTTTTCCTGCATTATATTAATCAATTGAAGATGCATGGAAACTGAGTCTAGCTTGCTGTTATTGTTGAAAACGTGTCAGTATTGAATTTATCCAGAACCCATGCCGCCCTTGAAATAGTATCTGATGATTTACTTGTCTCTTTTTTCTTTGTTTGTTTGGGTACTCCTTGTAGATACAAGTTTCCTTGAATTTTGCTTAAAGCAATCCAGATCAGAAGCTGAGACGCTTCTCATAGAAAACCTTGGATCATTTGACCCTGATCATGAATTCATCGACAAATTCCTCAATTATAAGGAGTTGTTACCATCAGATGTTCTTGAGATAGCTTTTCAAAGTCGGAGCAACCAGAAGGTTCCTGGATTCAGTGCTGCAGACATGAATTCTCGCAATGTTGATACTCGGGATGTTAACCCAGATAACACCGGGGGCCCTGAGGGATCCTCAAAAGGAGGAGGAAAGAAAAAGGGGAAGAAGGGGAAGAAAGTCAACCCTTCGGTGTTGGGATTTAACGTTGTCAGTAACCGTATCATGATGGGTGAGATCCAGGCAGTGGAAGATTAAGAAAGGTTGTTGAGGTAGATGTGTATACTTTTTTAGTTTTTGGACTGTAAATGGTTTTTTAGGATTTTTGTTTTCCTCCTCTATAGAGCAATTGTAGCAGCAGTGATTGGATCTGCTCAAGCGATTTTGTTAAGTAACTAAAGCAGTGTAGAACTTCTTTTGACCACAGAAACCTTTTCGAGATATAAGCTTACATCAAGGTTTCTTGGGTTCATGTGCTTTATTTTTGTCTGTTTATCTTGTTCTACGATTTCAGGGGTCATTTCTGGGTTTCTGGTAATTACCAAGGGATATGGCATCAGGAAGAGTGGCACTTGGGAGTTGGGAGAGGCTTAGACTGCTTATGCTTGTATTGTATATTTGAGTATTTTCAGTTTTCTCATTCCAAACACAAGGGAGCGGGATGCTTAATTACATTGTTTTCAAATGAGATTCTAAATTTTAATTTATACAATCCTAGAAAAAAGCATCTTGGCCCTGTTTAGTTGTGAAGAATAATTTTTATCTTTGACAAGTAATTTCATTTCTATGTCATATCTTATTACAAACTATTATATACTTTATACTCCAATTTAAAGATGCTTCCTTAGGTTGTTATTATTATTATTTTTTTACCGTAAATGGAATATATTTTCACTGTACAATATGACCTTAAGAATTGAGTTTTTGCAAAAATTAACAGCCAGTAGAAAGATAAATTTTTTGGAATTTAACCAAAATATCAAATTGAAAGAAATCAGTCTTGGAGATAAGTAAGTTTGTAAAAAAATTTCTCAAACAGCTAGACTTTCGGTTATGGAAATGTACGCGGCTCTCTTTGAAAAGAAGACAGCTCCTGGATAACGCTCAGGATAAATCTATTCCTAGTACATTGGAGCATCGTTTTTGGAAAGATACAAAATATGATCCTCCCCAAAGCATTTATTGCAAGGAGCGGGTTTAGAAGTAAGAACTGAAACTAACTGGTTCAAGTGGCTTATGCAGGATAGAAATTCAAGTTTAAGTAGCAAAAGAGGACAAAAAGAAAGGAAGACTATCCATTTGTTCTGTTTGGTTTGACCTAAGTTGTAGATGCTACCAAAGAAAGAATCTTTTTTTTTGGTACAGAACCAAAGAAAGAATCTTTTTTTTTGGTACAGAACCAAAGAAAGAACTTTTCTCATCTAAATCTTGTTGCTATTTCTTACAAAAGAAATGTAAATTTCAAAACAAAAATTAAAAGTGAGAGAGAATATGGATAATTTACTTTTGGATGGGAGAACCATTGTCAGTTCAGAGTTCAAGCATGAATAGCAGCAAAATCTGATGTGGTATGACTGGTGATGTAGAACTTTAAGCATTTCAGTCAGGGTTGGATAGTGTATACAATAGCAAATTTCCCATTTGGATTATTGCTTTCTTATAGAATCAAGAACAGGCATACATCTTAATTTCGAATAGCAAGTACATTTATGCAGTATCTCCAAGAAAATACTACCAAAACATCCTGATTTATACATAATGTTCAACAAACCATACTGTCTCCACTTCTGCTGGCTGGCACTTTCAGTGGAACATCAAGCAGAAAGTGGGATTTGTTTCGATGTGCACAGGCTGAAAAAGGTAAGCCACTTATTATTGGTTCCTGCCCTCCTTAATTACCACCTTGCTATCTTCTGCTTGCTTAATTTTTCTTGATCCCTTGGTACTCTGCAAAGGCAGATAGCAAAGAACTAATTCGTTATTACACTATATATTGAATACATTAATATCCATTTCTTGAATCACAGAAACTTACTAGACAGTAAAATCTATAATTCTAGCAAACTTCAAATATCAGCAATCTGATAACAATGACTCCAAATATAAAATCATTCCGGAGACCTTAATGCCATGTGATATCAAGCAAAATAATATTATTCTAGAGTCACTATACTTGGACATATGTAATACAAATCCCATGACAAATTACAGAACACAGTACGATAGCAGTATCATATAACATGAAGAAGGGCTCAGGGTATCGAATGTTTGACAGCAATTTAAATATTATAAGAAAATTAATTCAGAGAAGCATCAAATTGAGCTCAAAAGTTCCTTCTCATTTAGAAGGGAGGAAAACCCACTTCATATTTGATTTTGTAGCATACATAGCTCTACTGAATGTCCTCTTATCTAGTAAGCTGTGTTTAACACAGAACAAAAGTCCTGAAGGGTGGAACTCAAATTCCCCTCTAAAAAGTTATTATAGTCCTGTGATAAGTCATAGTGTATGATCTACTAGAGAAACATAAAAATGTAGTTATGAAATGAGTTTTTATCTTAACCGTCTAAAGTACCCTAATGGGTTTAATTTCTGGCTAGAATATCAAATGAGAAAAAGAAAAAAAAAAAAAACAAAAACTAAATGACAATTTCGTGGGGGTGAGAAGTGAGAAAACAAAAAATTACTTGACTTTGCAAGCTTGAGATTAAGTGGATTCATCAGAAGCATAAGGAAAACCCTCAAATGTATGAAAATGAAATTCTGAATTTTCAACTGGGGAGGGGTTTTTGAAAAAGAATAGACATTTCCTAATTACAAACCAAAATGAAAATTCTGAAACAAACTGGAATCCGAAGAAAAATAAAAGAGTTTGCAACCAGAAACTTGGACACTCGCAACAATAAAAACAAGAAATTGTTAAATTCAGAGTTTGCCAGTTGTACATCAATCTTAAGCACAACAATTGAAAATATGATACCAGAACAAAACCCAAAACTATTGGACAAAGGAAGCTCAAATTGCCCAAATTGTCAAAGAACAAATTGCAAACCAGCTCATAGCAGTTTAAAATTAACAACTTTATCAGAGGCAGACGAATTATGGTATAAGTGAAAGGCTTAAGACTTATCTACAGACCTTTGATTGAAAAGGAAGTGGGTCTAGATTGAAAGAGTGTAAGGACATCTTGGCAATCTCTGTAACGGCGGCGTTTCGGATGACAGCAACATCACTGGCCAAATTCTCATAAGCAGCTTGAAAAGCCTGCAACCAAAATCGAGGTAATCGCATACTTGTGCTGTGCTTTTGCGTGTAAACATCCCACATGTGCTTCACCATCTTCTCCCTCTCCTCGACTTCCTGTTTCCCCAATGCATACAATTAACTAACATAAACTTTCTTTTTTGATTTCTACTTAAAAATAATAATAATCAAAGAGCTAATGGGTACCAGAACATCGAAATCGTCGAGAATTCTAGAGTCAAAGTCGTCTGAGAAACGAGTAAGGTTTCCGGCAGACCATTTGAGAGTGACAGAGCTTGTGAACATGGACCAAAAAGCAAGGAGGAGAATCGCAGTGATGACCCAAAATTTGTACCCATTCTTGCCCAACAGTCCAGCTTCCGATGTCTCTCTCTTGGCTGTAGTTGTTGTCGGTGGAGCTTCGTTCTTCATAGCGCGTAAACTTAAAGCTGCGTGCTTGGTCTGTGTTAGATCTTCACTAATTGAGTGTCTATGTATATGCGGGTCTGTGAGCTCTAGAGTATAGCAAAGAAACGAGGCAAAGGGGACCCTATTAATGTTGGTTTGGTTGGTGGGATAATACCATCAATAATTATTCAAAGTCCTACGGAATTCTAAGTTGCAATGACATGAAGGAGATTATGGGGGAGTAGAAGTGGGTTATGGGTCCACATTGAGAAAGATGGAGGAATAACAACCACACTGCGTTTTGACGTTGGTATGTGTTTGAAGCCACGTTAGAGTCATACACAAATTCTCAAACACTCCCACATAAGGTGGTCAACATCTAGTTGCTAATGAAACCAAAATTTTCAGCGTATTAGTTAGCTGTTAGATGCAAATTACTGATTATGTATAGCTTTTAAGACAACTTGATCTATATAGAAATGATAATATAGTGCCACTTGGAAGTCTGAACTCGACGTGCAAAGTCATTCAAGTTAAAAGTTAATAAAAAACCGACACCTGCAAATATTTTGCAAGTGTTTGTTTTAGATTCATTTACCAGTATAGATTAAAAGTTCTGAAGAAAAAAGCATTGACCCAGATTTCTAGTATTAATGAACAAGTAAAAAGAATTATTTTTTTGCTATTTACAAATTTCTAGTATTAATGAACAAGTTCTCAAATTGCAGTTGATCTCTCATTGAACACTTGTATACAAGACAAGAAAACATTTCCACTGCTCTTGGTAAGATCTTTATGTATGTTGGGAGGGGCATGTTCCTCGGCCTCCATTTGTCCTGAAACTAGTAAAAATACCAAGACTTCTGTTTCGGTATTCTAGAGTATAGTAAAAAATGAATTATTGATGCAAAACAACAAAACCAGCACAAATATTGAGAAGATTGAATTTAAAGCAAGCAAATGAAACCTCCTATACTTATAAGAGAAATAATCAGTATGTGTTTAACATAGCATTGAACACTAGTAAAGAAGACAATGAACTGTAAACAGACTATGTTCAACCCGTATTAACTAAACCCTCCATCATTAAGCTTAAGTATCTCAAAGAAAGATGTGAGATTCCGCTCAGAAGAAGCAAATAATCATAAACATGGTTCATAAGTCCAGACATAATTATGCAACTTCATCACAGCAGGCTTATCTGGACAAGACATCTACTAGAAATTTGCTCAGATTAAGAAAGAAAAAAAAACAGCAATCCAAATAAGAATGCCAAACCCAACCCCTTCTCACTACCAGAAATTCACAAACTAGACTACAAAAACAGTATTGCACCTCAGAGAGGCTCCACAAGTGGAGTAGGCAGACATTCAACAAGACATCAGATTCAGTCCGCCCGTCTGCTTTTACTCATCATCGATTATAATCACACCTCACACATCAAATCAATAAAAATCACACCATTTCAGTTATAACAGAATAATAATCACAGGGACAACAGAACCAATAAGAATTGGTATCTAAAACTCACAAAAAATAAACTATTATGACAAAAGCAGGGAAGGCATCAGATAATAAGCGGAGTTATAGTCTTCATAAGAACTCAGTGTGTAGGATAAGAATTTTAGCATCATCTGCCAGCCCACTTGTTAAATTTACTAACAGATAAAAGTCTGATCGAAAATCATTTCAAGTAATTTTAAAAGCAAGAAAACAGACAGAAAAAATGAAAACTTGAACAAGATAAATGGCATCAGATAATAAGCGGAGTTGAGGTCAGCAGGGTTTATCAGTATATCAATAAGCGAATTCAAAATGATCATCACCTGCCATTTTCCGTCTTGTATGACCAAAAATAATAAAAAATCACATAGCATATAACAGAGAATACAAATAAATATCAAATACATATCGGTAGGTCCATTTGACCCAAAGCAAAATACAAACTAATGCAATGGGCTGGTAAGCGAACCTTTGAATCTCTGCATCAGTTATATCTCCTCTGGCATTTAAGATTGCAACAGTAGGAGAGGGTAAAACAGATGCACAACATTACCCAAAAGCAAACACCCAAAACCAAAGAATTAACATTACAAAACATTTTTAAACTATTGGACAAACCATTAAATTTTCTGGTTAAAATCCCCTAAAACAATGAACTTTTGCAGATTGAAATCGATTTCAAGAAAAATAGCACTCTAATGGACCGAAAAACAATGATTTCAGCTGTTACTAGAGGAGATCTGTGCTGTTCTATGAAAGAAAACCCACACCACGAAGATACCAGAAGAGGCTGCAAGTGGTGTAAGGATCACAGCACTTAAATAGGGTTTTGAACTTTGAAGGAAATTAGGGTTTTTACTATTCAAGTTGAAGGACGAATCTGTCCAAACGGCAACAATCTGTAGGGAAGCCGCTTGTTTAATTAACTGCCGTATCGTATGGTGGATAGTCGTTTGAGTATATACAATAGCCTATAGGGCCTTCGTTGACACGAGACATGTCGTTGCCCTTGGCATTAGTTAAACAATGTCTACACAAAATATTTAAAGTTAGTTAATAAACGGACAGAGCAATTACTTGGGTGCCAATTTTTTTTTTTTAACTTCCTTCATTTATTATACAATTGTTCTCTATTGGGATTTATTTTTCCGTTGTCATACCTTGAAAAAGATAGAAAAGCTTTAAGAAGAATGTTGTGAAAGCAGGGTCTCTCCCAAAATTTTGTAAATAAAAATTTACTGACACAGAGACAAAAGAAACAAAGCAGTTGGAGAAAAGTTAATGCATTTGGAGTTTGATAAGGAATCTGTGATGGCTTGATATTCGATCAAGTACTTATATACCTGGATGAACCGACGAAGGGGCCTAGGAAGGCCTTTGTTAGCATGACAAGGTTGAGAAAGATGACTGACTCCAAGCCAACTTGCTATCACTACCTGCACTAACCTTGAAACCGGAAACAAACAGTTCCAAGTACCACAGATCTGGATTCTTTTGCCATAGCACAAAGCCACACAGCTTCTTCCCCGTTACCTTGTGAACGGACACTGTCATCACCCTGGGGCATTTCTGATACTACCATCTTCACCTGCCCAACAGCATACATGCTTTTCACCGTGTTTAATGCAGCTAGCCCTCCTGCTGCTGCTACACATTGTTGTACTATATGTTTTGCAGTAGAAACTTCCTGCCAAGTCGACGAACTATTGGTTATCCATTAGATAGAAAGGAGAAAAATAAGTATGTAAGGATATCAATTATTTCTTTTGTGCGCCATAATAGAGTATGGCACAAAATGCTGTAGAATGTAATTATATCGCACTTTGTAAATTAAATTAATAATCCATTATGACAATCTTTTCCTTGTGCAGTGATATGAAAGGGGATTATGATTTTCTTTTGTTGATTTTCCAGGGGATCATCTAGATATTATAACAGCACTGAGATAGGCATTGATTGATTACAAGGAGCTTGCCTTCGACTACAGCTGGAAAACCAGAGCTGTAGTGAGGAAATTGCTTGAAGGAATTGCAGAGAGCTTAGGATTACAACCTAATGCCATTGTTGAGTCCACAGGTTTTGATTCTGGTTTACAAATATTTGCTGTAAACCTATACCCTCCATGTCCACAACCAGACCTTGCTTTGAGGTTACCTCCTCATTCTGATCATGGCCTATTGACCCTCCTCCAACAAAATGGAATTGGTGGCCTTCAGGTTAATCACAAAGGCAAATGGGTCAACGTGAATCCCCTTCCTAATACCTTAATTGTCAACACAGGATCAGATTGAGGTTGTGAGCAATGGGAGGTATAGGAGTGTCTTACATAGGAGCAATGCCTAACAACAAAGACAAAAGGATTAGCCTTGTCACTGTAAATGGACAAGCATTGAGAAGGTTATTGGCCCTGCAACAGAGCTATTGGAAAAGGAAGAACCATTGCTCTAAAGCATGAATTACAAAATACTTTGAAATTCAACAGAAAACTAGTTTTGCTGATAAAAGTGGCATGAATCAAATTAGGAGCAATGCTCAAAATTAAGTGATAGAGCTACTTAGTTATACAGTTGCTTGTCATAAACTGGTATGGGGGTCATGTGGTGTATAGCTACCAGGAAACCAATGTATGTAATTTATGCCAAAGTTGCATGCAACTAGTTTATAGGTTGTTTGTAATGTATGATAGTTAAGTCAAGCTAGTGGGGGATTAGCAAAACTTTTTATGAAAGTGTGCAGAATCTGTTGGAAATTTTCAAAGATAGGCATTGATTTCTTTGGATGCACAAGTTCATATGGTAGAAATAAAACCTAGTAGTAGTCAAATTAAGTATTTAGAGCTAATTTCAATCAACTGAACAACAATCTGAAATCATGTTTAATGATACTTTAAACGAACAATGCCTCTATTACATATGCAGGATAGCATGAAGTACCATCGGATTAAATCCTGAAACAACTCTAGGTATATTTATGACAATTTTTTGTTAAATGTTTCCGATAAATATTTTCTTTTATGGAAAAATATCTCTCTTACCTGTTATATAATTGGAATTCTTTTGTCAATGACATTTGTGGTTGTTTCAAAGACTTTTACCAACAGCTGAAACCATGTTAAATGCTTGGACTTTGGAATGGATTTCATCTAATTGGGTTAGTGCAATTATAACAGTAAGACTCATTGGTTAAGGATATAGGGTTAACAATTGTTTCATCATTCTAATTTTTTTTTTGTATGCTTTCTTTCCTTTCTTAAACGAGTTGCACTATTTTTCATACTTCCAGACTTCATTCCAGAAACATAATGAAATTGAAGGTGAGTCGTCATATTTTCTTTTGTCTCTTACATTTAGTTGAATAACTGTATGTCAAGTCTTAAACTACATATCTATTCTTTTCTGTTTTCCATTGCTCATGCTAACTACGGCAAACCTACATATCACTATGCCCCTGTTGCCTGTTGGTAACATATACCATAAAGTTCCTATTGCTGGAAATGCATATCAGACTGACATCGGGTGGTCAGTGGTGAATTTCTCAAGCCTGATGGCTTATGATACGCCCCCCCCCCCCTCCCCGCTCCGTCTTTTCGAACTAAACATGTTTTTGCATTGTATGCCAAAAAAGGAAGATTTGCCTTAACTATAAAACTGAAAAATTCATAAAAGAAAGACAACTACTGGATGAGTAAGGTCTGGTAAAGCAGATACTGGTCTAAGTTTTCTTCATCAAAATTGGTTTGATATCATTCTTGCTTTTCAATATGTTTTTCTATTATTGGTTCTTTTCATATTGCTTTTGCAGCTTGTAGATTCATTGATCCTAACAATGCTTTTACATTCTGGGATTGGTTTGGTGGCTGATATAGTGGTAAGTTGTCGACTTTCCTTGAAGACCTTTATATATTTTTTAAATTAATTGAATGGATTCATGATTAGCTTCTTATTGGTGCTTGCAGTTTGCAGTGGTGTTGGAGTACTGCCGCTATCTCTCCAATATGGTTTCTATGTTATTGAGAAGTACGTAATTTATCACTGAGATATTGCTACTAAAGACATTTTTCAGAAGGAAAAATGTGTCCAATAAGAACATCTTAGTTTTCTGAAGTATATTGTGGGTTATGATACCCCGATAGCCAATTTGTAGTTATTTTGGTAGCATTGTAAATGATGTTGCTTTGTCAAACAATTGATGACCTGGTCAATAACATTGTGGCATTGTTGGTTTGTTGAGCATACGGACTATTTCATTTCTTGGATATCCTGCAAGAGTCAGTACCCATTATCCAAATTATTTTTATGACATTTTTAGTTCTCTGTCTCATCCACCAGATATTACGGTTCCTAGTATTGATCCAGGCCACCTTACCATTCTCGATCCCTTGAGAAGCTTGCCCCACATATCCAGCAGGCATGTTTATCAGGCCGTCTTCTTAGTTATCATTTAAAAGATAATATTTGGACATTCTTATACGTTCCAATTTGTTTTAAATTAGGTTAGCATGGAGAGTAATGGCAAGGGTGTATCAATTGATGGTGTCCTTCTACCATTTGAGGCTGGTGAAATTGATTTTGGTGAACCAGTAACGAATGGTCAGCACAGCTTTTAACAAGTGAATTATTTTAGATATCAACAAAACTTAATGTTTTCAGGGGCGTGTCTTTCCTTGTGATTTCAATGGTGTTGTGAAAAGCCAGCACCCCCGTTTACCTGAAAGGTATTCAGGTACCCTACTCTGTTACTGCCAAAGCAGACTGCATCATTGCTAGTGCTTTGTTTGAAGATCAGTTTCTGATACCTTGATTTTGAGTAATGTAGTGTATAACCTATTATCAAAGTTGCTTTTCAGGTGAGGTTGTGAGTAACCATAATGAGCTGATGTCCAACTTCTTTTCTCAGCCAGATGCCCTTCATATGGAAGGTACACACGTACTCAATCTTTTTGATCGAATTCTTGTTTTGTGACGTTTACTCATAAACAAATTGTTTGTCGAAGACAAGGCAAATAAGTTTAGCAATTATAAGTTGTCGTTGAAGAAACTAGCTTGATGAATTGCAGTAATTTTGCGTTCTCAAGCATTACATTTCTAAGTAATACTCTTTCATATGTTCATCAACTGTTCGGCAATATTACTAGACGACTTTCTCTACATAACAGTACCGCCAAACCATCAAAAGGGAACAGAGGAAGTGAAGGACAGAAATGGAATGAGAAACCTAGATAAAAGAAACAGAAAGCTCAAACACCGGTGGATCCAAACCCTCCTCCACCTCTGACAGTTGAATCCAAATCTTCAACCTCCAAAACGTCAGGGGTCATTATCTTCTCGATTATCAGCTGTGCAATCCTATCACCCATTTTAACCTCAAAATCAACGTCAGAATGATTGAACAATATCACCCCAATTGAACCCCTGTAATCAGCATCGATCACCCCAGCACCCACATCAATGGAATACTTCCATGCCAGTCCGGATCGAGGGGCTACAAAATCAGACAATCCCAAACCAGTAGAAATCAAATCTTGTCAATTACTCATATACATACAAACAAAGAGGTGAGATTCCGCTCAGAAGAAGCAAATAATCATAAACATGGTTCATAAGTTCAGACATAATTATGCAACTTCATCACAGCAGGCTTATCTGGACAATACATCTACTAGAAATTTGCTCAGATTAAGAAAAAAACATAAAAAAAACATGCAGCAATCAAAATAAGAATGCCCAACCCAATCCCTTCTTACTACCAGAAATTCACAAGCAAGAATACAAAAACAGTATTGCACCTCAGAGAGGCTCCACAAGTGGAGAAGGCAGACATTCAACAAGACATCAGATTCAGTCCGCCCGTCCGCTTTTACTCATCATTGATTATAATCACACCTTACACACATCAAATCAATAAAAATCACTCCATTTCAGTTATAACAGAATAATTATCATATGGACAACAGAACCAATAAGACATGGTATCTAAAACTCAAAACTTATTTTGACAAAAGCAGGGAAGGTATCAGATAATAAGCGGAGTTATAGTCTTCATAAGAACTCAGTGTGTAGGATAAGAATTTTAGCATGCCCACTTGTCAAATTTACTAACAGATAAAAGTCAAAATGAATGTACTGATCGAAAATCATTTCCAGTAATTTTAAAAGCAAGAAAGAAAAAGACAGAAACATAATTGTAACAGTAAGACAAATTGGTCAAGGATATAGGCTAGTTAACAATTGTTTCATCATTCTAAAATTTTCTTTGTATGCTTTCTTTCCTTTCGTATACGAGTTGCGCTATTTTTCATAATGAATTTGAAGGTGAGTCTTGATAATGAATTGGTGAAGAAGACGAAGGATAAATATTACCAATACGAGCATAGGTCCCTTCTGGAATTGAAATGCTCAGATCAGTTGGTATCAAAGCCTTGCCTCTTGCTGGTACCTTAGTCTCCGCAGCACTGTGCCAAAAATTGAGAAACCAACGTAATTAGAAAATTCCCCAACAAACTCATCCAACAAGCAGATCAGGAAATAAATGGATTCTGAAATTACCTTGAAAGATCGTAACCAGCAGAGAGAGGAGAGGCCCTAGAAGGCAAAACGGTCAATTCAGAAAGCTTTTTGACTCTCAAAAGAGGCGTGCCGGTCTCAGAGGTCTGAACGACGCCGTTGTTCTGAAGCTTAGGGATTTTTGGGGATGACTCTTTGGTTTCAGGGATGATGTTCTGCAAGTCAGGTTGGGCCATTCTGATTTCTGAGAGCTAAGTATAGAAGAAGTGAACGACAACAAAGAAGTTTGGTATGTGTTTCAGGGGACACCAGGAAAACTAACGAAGGGTTGGTTTGGGTTTAAATACACCAAAATCGGCGAATACTGACGTTACGCGTATGGTGGCGCCTTGTTTTCCCGCCATTTTCCTGTGAGGATTGTGTTTGGGACATTGATATTGGTACCGAGGCTGAACCCCTTTTTATTCAGCCACTCAGAATCTCTATTGGTTATTAGAACTTGGGTGGGCCCCACGATGATAAATGGGCTTCGGGTTGTCAGGGGCCATTCCTTTCATTGATCATTATCCGGTCCAGTTGAATCTCTAATATTCGGAGAGGTTCATCAAGATATGGGCAGGCCCATTCTAATTACCCTCCACTCTCCCTAACTGCAAAAATACGAGGGAAATCAAAATATCTCAAATTTCTTTTACGACCAAAGAGCGTATCAAACACGACCAGAATAATCATAGGGATGACGGTCACGCAACGTCTATTTGCGCGTGGATAATATCCGAAAGAGTTACAGAAAGTTAGAAACTCATCCAACAGTAATCATGGTCAGACAACAAATAACTGCCTTTTTACAAACGTGAGCCGATGGGTAATAATCTTTTACCCTAACCCTCAACTATTATCTTCCGTTGAGGCCTAAACCTATGTCCCCCTCTCTCGTATTGCTGTATCTCACCTCGTTCAGACGCAATCAAAATTTCCTTGGCTCTCTCGCTTTCTCTTCTCTCTCTCTCCATATCTCTGTGCACCTCAAGCTGATCATCCATGGCCGCCTCCAGTAACACTGATTCCCGCCACCACCTCTCTGTTGCTCCACCTCATCAGATCTCCAAAGGTATTTTATTTTCTAGTTATTCTGAGCTCAAATTTCTTCTTCAATTGTTTGATTTTTCGTTGAATGCCTCAACTTTTTCTCCCTAAACCCTAGTTCGACTCAGAGACTTGAGCTGCTCGTTTTCATTTTTCTTTGTCGATATCAGCAGCGGAAATGCAGTTCATTTCTGCCATCAAGTTTAGGGTTTTTGCTTCATCCGAAACGTGATTGTTAATACTCGTTCCCCGTTTTCCCCGTTTAATCTCATTCGAGTAATTCTTAGTCTGGTTTCACAAACGAGGCTCGTAGTAACTATTCGAATTACCGATGAATACAGGGTTTACTTAATTTAATCAGGGCACTAGTATAAATTTAATGGGCTGCTGCTGTATTGTATTTTTCTTCCAAGCATTTCTTTGTTTGATGTATTTCTTCGTGTTTCTTTATTCACACTTGACCGTACAATTCAACTATAAAACTACCCTCTCCTTGTAGGCCTCATACTGCATTGGACGTCACTCTCTAGGAACCAATGTTTATTTTATTGGTCTGTGTTTTCATATGTGTATTGTTAATCTAAAATAAATAATAGAATCATAAATTTTACATTGAATATTCAGGGATATTTCATTTTGACATTGAATATTTAGGGATATTTCATATTGCTAGTGCATGTGTTTTAGGTGTCCGTAGACTGCTTTGGTTAATTTTCAAAGCTTTTTTAATTTATTTGGCTAACATCAAAGATCTTGTTTAATTGAAGCTCCTTTCTGATTCTGCAGATGCTCATGGACATGACAATCCTATTCCACTTTCACCACAATGGCTACTGCATAAGTCAGCGGAGATTAAACCTGGAACAGGAACTGGGGTGTGTTGCCTTTACCTTTTAATTTCTGTCCTGCTGTATAGAATCCATGGTTACAGAAAAATTTCATTGCCCTCTTGTAGACATAATTATATTGCTAATTATTAGGTGTAGCTGCTATTCATTTCTATCTACATTCTCCTTTTTCTTTTTCTTTTTTCCTTTGCTGTGAAATCTCATATTTAGTTCAAAATTTTCTATTTATATCTTTTCTCTTTTTTCTATATCTCACCTTCCCCACTCAGGAAAACCTTGTCAACCAACATCCATCACATGGAAATCAGTCTGAACTTATGAAAACATCAGGAAATAGTGAGGAATTACATGACACCCATAAGAAAAAGGATGTGTTCAGGCCCTCCATTCTTGATTCAGAACGTGGCCGATGGCGCGATGAAGAAAGGGACACTAAGACTTCTATTCGCAAGGATCGTTGGCGTGATGGGGACAAAGATCTTACTGACACCCGTAGAGCAGATCGTTGGACAGAAAATTCATCTGTTAGGAGCTTTGGAGAAACACGACGTGTTCCATCTGACCGTTGGAATGAGACTGGTAACAAGGAAACTAATTATGATCCTCGGCGTGAGAACAAGTGGAATACTCGCTGGGGTCCTCATGATAAGGAGACGGAAGGTGGGGTTGAGAGATGGAGTGACTCTGGAAAAGATGGTGACATGCATCTCGATAAAGGGTTGTCTCACATTACCAATCATGGAAAGGATGAGAAGGAGGGGGATCATTACCGGCCATGGAGATCTAATTCCTCACAAAACCGTGGAAGGGTAGAGCCTCCCCATCACCAGATCTTAACACCAAGCAAACAAGTTTCTACATTATCTTATGGCCGTGGGCGTGGGGAAAATACACCTCCAATCTTCTCTCTTGGTCGTGGCCGTGTTGGATCTGATGGTAGTTCTATGAATAGTATTTCTTCATATTCTCAGTCTCAAGGAATTGTCTTGGGGAAAATTGAATGTGGGATTGGAGAGCCTTGCCCATTAAGATATCATAGGACAAAATTGCTTGATGTGTACAGAGTTACTAATATGAGTGGGTATAGAAAGCTAGTTGAAAATGATTTTGTGCAGGTTCCATCTCTTACAGTGGATGAACCATTAGATCCTTTAGCACTTTATGCTCCTAATTCCGAGGAATTGGTAATTTTCGTATTTGTAAATTATTCATTTGAATACCACTGATACTTCCAGAAGTTAGTTATATTGCTTTTCTCTTCGAGCAGGTTGTTTTAAATGGTATTGAGAAAGGGAATATAGTCAATAGTGGTGCACCTCAGATGTCTAAAGATGGAAGGAACTCAAACGAATTTGCACCTTCAAGACGATTGAAGCTTGGTAGTGGACCTGTCCAAGGTATTTTTAAACTTAGCTCTTACATTAATATTGAAAGGATTAACTTCTGCTGAAGACCCTGATTATTTTAGCAGGCAGTAGGGAAGATCACTCTGTTGATGATTATAAAGATGAAGCTTCTGACAGTTTGAAAGGTGGTTATGCAAATTACTCAGTGGACTCTTCTGAAAGGCAAACACTCGGTCATGGATTTGACAGGATTAAAGATGAAGGTATTGCTATAAGCTTATTATACTCTGATATCATCTTGTTACTCTTAAGTTTGATATATTGGAAGAGATTTTCATTTGGTATGTTTGGAAAATCTCAGTGTTATTTCATTTACTTCTATGTATGAGAATGGAACAGATCTGTCTCTCAAACTTAGATTTATTACATATGGTTGCATTTCGTGAGTATGAAGATGAAATTTCCATTTCTGTAGGCCTTCATTTAATACATATTATTTACAGATGTTGGTGAAGGTGGTGCACCTTACAGAATAACTGATGACTTGCCCAGTAATAGAGATTCAAGCTTGCACGGCAATGCTTCTGTTAGGTCTGGTGCTGCATGGCGATCCTCATCTCTAGGTGAACGTTCGAACATGGATTTGCATAATAACAGAGAGATTCCAACTGATGTTAGGCCAAGAAACTCTCGACCACCAATAGATCATAATCAGTGGGAAAGTAATTTGGCCAATTTATCTGATTCCAAAGATGTAGCAAAGTGGCATACTAGAGAGGATCTGATTAGTACAAAGCAGCCATCTGGAGTTCTGGACGGGGAACTGGAAACCCGGAAAGTTTCACAGATTTCTCCTGAGGAATTATCCCTTTACTATAAAGATCCTCAGGATCATATTCAGGGTCCCTTCAAAGGAATTGATATAATTGGATGGTTTGAGTCTGGGTATTTTGGCATTGATTTGCCTGTTCGTCTGGAAAGTGCATTGGGTGACTCGCCATGGTCGCCACTTGGTGATGTTATGCCCCATTTACGAGCTAAAGCTCGTCCACCACCTGGATTTTCTGCAACCAAACAGAATGACCTCCCTGATGCATCCACTCGCCAAAATTCCAGTAGCTTTGGGAGTGTTCAGTCTGGATTGAGTGAGATTGAGGTAATGCGAAATGATTCACACCACAGACAGGCTTCAACAACAGAAGCTGAAAATAGATTTTTGGAGTCATTGATGTCTGCTAGTATAAGCAGTTCTTCTATTGACAATTTTGCACTATCAGAAGGTTGGTCCTGTTTATATATATTTTTCTTCATAATCTGGATCGTTCATGTGCTTCCATGTACCGTTTTGTCTATAAATATTTGCTGTTCTCCGTCAATGTTTCTCTCTCTTTGGTCAATTATGTCAGGAGGTGGTATATGAATCCAATTTCTATGTATAATTTCTAGGTTTGCAAGGGTATATTGGAAACAGTTCTGGCAGCGTAGCCCCTTCTGGGGTAGATGGTGGAAACAATGCATACATACTGGCCAAGAGAATGGCTCTTGAACGTCAAAGGTCCTTGCCCAATCCTTATACTTACTGGTCAGGGAGAGATGCTCCATCCCTGGTGTCAAAGTCAGAAATTGCAACAGACTCACCTTCACCACATTCACAACTCTTATCTTCAGTCAGTGATAATTCTCGCCAGCCGCAGTCTCAAAATGCTGACTTGATGTCTATTATCCAAGGCTTATCTAATAGGTCACCATCAGGCATGAATAATGTTCCTGCTGGATGGTCAAACTTTCCTGCTCAAGGAGGGTTGGATTCCCTTCAGAACAAGATTGACTTCCATCATGATCAGAATTTACCTCCCCAAGTCCCATTTGGATTTCAACAACAAAGGTTCCAAACCCAGAATCAATTGTCGTTGACAAATTCACTTGGTCAAAGTATAGAGAATCAATCTAGTATTTTAACGGCAGAGAAATTACTTTCTTCTGGTTTACCACAAGATCCACAGTTGTTGAGTATGTTGCAACAGCAGTATTTGCTGCAGTTGCATTCACAGGCAGCACCTGCACAGCAGATGTCAGTGTTGGATAAACTCTTATTGCTTAAACAGCAACAGAAACAGGAGGAGCAGCAGCAATTATTGCTGCAACAGCAACAGCTGCTGTCTCACGTTCTTTCAGATCACCAGTCTCACCAGCGTTTTGGTGAGTCACCTTATGGACAATTGCAGGTTCCTGGAATGCTGACTAGGAATATGTCTCTAGATCAATCTCAACTTCAACCCTCACCAGAAATTTTCCAGACTGGCTCACAGGCACCAATTCCCTCAATGCAAGATGAAAATAATACTAATACAGTGCATATGGCTCCACAAGTTACCCGTGGTATAAGTTATAATGTGAGTTCTGGAGCATCTGCGGTACATCTACCACATCAACTATTTGGGAATATTAGTCATCAAAAGAGTTGGGGTTCTACTATCCCAGAACAAATCAGTGAGGTGTATCGTAATGAATCTTTACCCAAGCCTACACTTGAGGAAAACTCCCTGTTGCTTGATTTGCTGAACAGATCCAAAGAGGAAACCCAAATTCTGCAGAAATCTATCCCTGCTGTCAATTCTCATGCTTCTAAAGCTGTGGATCAGACATCAGGCATCACATTAGGAGCAGATGATATTGTCATAGGTGCCACCTCTGAAGCTAACGAACATTTGCTACCTGCAGAGTGTGTCGCGCCCTCTGTCTCTGTGTCATCAGCTGAAACTTGTGAAAGGGAATTGCCTGAACACGATGGTGCTGCTGTGAAGGTTCAACTGGATAGCATGCTTGGAGAACAGCAGGTTAAAAGAGAAGGGTTCATTCTTGAGTCCTCTGTTATGACCGAAGTAAGAAATGTTGAAGTACAAGAACCCAAAAAAGCTTCTGAGAGGAGGGCTAAAAAGCAAAAATCTTCCAAGTCACAGTCTTCTGACCAAGCAAAGCCAGCACCAAAGGCTCTACCTACCCAGCAGTTAAAGCAATCAGAATCTGAAAAGATGACGATGGACACGAAAGTAGGAAGAGGAGCAAATACAGGTGATGCAGTATATGGAACATCTCTGCAGCAGACTAGGGACAGGGGCAACCAATCTGGGACTGCTGCCACTGAGGTAGCTGAGTACCAAGGCATTCAGGATCTGTCTCCCAGTGTTTCTGGAGGTGTTAGTGAATCTGTCAGAATTGAAGGTGACTCGAGGGTGGTTGGTTCTGTTTCTGCACGGAATAGTGAATTGCACATAGGACAACGAGCTTGGAAACCTGCTCCTGGTTTCAAGGCGAAGTCTTTATTAGAAATTCAAGAGGAAGAACAAAGGAAGGCACAGACAGAAATGGTTGTATCTGAGATTGCTACATCTGTGAACTCCATGAGTCTGTCAAATCCTTGGATCGGGGTTGTGGCCTATCAGGAGCCTGTAAAAGCATCCGCCGAAGGTCAGCATTTTGCTGGAAATTCTGAATTTAATTCGGTGAGACCTGAAACTCCTGTAAATTCAAAGTGTAAGAAAAGCCATCTGCATGATCTACTGGCAGAAGAAGTTTTGAAGAAGTCTAGTGAAAGGGATGACGATTTTTCTGACCGTCTACTGACATCCTCAATGAACATGACCATCCATTCAGAATCCATAGACGATGACAACTTTATTGAGGCTAAAGAAACTAAAAAGAGCCGGAAAAAATCAGCAAAATCTAAGGGTGCTGGGGCTAAGGTTTCCGCTTCCGTTACTTCTGGTGATATGCCTATAGGTTCAAGTCCCTTTGAGAAAGGCAAAATCTCCAGATCAGTACAGCAGGAGAAAGAAGTATTGCCTACAATTCCAGTAGGGCCATCTCTGGGAGATTTTGTTCAATGGAAAGGAGAGTCAGCAAGCCCTTCACCTTCTCCAGCATGGTCTACTGACTCTGGTAAGCTTCATAGACCAACTTCTTTAAGGGACATCCTAAAAGAACAGGAGAAAAAGGTTTCTTCTTCACCGCACCCGAGCCAATTGCCAACCCCTCAGAAATCACAGCCTGTTCAGGCTGCTACGAACAGTGGTCCTTCTCCTTCATGGTCAGTTTCTGCATCATCTCCATCCAAGGCTGCATCTCCTATCCAGATTAGCTCCCAGACTTCTCACTCAAAATATAAAGGAGATGATGACTTGTTCTGGGGACCAGTTGAACAATCTAAGCAGGAGACAAAACAGTATGCCTGTAACCTTTATCATGTTCTGTGAAGTTACTTTGCTTTATATTTCATCATCAGCTTTGACTATTTACTGCAAAAGTTATTTTTCATTGATCTTGTTTTGCATTTAAATACTAACTACTTGTCAATTTTTTGTGTGTTTTTTGACATTGTTAAATATTGTTTTGTTGCACATAGTATACAGATTCTAATTTTCATACTGACAACGGAAGTATTGTATTTGATGCTATGCTGCATTGTGGTTGAATTGTTTTTAGTATTATGTAGCAAACCAGTAAATATGAATAAAAAAGAAATGTTTTGGCCTTGCATAGATTTAGGAAAGTGCTTGGTGGGATTTAGGGTTATGAAGTCATAGTATGGTGATTCTAAAACTTACATTGTTTTGATACATCATATTAAGGGGTGAAGAGGTTTTGAAACTTACAAATTGAATGCATGTGATTTTTGTTAACATCATATTTTTACTAAATTTCTAATAAATTTGTTATTGAGATGATTTTGTTCCAAGTTTTTTCCTATTCTGTAGCTAAATACATGCTTTTCTTTCTTCTTCCCTCCCTCCTGACGAGGGGTTTTCTTTTATACCATTGCATACCTTTTAATAAATTGTTGACCATCTAGCCCTATGTTTAACAACACTAATATGGTAATCTGATGAGTTGCAATTTTGGGGAGAGTAATATTTTTGTTTGTCTCTATGCAGATCGGAATTCCCTCAGCTTACAAGTCATGGCAGTTGGGGGTCTAGAAATGCTCCAGTGAAAGGAAATTCTCCTGGGTCATTAACGCGACAAAAATCAACAAGTGGCAAAACTGCTGAGCGGTCTCACTTATCATTGTCTGCCTCTTCTCAATCATCTGTGAAATTGAAAAGAGATGCCATGACCAAGCATTCAGGTAAGCAATTGTGAGGTTCATGATCCATTTATCAACTCAGTGATGTCTTCAGTTGCTGGGAGTGGATGGAAATGTCAACTTATTTTCTGTGTTTTCTCCCCCCATTTCCAGAGGCCACGGACTTCAGAAATTGGTGCGAAAATGAGTGTGTTAGGTTAATTGGGACAAAAGGTATGTATCATTTCATTTTCTGGTTTTCCTGCATAATATTAATCAATTGAAGATGCATGGAAACTGAGTTTGGCCTGCTGTTATTGTTGAAAAAGTGTATCCGTGTTGAATTTATCCAGAACCCTTGCCCCCTTGAACTACTATCTGATGGTTTACTTGTCTCTTTTTTCTTTAATTGTTTGGGTACTCCTTGTAGATACAAGTTTCCTTGAATTTTGTGCAAAGCAATCCAGATCAGAAGCTGAGATGCTTCTCATAGAAAACCTTGGATTATTTGACCCTGATCATGAATTCATCGACAAATTCCTCAATTATAAGGAGTTGTTACCATCAGATGTTCTTGAGATAGCTTTTCAAAGTCGGAGCAACCAGAAGGTTCCTGGATTCAGTGCTGCAGACATGAATTCTCGCAATGTTGATACTCAGGATGTTGACCCAGATAACACCGTGGGCCCTGAGGGATCCTCAAAAGGAGGAGGAAAGAAAAAGGGGAAGAAGGGGAAGAAAGTCAACCCTTCGGTGTTGGGATTTAACGTTGTCAGTAACCGTATCATGATGGGTGAGATCCAGGCAGTGGAAGATTAAGAGAGGTTGTTGAGGTAGATGTGTATACTTTTTTAGTTTTTGGACCGTGTAAATGGTTTTTTAGGATTTTTGTTTTCCTCCTCTATAGAGCAATTGTAGCAGCAGTAATTGGATCTGCTCAAGCGATTTTGATAAGTAACTCAAGCAGCGTAGAACTTCTTTTGACCACAGAAACCTTTTTGAGATATAAGCTTACACTAAAGGTTTCTTGGGCATGTGCTTTATTTTTGTCCGTTTATCTTGTTTTACGTTATAAGGGGTCATTTCTGGGTTTCTGGTAATTACCAAGGGGTATGGCATCAGGAAGAGTGGCACTTGGGAGAGGCTTATCCTGCTTATGCTTGTATTGTATATTTGAGTATTTTCAGTTTTCGCATTCCAAACACAAGGGAGCGGGATGCTAATTAATTACATTGTTTTCAAATGAGATTGTAAATACTAATTTATAAAATCTTAAAAAGAAACACGGCCCTGTTTAGTTGTGAGAAATAATTTTTATTTTTGTCAAGTAATTTCATATCTAAATATCATATTACAAAATATTATATGCTTTAGACTCCAATTTAAAGATACTTCAGTTTTTCTTCTTTTTTTTTTTTCCCCGTAGATGGAATATATTTCCAGGGTAAAAAATTTGACTTTAAAAGGTTTGAGTTTTCACAAAAATTAACATCCAATAAAAAAATAAAAAATTTATGTAATTTAACCAATCTGCAAAACAAATTTTTGAGTATTCCGGGATTTATTTACAGTTGCTGTGAGATAAATTTTTTGAACTTTTTTTTTTGAAGAGGGGATTCCTCTCAATGTAATATTTCCAGTCTCAAACTTAGATTCTTTGCTGGGTGTCGCCGCAACTTGCAAAAATTAACAATTACAAAACAATGATTTCAGTTGACACCTGGAAGACTGACAATAATACTATAAGCAAACACCCAAAACAAAAGAATTGTCGTTACAAAACATCTCTGCCAGGAGTCACTGCAATTTGCAAAAATTAACAACTACAAAACAATGATTTCAGGGGACACCTGGAAGACTGACAATAATACTATAAGCAAACACCCAAAACAAAAGAATTGACGTTACAAAAAATTTTCAAACTAATGGACAAACCCTCAAATTTTCTAATTAAAATCACATAAAAAATGAACTTTTGCAGGTTGAAATCGAATTAAAGAAAAATAGCAATCTAATTAACCGGAAAACAATTATTTCAGCTGTTGTTGGAGGAGATCCGTGTTGCTCTGTGAAAGAGAACCCACATCAAGAAGATACCAGAAGAGGCTGGAACTGGTGGAAGGATCACAGCACTTAAATAGGGCTTTGAACTTCGAAGGAAATTAGGGTTTTTTTTTCTATTCAGGTTGAAGGACGAATCTACCCAAATGGCAACAAATCTGTAGTGAAGACATGTCGGTTGATTGTGTACTAAAGGGCCTATTGACATAAAAGACATGTCGTTGCCCTCGGCATTAGCTAAACAATGTCTAATAAAAAGGACAGAGCAATTACTCGGGTGTCAAGTAATTTTTTTTTAACTTCCTTTAATTAGTTATTATGAATCTCATTTGAGTTTATTATATAATTGTTCTCTATTAGGATTTATATTTCCATTGTCTTACCTTGAAAAAGAAAGAAAAGCTTTATGAAGTATGTTGTGAAAGCAGGGTCTCTCCCAAAATTTTGTAAATAAAAAATTTACAAACACAAACATAAGAAACAAAGCGTACTAGGAGGAATTGAAGAAACAAAACTTGCTTTATATTAACCTTCAAACAAAAAGTAAAGAAGATTTCATGGTCACCTATATATGTACATGGTTTTCCTCTGATATCTGTTCCATATATCAAAAAGAATCAGAAAAAGAATATAAAAGAAGAAATGAAATTCTAGCTCATATTTCCCACTCCTTGCTCTCCACCATCTTGTTCCTTTTTTATATCAGCAGGAGGCAGAAAACAGTCCATGGACAACCCACAGATATTAAAATCAACATCTTCAATCTTCCATGTCTCCTCGATCTTTCTCTTGTGATTGCGTGCCTCGCCATACCTATAAAGCATCGCAACTGTCTTACCACCATGTGCTATATTAATCCCATCGATATACCTATAATCATTCACCACTGAGTCGATGCTGGTTTCCCAAAACACACTGTCATTTCGCTTAACAGACTGCACCTTGATCAATTTGGTGTCCTCAAATTTAACAAGAAGTCCTGTTCGTTGGCTAAAGTAGCCCCATATTGTATGACGAACAGTTTCAGTGTGAGATGTGCTTTGTACTTTGAGGAGTTCTACGGGTGTGTCCAGCTTGAGTATGAAACAGTCCTCATTGTTAATGGTTTTCTCTCCTACACATACTGCATCTAGGAACAAGTTAGCTGTGCACCTTGGATCCAAGCCCTGATAATAATATCAAAAAATTTCATAGTCATAAGCATTCAACTATGGAATTAAACATTCATAAACTATATAGATTGTTTTATTAACTGCTAAGAAAAGTTTATGCATTGACGTTTGACATGGAATTTGTGATGGCTTGATATTCGATCAAGTACTTATATACCTGGAAGAACCGACGAAGGGGCCTAGGAGGACCTTTGTTAGCATGACAAGGTTGAGAAGATGACTGACTCCAAGCCAACTTGCCATCACTACCTGCACTAACCTTGAAACCAGAAACAACCAGTTCCAAGTACCACAGATCTGGATTCTTTTGCCATAGCACAAAGCCACCTACTTCCCCGTTACCTCGTGTATGGACACTGTCATCACCCTGGTGCATTTCTGACCCAACCATCTTCACCTGCCCAACAGCATACATGCTTTTTACTGCATTTAATGCAGCTAGCCCTCCAGTTGCTGCTACATATTGTTGTACTATGTATTTTGCAGTAGAAGCTTCCTGCCAAGTTGACGAACTATTAGTTATCTATTAGATAGAAAGGGGAAAAAAGACAAAAGAAGAAAAATAAGTATCTAATAAAATCAGTTATTTATATGTGTGCCGTAATAAAGTGAGGCGCAAAATGCTGTTGAGTGTAATTATATTCCCACTTTGTCTGTTAAATTAAACAATCCATTATGACAATCTTATTCTTGTGCAGTGATGTGAAAGGGGATTATGATTTTCTTTTGTTAATTTTCCAGGGGATCATCTAGATAATATAACAACAGTGAGATAGGCATTGATTTCTTTAGATGGACCAAATCATATGCTAGAAAGAAAATCTAATGGTAGTCAAATTAAGCATTTAAAACTAATTTAAATAAACTGAACAAACAATCTGAAATCATGTTTAATGATCCTTTAAAAGAACAATGCCTCTTAATATGCAGGATAGCATGACATATTGAGCTTGAAAATGTGGCAAGCCATATATGATTTATTCCATATTTCAAATGGAAGTTACTGCGAGGTTTGGACCTACAATTATCTCATTTCAGAAAAAAGAAAGGAAGGTTGAGTATGCTTACAATAGAACAATCTTTAATGGGACGGGTTAAAGCCTGGTCAGTGTGAACCTGAAGAGGTACCAGAGGAGACCCAACAAGCTTAAGCAATGCCATGAATTCATTGTTTGACCCGGACGAGAGATGGGATGACTTATCTGCAGATTGATTTTTCATCAGAGCACGCAGATTCTGCCAACGTAGAGCTGCATTGGTTCCCATATTGGTAAACATTTCCTCAGGTATAGGCACCTCCAGGACGGTCTCCAGGCCATCTTCTTTATCAAAATTAGGACAAAGTTTCCTCATGAAAGAAAAAGAAACCAAGGCACAGAAGATGGGCTAAAAACAGGAAACAAGAAAAAAGAAAAGAGGAAAAGGAATCCTATGGAGAAAATGGAACCATTCCTCTTTCCACCTGCCCCTTAACTGGATTTGAGGTGATCCAAAGTAGCAGAATGGTTTTCTGTGTACGGGTTCTACAGGAATCACTGCCAATTAAGAAAATTAGCAATGAAAGGAAGGGAGATTGGGGAGGTGAGGGAACGTTCTGGTTTCTTTTCTTAGGTGCTCCTTGCCTGTAGGTGTCGTGTGAGTACGATTTTAGCGGCACATATATAGTGTATTCCTGTCATCCTGTGTATTAGATTGAAAACTACCTTCTTTGCGGCAATTTATCAAACACCTAAAAAGGTCTTTTTATTTTTCAGTCCATTCTGTTAAGCCATAGAAGCTGCTTGCACATTCTGCATTTTTGTTCTGCCTGATTTTTCTGTTATTTATTTATTTATATATATTTGGAGTTTTGGTTTCTCCTGAGTTTCTGTTTCTGTTTCAGTTGGATTCTTAGTTGACGGAAATTTCTATTAATGGTTATCTACACAGCTTCCCCCGGTTTAGTAAAAACTAAAAACCGAAGTGTTCAAAACGATAATCAATTAGAATGGCAAAACCCAAAATTTCTTAAGGGCCCATATCAGAACCAATTAGGAAAGCCCAAGCTTAAAAAACTGGCCCGGGGGTCCAGTATATTAACCCCGGCTCATTTTTGGTTTTCTTTTTTTGATAAAAATGTTAATGGCTACTTGAGAAAATCGTGTTGTCTAATTTTCTCCTTCATTCATAATTTCATATCATCCACAGTTGTTGTCTGGTTGACCATGAAGGCGGATTTGAAGGGCAGGTATGACATAGACAAAAACGGCGGTGCCGCTGCAAACGTCGCCTTCAACGCCGGAGATGTCAAGATTCGAGCTTCTATAACTGACGCCACCATCGTCAATGGCCCCAGCTTAACCGGCTTAGTTCTAGCTGTCGAAAAACCTGGCTTTTTCATCGTTGACTACAATGTCCCCAAAAAGGTACTCTCGATTTTCTCTATAGTTTCCCGCCAGAAATTCTTTTTGGTTGATGAAATTGCAAAGTTTTAAATATATTGCAGAATTAGGGTTTCTTAATAAGTAATCAGTTTCTTACTCGCTTTATTTCTTTGTTGGTGCAGGACTATCGGTTTCAGTTCATGAACACAGTTAGGGTTGGTGATAAACCATTGAATTTGACTTATATACATAGCAGAGGCGACAACAGGACTATCTTGGATGGAACACTTGTATTCGATTCTGCCAATAAGGTGTCTGCTAATTACATGTTTGGTTCAGGAAATGGCAAGTTAAAGTATACTTATGTGCATAAAGGAGTGACTACTTTCGAGCCCTGCTATGATTTGGCGAAGAATTCATGGGATTTCGCTGTATCTCGGAAAGTTTATGGTGATGATGTCTTGAAGGGTACATACCAGACATCAAGCAAGTTGTTAGGACTGGAATGGTCACGGAATTCAAAGATGAATGGGTGCTTCAAGGTAATAAGATTTTCGCTCTTTATAACTGTGGGTAAATCTAGATTAAGGAGATTGAAGTTCTACTTCCTGCCACAATGTTCATCATTATTCTTCCTGATATAGTTTATAGAGTTTCAGAATTTGAACATGTCCATCTTTTGCTAGTATATAATTTTGAAAAACATCATTGCGCTATTATGTATCCATCATATGGCTATGTAGAAGAGACCATTTGTACCTTCCTTATTATATCTTGAGTAGGTCTATACTAGCAACTATAACTGAAGCATGGACTCGGAAAATATTAGATTATTCTGCATGCAAGTAGAAAGATACATATTGTTTCATTGGTGTAACAAAGCAGTACATTCTCTTGATGAATTAAACCTTTTTTCATGTTAACTTATTCTGAGCTTTGTTTCCTTATTCTATATAGGTTCATTGTTGTCTTGTGCGTGCTACCATAGAATGTTTCTTAGCTGACAGAGTATCATACTAAGAGCTGGTGCTTTATATTATTTTAGACTTTTTATTTTACATTCTTTCCCTGGATATATTTCTGTTGATTAGAACTTTGGAAAAATGGCATGGCATGATATTTTGTCTAGAAAGTCAAAATAAAGTAATAAATGGATACAATATGCCAGGAACTCTAGAGAACCCTTGAGATAAAGGGAAATCTAATTTCAATTTTTTAGTTCCTTCTTGCCTGAATGAAGATAAAGAAGATAAATGGCTTTATAGATGCTGAAACCTGAGTTTGATAAGCTCTTCAATTGGAAGATATTTCGGTTATTGGGATTTAATGGGTACGGGGGTACCTATGCATTACAAATAAGGTTGTACGAGTAGATGGGAGAAAGAAAACCATCATTGGCTTAAAAACAGAAGACTGTTTGAGTGGGTAGAATTTTATTTTTTTAAATTTCTTTTCAGCTTAAGTCCCATTGAAAGACTATAGAGCTGAAAAAAAAGCCTTAATGAATACTTCAGTCTTTTTCATGACTGTTGACAGTTTGCTTGCTCTGTTGAACTTTTCGTTGCATTGTTTTGGCATGGCAGACAAAGAATTAAAGATGGTTCTACTAAATGCTAAGCTAGTTATTATACTCCCGTTTTTGGAAATTCTTGTTGAGTACTTTTGACCAGAGAAGCTTGGACTCTTATGTAAGTTGGAATAGTGTGTATGTATGTTATGCCTTGTAGCTCTTTCTAGGAGACGAAGATGAATCAATTTAAGGTGTTTGGTGTTTAGCTTTGAACTCTTTGCCTGCCTACGTCACGTGTTTAGACAGAAATAGCTTTACTCATGGTTTTCTCTTTGAATATGTTCCGGTAAACTCCATGAAGAATTAATTGAATTTTCTATTTCATTTCTTCCAGATATCAGCATCACTTAACTTGGCGGAGGAATTGAAAGCTCCAAAACTTAGTGCTGAGACCACGTGGAACATTGAGATGTGATGTGAGTACAGCGCGATCCTCGTCTCGTTTGTTGGGGTTTCCCATGTCTGGATCTCGTAGCTCATATATTGGAAATTGTAGCTTATAAGTAAGCTGAGCATTTTATATGGGTGATGGAATTGATTTTTCACATTCTTCTTTCTACATTGGAAAATTGATTGTTCTCATTTTTCTTTCTATTTTGGCTTTTAGATTATTAGTCTCTGTTGCTGCAGAAAACCTCAAATATTTCTTCTACCAAGGGATTCTGTTCGGGAGGTTTTTAGATTATTAGTCTCTGTTACAATGAACTTCTTCACAGTTTAGGTTTTTTTACACTTTGACTTCTAGATTCTAGTCATCACCATCACAACCTCCATAGTCCATAGCCAAATCAAGCTTTTTTTTTCCTTTTCTTCCTCTCCAACCACTCATCCCATCAACCAAAAGTTTGCTGAATCTTCAAAAAAACTTGAAAGTGCAGTAAGGTTGGGTAAGGCCACCCATTTATGTGTTTCAACATTTTGAAATGGGCTTTTTGGATATGCCTCTAAATTCGATTAATTCGTGTTTGTTACCAAAAATTGGTAATTTTTTTTTTTTTGTGTGCTGCCATGGGTTTATGTATAATATGTTGAAACTTGAAAGGCTAACAGGAGGATAATATATTATTTGAGATATCCAAAATTTATTGTGACCATAGTTTTTTGTAAATTATTAGAAAAATAATATATTATTATAAAATTATATTTATGACCGTTGGTAAAAAGGCAAAAAGAGAATAAAATCAAAAAATAAAAAGCCATACAAGAAAAAAATTACTGAGTCGTGGCCTGAGATGTGCGATTGAAAAGTATTCCTAGACTGCTTCTCAGTCGTGTGTGATGCTCATCTTGGCGTGCTGAGCAACATGCATTCATGGCCTTGGACATAGAATGCGCGTTCTAGGCCGCAAAGCCAAACAAAGCTGTTGAAGTATTTGAAATTCATTTAAGCGACTAGTGTGGCAAAGACAAAAGTGAAAACTTCATCAATGCAATAATGGCAATTATGTTTGGTATTATAAATTTTTTATATAAATAAACGATGTATTTGATAAAATAAATTATAAGTAATTGTAAAATATGTAAAATAATATAATTAGATATTAATAATATTTAAAACAAATAGACGAGACAGTAGATGATTGATTAATTAATTAAAGATAAATTGAGATTTTCAAAACCAAATAATGTTAGTTTTATTATTTTTACTTTTAAAAAGTCACAATTAGTTTGGTAAAATATATCGTGGGTAATTTAAAAATCTTTCTTCACTTTATTAAATGAAGCATGTCGGGTAAAGAATGGACAGCCCATGACGCAAATGGGCTATCGGACCTACGCTTTGGTTGCCTCGCGAAACCGGTAATTTTGGCGGTCCAATTATCATCGTGAATTCTGAAATACCTGGGGTTAAAAAAGAGAGATAGATAGTTTATGAAAACAACGCCTATTGCGCCTTCACCCAAAAAATTGAAAACATTTCCCGCCATTTCTTTCCTTATTGTTTGATATATTTTTGTTCTCGCTGTCGAGTTGCTTTCAGAACGATTTATTGTCCTTCAGCACAGCGATAATCCAGACTAGATATGGAAAGCGACGACGATTTTCAGCCATTGCCTTCCTCTCCAGTCTACAAACGAAAGCTGAAGCGCTTGAAGAAAGCAACTAGGGTTTCTGAGCATTGCCGCCCTGATCCGTCCTCAGATGAAGAGCCTTCTGCACATGCTACCAACTCCTGCGACTTCAAAACCCTAGATTTTGGTATCTCGAATGGCCTAGATTTTGAGGAATCAAATATCGATTCCGGGAGTGGGTTTGAGGGTTTCGGCGACGATAATGGACTGAATTCTCAACTTGAGCGTTCAAAAATTATAGAGGATGATGTTTTCGGTGCGAAGAGGCCTTTTGAGTTTGATTCTGTGGCTGAGGAAACTGAAGGAAAGGGTGAATCTCCATGTGCGGAAATGGAGATCGGGGAGGAAATTGGGGATCTGAGGACTGAGGAATTGGAAAAGAAGCGATGTAATTTAGATGGGTTTTCAGAGAGTAAAGATAAGAAAAAGAAGAGAGTTGGTACTGATGAGAAGGCCAATGAATCTACATCTACATCTAATAAAAGAAGGGCCGAGAAGGTATCTAATCTTCTGGCACTCTATTGTGACACTGAAATCCCCTGTGATATATTGTTGTCTACTAACTTAGAGTCCCAATTATTTGACAGGAAAGACGGGATTATCTTAAGCAACTTCGTGCAGAGTCCCAAAGACTATTACGAGGTATAGTAATATTCAGAATTGTGGTATTAAAACCCAACACTTTCTGATATCAGCTAATATGATTTAGTTACCTATATGTTTGTACTTACTATTATCTGCACTTCCTACTGCTTAGAAACAAGAGATGCTGCATTCAAACCTGTTCCCCTTGTTCAAAAGCCCATTTCTTCTTTGTTGGAGAAAATTAGGAAGCGGAAGTTAGAGGTTTCAAAAAAGTAAGTAGATTACAGATTGGCTTGGAACTTCTGTCAGGCAGCATATTTATGCATATGTTGTGGTTTGCAGATCTCTTATGATAAGCAGTAAGACTATTGATGTTAATGATGGCTCTGCGACAGAGGTCATGGAAGATGATAATGCTGCATGCGCTCCTATTGATGGGAGAGTAAGGGGAAGGGTTGAAAAGGTGGAAAGTGAAAATACATTTGCGAGCACTGTTGATGTGGTGAGTAGTTTAGATGCACTGCGCAGTGGTGGATCTAATGAAGCTGCTGCTGCAGTTTCTTCAGTCTCTGAAGATAATGCTTCCGGTATGGTGAGTCCAAAAGTTGAGCATTTTTCGTGATGCAATTATTGATTCAAATTTGATTGGTTTTGCTAAAAAATTACTATTTATGTAGATGCTAATTGGTTGTGTTCCTGTGTAACTGATAACTGTTGTGTAATGTGTTACTTTAAGAATCCAATTCTTTCATGATTTGCTTCAAGGTGAATGATATCATTTATGGATAACCAACAAAGTTTAGGATGTCACTTGATCTTTATAAAATATGATCTCCATGACTTCATTGGTTATTTAATTGGGAAAATGAACTCTTGCACTATGTTGAAATGAACTTCCAGTCTGATTCCATTGATGTCTCCTTTGAGTTTCAGGATATGGATCAGGAATCTGCACAAGTGTTTCGAGCTCCTGTCAATGATACACAGGTTTTCTTAACATATCACCTGTCAAAGATGCTACTCCTCTTGTAATGGATTGTATATAATAACTGCTCTTTTTGCATTTTTCAGGAGCTTTTCTCTGATTCTCAAACAAGTGATGCTAAAGATGGGCAACAAAATGTGAAACCCAGTAGTCCTCTAGAAGAAGTTTTTGCACCATCTATACTGGCAATGAACTTGAAATATGATTCTGTTCCTCCCGATGATGTGTAAGTTAAAAAGTATCTCCTGATGTAAATTTTACTCACTCTCATTGGCTATTCATCATATTATAATTGGTTTATCTTATTACACTGCTCACTTATGTGGATGTTTCTGGAACTTCTATGCTTATTGGTTTTTTCAAAGTACATCCTTTTGTTACTGTTAGATGTGATAAGCGATAACATGTCAAACATTACATGAACTGGTGTAAGCAATATATACTGGATTAATTTGATTTTAGAAAAAAATTAAAATAATGCATGCAGTATATCTCATTTTAATAGAGTAATGATGACCAATGCACATATTTCCCATCAGCATTTCTGATTATGAATGCACCACATTGAACAGTTTATTACTTGCTCATCCCACTTGTTCTGTGCATGATATTTAAGTTTTTCTTATTTCCAGTTCTTCTGATGAAGAGGGCTATGACAAAGAGAATATCGCCCCTCATCTACTTGGATCTGCCGACTTGTCTTCATCTCCAAATGGTGATCCTGTTAAGGCTTTTGTTGATGAAGAAGCTGAGGAAGAAGATGATAGTGACAATGACCTCCTCTGTCTTCAAGAAAATGAAGAAGACGAAGGCAATGATGATGTTGAGGAACTTAATGATATGATCGCAAAAGAATATGAAGAAAAACCAATTGATAGTGAAAGGCGTAATCAACTCCACCAGCAGTGGCTAGAGCAGCAGGATGCTACTGGAACAGATAATCTTCTGCAAAAACTAAAATGTGGTTCAAATTTGAGGAAAACAACTTTGTTTGACAATGAGGAAGGTGAAGAGGATCAAGATGAACTTGTTGATGAAGGTGAAGATGACCAAGATGCATTTGTTGATGAAGCTGAAGAAGATACGCTTCCATCAGACACTGCACGAATGAATCTGAAAAAAGTAAAGCAAATGATTCCTCAAATGTTTACAGATAAAGATGATGCTTATGTATCATCTGATGACGAGGAAACAGAAAAGAGACTAGCAAGGCAGTGCCTGTTTGAGAAAACTGTGAGTTATTCTGTTTTGTGAGGGTGTTTTATCTCAGTGTGGTATTAATTTCATTTGTACATATATCTTATTTATGTTGTCATTTTATTTGGAATAGGAAGCACAGGCTACCTTCCTTTCACCAGCAGAGGACGAAAGTTCTAGAGAAGTTTTTAGTCTTATAAAGAAGCTGAATATTGTTCCTGACCCTAAGAAGAAATCCAAAACCCATTGTAAGATTTTAATCCTTGAATGAAATTATGCAGCCTTCCTTTTTTGGGTTAATAGGAAGGTACTTTATGCAGCCTTACTTGATATGCAAACCCAATCCAAACTGCTTTTATTTGTTATAACACAAATTGTTATGGTTATTTTACTTGTGGCAGCCTTTCTTGACATGCCACTTTTGGGACAGAGGAGAAACATTTCATCAAAGGTATGCTAGTTTGAGCTTCTGGATGTTGAAGAGTTATTTGAGAAGCTACTTTACTTTATTCTTCTGTCATGTCTAATGAAATGAAAAACAATTTGTTACTAGTGTATTGTGTTGAATAGCAATATAGTTTAGGCTAGGGACCCGATTTCCAGATGGTCTGTAAACTTCCTTCCTCCACAGTGGTTGCTGTCTGAATCCCTTTCTTCTTTCTGGAAGGGGCTTACATAAGTTGACATGTATCCTGATCCAAAGTGTATTTGAATCTTGTTACGTATGTTTTGCAGGGTGTCTTCCATAAGATGTGATTTATGTTCCTGCCAGAACATAATGTGCTATGAAGTTTTTGCAAACTTAATGTGCTATAAAGTTAATGCCATATCTGACCTGACCACTTGTCTGAATGGCAGTCATCTTTCCTACATCGAGGTTCAAAACAGTTTCTCCCCTCATCTCAAAAGCAGGGAACAGGCAAGGTTCGTTCTTTTATCTTTGGACGTGATGACAGCAATAGCAGCAGGACCTCAATCTCCCTGTCAGAGGATTCTTCAGATACGGTAAGCACAAGATAAATTCAGAAAACTGGAGTAGGAGTAGGTAGCATAAATAATAGTACGATTCCTTCATTAGTTGTATGAAATTTCTTTACAACTAGAACCAAGTTATGAGATAATAATACTATAGACTAATGCTCTATTTGGGAGAAGTGAAAGTAGAAGGAAAGAGAATGAGAGGAAGGGCAATTGGAGAAAAAATGAAACAACATAACTAACATTATCTATTTTCCTTCTTCTCACTTTCACCTTACCCAGACAAAGCATAGAATTCACAATGAGATATCTATGGGTAATGGGATGAGATGGTCTTCAATTAGTAAAAAATATCTGTTTACTAGTTCCATAAATAGCAGCATGCTCCCAATAATTTATTACAGATGCTATTCTTTACAAAAGGATTAGTTATCTGGCATCCAGTTTCTTGATGCTAGGCTGCTGGATTCTATTTGTTTTTTTTTTTTTTGTTAATTGCCCAAGATAATAATTCCACTTGGTATAATCAATGCAGAACCAAAGGGAGAATCAACCACCGAAAACCTTTTGTGCCAAGTTCAAAAGTAACTCTCAGAGTAAATGTACTACTTTGAACTCTACATCTCAGGGATCAGGTACTTCACTTTTTGAGATATTGAAGCGATCTTCATTGCAAATGGAGCATGGCGTTCAGAACACCATGGTTTGCCAAACTGAATCCGTATTTGCTGCATTCAAGTTGACAAAGAAGCCAATAAAGACAGAAGGTAAAATGTGATGTATAGAACTAAGAAGGAAGATTCTACATTTTTTTTGGAAAGAAACTGCATTTTTATTGTTAAACTTGTTTTGCAAGATGTCCTTTTTTGGATGCAATTTAGTGTACTTGATATTTGATCTTTATTTCCCTTCATGTTTCCAAACAGAGTTTTGCCTTCCTTCCTTTACCCTTAAAAATGAGGAGTCAGCGTGATTCTACTACGTTAAATGCACAAGTCAAAATAGTTGTTTTCCTTCTATTTCTTACGGTCCTTTTTCCCAAACGGTTAATTAGATTAGATTATAACTTGAGCTTCCAGAGAGACTGAATTGTCAAAATAGTTTTTGTTTTCTGGGTCCTTGTTAAAGAAAGAAGATGAACTAGTTAATACTGGGTTTCAAGATATTTAATATTGGAACAAGCAAGAATAGCATGTGATGAGGACAAGGTTTGAGAAAAAAATGGAGAAACTATTTATAATGACTATTCTCCATAATAGATGCATATGTAATTAGCATAAGAATACAATTATATGAAGTTTTTAACCAAAAAAAAATCTATTTGAAGTTATGACCAAAGTAAATTATTCTATACATTATGTCTCCAATGAAGTTGGTTTTTGTTGGTTTAATTGATAAAGTTCTTGACCTGTTGGTGTTGTATATTAAAGACCACTAATTACATTTTGTTTTTACTAGGGATATGAGACTTGTGAGAAAGGATAGAGCTACCTCTTGTTTTATAACTTATAAATCTAATAAGTCTTTTTCAAAAAATTAAATAATAATAATAATATTGGTTCCAGTGACAACATGGTAACTAAAATTTTCTAGCATTTAATATTATGTTCAATTTATATGATAAAATAAAATTGAACCCATATGAAACTTATCACTTGTTAAAAGGTAGAGAAAAAGAATTGAATTTTTCTCGGACAATGTGAATATTTTTTTAGATTTTTTATTTTATAATGAAAATCTTACAAAAGCTATAAAAGGAATAAATTAAAATAGAATTGTAATAAATCTGAAAACAACTTAAAAGAGTGTTAAATGATACATCTAACAATACATACGTTACGCTTTTTTAACTAATGAATATATAATTCTTCTAAGAAACAAAAAAGTAGAAATCCTACCGTACCTAGCATGAACAATGTTCAACTAGTGTATAAAAATTGTATATAGCCCCATTCAATCAGTGGAAAAAAAAATTGCCACTGTAGATTTTAATTGTTTCAATTTCAACACATTAATAAATTTCTCAAGATAAAAATTAAATTAATATTAATTAGATTATATTCTATAAATTTCAAATTTTGAGACTTAATTCTTTAAATATTTAGAAAATATAATAATTTATTTTTAAAAAAATATTTAATAATATAAATTTTTTTGAATTTTTTTTCACTGAACTCATAATATTTAATAACCAATTTCATATTGTATTTACAACTATTAAAAAATGTATACGATATTTTATAAATATTATAACTCCTAATTTTTTAATTAAAATTATCTTTAGAAACTGTAGTTCTTCAATTATCTTCTTTTATATTGTTTTATTCAAAATTATTACTGAAATTTAATTCACGAGAATTAGAACGGCAAGTTTGTTTATTATTTTTGAGAAACAAAAATATGTTCATTAGGTTTAGCAAAGTTTATGTTTTTAAACAAATTTATTAAAACAATTTGTTATGTGTGGTGGGTATTAATATATATTTAATTAATATATTATTTATAAAAGTAAATTATTTGTCCGCACTGAATTTGTTTCTTCTGAATCTGCCCCGAATGTAAATTTCACTTGTGCAAATAACATAAACTTAAAGATTATTGCAAAAGATTAAATTATAGATTAAAAAATAAAGAAGACAAAGACTTAAAAATAATTCCTAGGGGCTGACTTAAAAACAATATCAATATTTTGAGATGGGGAGTCTGCTTACTGTAGAACCGGCCTGACTGAATCATTTCGTTTCATTACACACCTTCGGTTTTTTCGATGAAAACTCGAATTTTCTTGCCCTAAATCAATATAAGTCAACACAAGTTCATACCTCATCAACTCCAAACATCTATAACATCCCCCTCCGCTGATTCCTCGAATCCAACATAGATTTCAGTTAAAATTCTCTAATTTCTGATCCAAATTCCAAAAACCCCTCCATGAAAATCTGCAATTCAGGCCTGATGCAAATGGGGAAACACTGATAAATAGAATCTTACCAGGTTTTGTCAGCAATGGCTGATCTTCAAAAAGGCAAGTTATTTATGTTCTGTTTGCTATTTGTTTTTGCTTCCCCATATGTTCGTAGTTTTCTTGTAAAATCTGAGTCCAGCTTAATACAATACGATAACGAACTTAATCAATACCACCAACCTGAATCAGAACCTAAACCCACAAATGATTTAAATCATCATGTCTTATTTATACATCAACTGCAAGAATTAGTGAGAAACCTGAGTGAAATAGTTTCAAGGTTAGAGTCAAAGCTACGAGAGCCTTCTAAAGTGGCTCCTGTGAGGGAGAAATCTCGGATTCAGGAAAAAGATAAGATTGGTCAGAGAAAATACGATGATAGAAGATCGCTTGAAGAAATTCAGGAAGAGGGTTTTGAGGGAAAGATTCGAAAAGGGGAGAGAGCTAAAGGGGTTCTTGTGACAAAGTATAGTCCTTTTTGGTCCGAAAGGTTTCAGTTTGTGTCGGCTGTGAAATTAGATTCGGATGCAACTTGTGTTCATGTTTTGCCATTTCGGGATTATGAGGGGCTCAGTAAGTATGTGGCTGTTGGAGATGAGAGAGGGAGAGTTTATGTGTTTTTGAGAAACGGGGATGTTTTGGTTGAGTTTTATACCTTATCAGAATCACCCATTACAGCTATGGTTTCATACATGTCGGTTTATAAGAATGAGAGTGTCTTGGTGACAGGGCATAGAAATGGTGCAATCTTGATGCATCGGATTTGGGAGGGATTGAGTGGTGAAGATTGGAGTTCTCTTGTAATGGAAAATGTTGTTAAATTTGTGGCGCCTGATCTAAGTGAGGAAGATGGTTCACCCATAACCATCTTGGAAGTACATCTTGTTGGGAGGATGAGGTACATTTTGTCAACTGACCTTGGTGGAAAAATCAGTGTTTTTCGGGAGACTGGGATAGTTTATGGTTCAGCTATGCCAAGAAGCAAGCCGCTAGCATTCTTGAAGCAAAGACTTATGTTTTTGACAGAAACTGGTGCAGGGTCATTGGATTTGAGGAGCATGAAACTTAGAGAATCTGAGTGTGAAGGGTTGAACCGTTCTCTAGCTCGAAACTATGTTTTTGATGCTGCAGAGCGTTCTAAAGCATATGGATTTACCTCAGAAGGTGACTTGATTCATCTATTGTTATTGGGAGATCTAATGAATTTCAAATGCAGGGTTAGATCCAAGAGGAAGTTTGATATGGATGAACCTCTTGTACTCCAAGCAATTAAGGGATATTTGCTTATTGTTAGCGAGGAAAAGGTTTTTCTATTGAATGTTTCATCTCAGCATTATGTCAGGGTTGGTGCTTCCTCGGCTTCTTTTCTCTTCAAGTCTCGATGAGATCAGATCATCTTTCTTGAATTATCCAACTGTGGATTTGGATTCAGAGAAAAGAAGGGTAATACCCTTGATAGCCAGTGATCGCGAAAAACTTGTTATTCTTGGCCTTGGAGGTGGGTATGTTGGAATGTATCAATCTAGCCTTCCTCTGTTCAAAAATGAACCCAATACAATGGTTTGGACCAGCCCTGTGTTATTTTTCATACTTTTTCTGTTTGGAGCATGGCAATTTTTTGCCAAGAAGAAGGAAGCACTTACATCATGGGGACCAGATGACCCTTTTAGCTCCACATCGGCTACAACTGGTGCTCCACTAGGAATGGTCTCTGGAGACCGATCTTTAGTTGACTCTTCAAGAAGTGCTGATGCCACTGATCTTAGAAGTAGTGGCCTCAGAGGTCCGTCAAGAAGGTATCCATCTCCCTCACGATATCCTGGAGGGGCAACAAGCTCATTTAGGCCAAGTTCTACAGATCACAACTCTAGACCACCTTCAGCTGATCCTGATTTTAGAACAGCATCAGAGCTGAAATATAGAGGTTCAACTATGGACCCTAGTGGATTCCCAAAAAGGAGAGTCACACTCTTTGTAAACAATCAAATTGTGGATGACAACAGTTGAGTTGTAGAATCAGTTGCATGAGCCTTTTCATTTCAGGTTTCTGAAAGAGTTACTTTAGTTTTTTCTTTTTGTCTTTTCTCGTGAGAGGATCATATGGCAGCACTGCACTATTTAACCTTGCAATGGTTTTAGCTTGTTGCAGGAAATAATCGGAAAAGAATACCTGAAGAGTCTCCGCTAAATGTTGCTTACAAACCCACAACCCTTCCCCTATCCCCCTGCAACAAAGGGGGGCATGTTTCCCCGTTTTATAGTCCATTTGAATCTTTGATATACAGGCATGTTTCCTAAAAGAAGTGGGAAACAAGTTATGTCTTCCATATGAATTGATGGAAATCAAATATATCTGAGAAAAGAGCTCGAGCTTCTTCTTGTCTTGAGGAAATTTGCTGACAAAAACAGAATGAGCTAGAAAATGCTCAAGATATCCAGAACCAGTTGATCCATCATTTGATATAAAAACATAATCTGCTCACTCGGGTGGAAATAAAAGCTAATAGGCGCTAAGCACATTTTCTTAAATGGTTTTACTTACACGAATGGTTACCTAATGAACTTCCAATTTCATTTCCATAAAAGTAAATGAATAGAGAGGTTCTCTTATGCAACAATGTGTTGCAAAATATGGTAAATTCTCACAACAAAAGGAAAGAAGATAAGAATTTCCAGTTTCTAAATCATCAATAATGTTTCTTGCCACTTAATCCATCTATCCAAGGGAGCTGACATCACAAAACCAATGTATCATTGACTCAAGGATGAAGATAAGTATACACTAACAACCCAATCAAAATTAATAGTATCTATGTTTTAGTTGTTGGAGTTCACTGAGGGCCGTTATAAGTCATACATAAGTAATCATGGCAAAGATGGCTCTTTTGAAGTTTGTAGTTTCTTTTCTGTAAAGCAAAAAAAGGAAAGGAGGGCCTGAGGAGGTTGTAGCTATCAAGATTCGAAGTGGACCTTTGGCATCATATTGGGATCAGAAAAGGGAAGAAAAACTCGCAATCTAAAAGATATAATCAAACTGGATATGATTACTCTCTTGATCTCATTTCTCTGCTTTTATTTCCTTTTTCACATTCAGCAAGCTTCACAGCATTACAGCTGTACTACTAATAACCAAAAGTCTCTGTTCTCTCACGCTCCAGCAATGATATGAGTATACCAAAGTACATAGATTTTATACAAATCCTATACAAAGTTTCACATTATGTAATTTTTGATTGGTGGGCTACATTCAAAGTGGTAGAGTAGATTAGATAATTGCATCATACTTAATTCTTGCTTTCTAATCCCCTTTCTAGTTCATAGATTTGATGGATTTAGAAAAATAAACTAGTCTAAGTATGTGTAAATGATAGGTGTCAGTGGCCCTGAGGCCTAAAGCATGAAACTGGAATTGAAAAAGAAGAGAAAAGAGTTTGGATCTTTCACGTCAGACGTTAAACTTTCAAGTTGGTGGGTCCCATGGACATGGACAAGGAAAAAGACAGTCTGAAATGTGAGATTAGTGCAAGCCAGTGCAGCTTAATAACTATTTAAGGAATTAAGAAGAAACTATACCCCACAGACCAAAAATTTTTAAGCATGGTAGAGCACCAGATACCATGTTTAAGCTATACAATAAAGAATTAAGCACGTTTTATTTGGGATTTTTGATTTTAAGAATCAAGGACAAAGAATCAAGGTAAAGAAATAAGTAACATTACAGGTACAGTTAATATGGAAAGACAATAATAGACCAATGTAAGAGGTTCTGAAAATTGGGCTATGACTACCAAGGACAAGTTCATTATTAAATTTCGGAATTGGGTAAAAGTAAAAGACTGATGGTCCCCTTAACTTATTTATAACGTTCAGATGTCATTGATTAAAATTAAATATTTGTTTTGTTTGGTCAACGGGAAAGTGAATTAATTAAGAAAAAGATTGACTATTTGTTAAATTCAAGGAGGAAAAAAAGGGCCAATTATTCAGAATGAGGACAAAGTTTTGTAGATAATAACAACAAAGCCACTCAGATTCGCAAACCTTCAAAATTTGTCTGCATTGTCTTCGTCTCCCTTATCGATTCAGTGGCATTATTGTTATTTACTAGAACTCTTTGTCGCTCTAAATAGGGGTATAATTGTCTTATAGGATTTTGGGGAAAGAACAAGGCGGAAAAATTGAAAGCCTTTTCACAAAAAGACAAGCATCGCTCTCTTACCCAAAAAAAAAAGACAAGCACCGCCTAGTCCGACTTGTTCCGGTTAAAGGTCTTGAACCCGCTTATTTAGCCACGTGGCAGCCAGCAAGATTTGTTTGTCCACTAACTCTAGTTAAAAAGTACAGTTCAAAACTTAACCATGGTTAAATACCACCGGTTTAGCTTTTTTTATTACTTTTCTTACACACTTCAAAGCGCTCTCTCTCTCTCTCTCCTCTCCTAAGTATTAAACCGCCGCCTTATGGGACACCGGGAATGACTTGCCGATATTGTTGAATTGCCGTCTCGCGGGGAAAACGAATTTTCATGGTCGAAGAGATAGAACTAGAACGCTTTCCTCAGAAATATCTAATTTCCGGTGAAACAATCAGAAATTTAGAATTTGAAAATTTCCCGAAATTTTGTTTTTGGAGTCTGGTTCAGTGATCAATCTTTGTTCTGAGCTTTTATTTTAAGAAGGGAGTGTATGGTTCTCGCTAATTTGATTGAGCTTCGAAGGAAATTTTAGTTTTTGATAGAGTCTCGGCTATGGGTGAGCTTGATAATCCTTCAGAAATGGCGGTCTCTACAGCTTCTGGAGAAGCTCCCTTGTCTTCCTCTGGTTTCGAAAGCACACCTCAGGCACTACCACCACCGAAGAAGAAGCGAAACCTTCCTGGAATGCCAGGTGATTCTATCAAATTTTGGTTCAATATCGTTTGAGCAGAATAAAGAAGAAGCAATTTTTGTAGCCAAATTTTTTTTCTTTTTTTCTATTTCAGATCCGGATGCTGAGGTGATTGCTTTATCCCCCAAAGCTCTAATGGCGACAAACCGTTTTGTATGCGAGATCTGTAGTAAAGGGTTTCAGCGCGACCAGAATCTACAACTTCACCGACGAGGCCACAATTTGCCATGGAAGCTTCGGCAGCGAACAACAAAGGAGATTCGCAAGAGGGTGTATGTGTGCCCAGAGCCTTCCTGCGTCCACCACAACCCGTCGAGGGCACTTGGAGATCTCACCGGCATAAAGAAACATTTCTGTAGAAAACACGGCGAGAAGAAGTGGAAGTGCGAGCGGTGCTCTAAGAAATACGCCGTGCAATCTGATTGGAAAGCCCATATGAAGACTTGCGGTACTAGAGAGTACAAATGCGACTGCGGGACTTTGTTCTCTAGGTTTCATATTTTTCCTTTTGAAATTCTTAATCTGTTTGGCTTCCCAGGAAAAATTTCTTTTCTTTTTCTTGCATTTCACGGCGATGATCAATTAATTGTAAATTTTTCTCTGTTCGTTTGGTTTGTGAAGGAGGGATAGCTTTATAACACATAGGGCTTTTTGCGATGCGTTGGCGGAGGAAAGTGCTAGAACTCAACCACCAGGCCCCGGTGAAGTTCCGGAGGGAAACCCCAATGTGAGAGCTGTTGTAGCTTCGCCGCCGCCTCCTCCACTTACTCCATCTACTGATGTGGTGTCTCCGGCTTTATCAATTCAGAGCTCAGGTAATGAACGAATGCAAGTAATTATGGCCTATTTGCTTACTTCCCGTTTGTCAAAGCTATTAGAAATTTTGAGATGATCGTAAGTATCCAATTTCAACTGCAACATACTATTTTACTTTATTTAAATATTTTTGGTTTAACAAACATTAGCAGAGATATGCAATTTCAAGTATGTGTTTTGTCTCTTCCTGGTGTCGTTTTTCTGTGGAAATTGGGTTGGAAGAGAGAGAAGAACGAACGCATAAATAGTTTTTAGGCCAAGGTTCGATGAGTTTGCGTGAGTCTCTTGTTGTGTGTGCGTGGAACAAAGAGAGAGAGAGAGCATGCTCTGACTGTAAGGCAGTAGCTTTGCACAATTTAGGACAATGGAGCTCAAAGATCGAAGACCCAAAAAGAGACATAATAGAGGAAAAGGACGCTGTGATTGCTTTCCCTTTTTACTTTCTTCAAGCTCAATCACTCATATTTGTTGCCGATTAAATCCTAAAGAATAATGTCTCTGTCTCTCTGAAAAGAAAGCTCTTTTTTTTTTACTCTGAAAATTTTGGGTTTTCTATTTCTATGTGTAATCTTTCTGATTTATTCTTTTGGATATCAGAAATGCCGGAAAATCCAATTGGGTTGTCGCAGCCAACATCATCGAAGGCAACATGTTTACCATCTACAGCTACAGCCAGCTCCTCCTCCACCAATGCTACTAGTGTGTTTGCAAGTATATTTGCACCCTCAACTGCAGTCCCTCCTCAATCATCACCCTTCTCATTTTCCAATCTCATCTCTGGTTTGGCCCGCTCGGAATGTCCCAATTCTCTCTCAACAGTCTCTGCTATAGAACCCACTTCCCTTTCTCTTTCCACATCTCTTTATCTATCCAATAATAGCTCCCCTCTCTTCCCAGACCAGCAGGACCCTCGCCATTACTCTGCATCTCCCCAACCTGCATTGTCTGCCACTGCATTACTCCAAAAAGCAGCTCAATTGGGAGCAGCAGGATCAAATGCATCTTTGCTTCGTGGATTAGGCTTGGCAACATCATCTTCCTGTGGACAAGACGACACGCGATCAGTACAACAATGGAATAGCCATGTGAAGACAGAAAACAACTCTGTGGCAGCTGGTCTTGGGCTTGGCCTTCCCTCTGGTGGGAATACTGGGTTCAATGATGTGATGATGGGTTCATCTTTACCTTTTGGTGCTCAGCCTATGACGCGTGATCTACTTGGGCTAAGCATAGGAGGCACTGGCAATGGGGTTACCACAACAGGTGGTCTTTCTGCTTTGCTCAATTCTTTTGGAAGTGGTTTTGATGTTCCGGCAACAACATCTTCCTCATTTGAAGGAGGAGCAAGGAGGAGAGCTACGTGACCCAGCACACGGTTTAGCCCATTCCCTTGACCCGGGTATTTTTGTGACGGGTAAATAGTCAAATTCCCTAGCTTTTTTGCCTCTGGTCTTTTATCCTTGGGCTTGGCAGTTAGTACTCCTCAAGTTGATAGGTTACAAAAAGATCACAGGTTAATTAGGGTTGGGGAGGACCTTTTTCAATCTTTAATTATATTTTCTTTTCTGTCTTCTGTAAGTGTGTTAATATGTACTTATCTATATGTTAATGGGTTAATTAGTTGTTTTTTTGTCTTCTACTCGGAAGGATCAATCAAATTTATGCATGAAACGAGAATGTGGGGAGGGATGTACACTGTAGAACAAGAACTGTATGTTAATAGTTTCTATCAGACTTTTTTTGTAACCAGTCGCAGCAGTACCAAAAAGAATTGCAATTTGGCCAAGTTTTGTTGTGGTAATGTGGTATCGTATGCTTCAGTTTTTATCTGTCTGCCAGTCTCACATGCGGTGGTTCCTCGTTTGTCCTTAACCAACCATGAAAAAGTCTGAAGCTTTTTACAAAGTAATAATTTTTTCTTTTTTACTTTTTGGGTGGAAAGGTGGCATTATCCTAAAGATCTGTTTGTATTGCATCTTGGTTCATCCTAAAGGGCAGACTTTAAGAAGAATTTTCATTTAAGTGACAGTATGATTTTAGAGGCTGTATGTTTTACGGATCCTTCAGCTTACTTAACATGAATAGCTGAAAATTAATAGAAGAAATTGATAATGGTATGGACAGTGGTATGGACAGACTACTGGAAGCTGTTTGATCAATGAAGCGGCCGGGGCCGGTTGTCAAAATAGGAAACGGGTTTGAATGGTGGTTAGACTTAGTAAGGTTGGTGGGGTCATGCTTAGGGTCAGATAAGACAGCCTAAAGCTTATTTAATAAGTGAGGTGAGCTGGAAGACGTACGATGCTTTGGTATCTGACCTGGTGGGTCCGGTTACATTTACGGTTGATGGGGGAGGTGGTGTCAGCTGCATATGGTGGTTGCTGTCTGTCATGCCTGCCTTACCCGATCTTACTCTCAATTGATCCCATGTAGATGCGCATGCAAAAATTTGCTGCCCAACATATGAAAATGAGGTCTATAAACAAATCAAATTAGAGGCAGTCAACTGATGGAAGAAAGCACAAATTATCCACTAACTCTAAATAATTCAAATGTTATGAACCAATAATAGAAGCTATTCACACATACAACTAAATAAATCTTACGTAAAACTCATTCACATGAAAAATTTACTCTTCCTGCATGATGCATGTGGCTTAAGTTTAATTAACTATTAGTCATTTAGTCTTAGCCTCGATTTTAACCTCTCAAATTTTTAATATAACTTCGGAGGTCGTACGAAGTTCCAATACATCGTCCACTGAAAAGGACCCTGCATGATTTTACATGTAACTATAAGTTGTTTAGAACAAATTATGATTATAAAAATGTATTTCGTACAAATAAATTAAACCCCAAGTCCTCAATCTTCTCCTCTGTAAGTTTGATCGACGTCCATTACAAATTAATCTTAGTTCTACAAGCACTTGTTGTATCAAAGTCGTATTATTGCTCAAATTTCAAAACCTAGAAAAAGAATATGCAGCTTCTTCTATTCCTTGATATTTTCTTCCTAGTTATCCTTCTCACAAAAGTTTTTCATTCAATTCTTTGGATCCCATGGAAAATCCAAAGCCATTTTGTTAAGCAAGGGATAAGAGGTCCTGCCTACTGTCCGATCTTCGGAAACACGACAGAAATCAACAACATGGTGGTTGTAGCTCAATTAAAGCCAATGCCTTTTGTCCACAAATTCATTCATCGGGTTGCTCCATTTTATAGCCGGTGGTCAGCCACGTACAGAGACACGTTTCTGTTTTGGTTCGGACCAATGCCTAAATTAGCAATAACTGACGCGTACGTGATTAGGGAAGTTCTTAAAATGGGAGTGTGCAAGGGTCGTTGGCCTAAGTATTGATTTTTTTTTTTAACAAAATCAAAATTTTGAAATTGAAAATAAACAGTATTTGAATCAAAAATATATAACCGGTTTAGATAAGGTATTACATTATCCAAAATTTATTAATATTTTTCATTTTTGAACTTTATATTTTCAAAATTCATCAATTACTATTAAAGAAAAATACAAAAAATATAATATATCAACATATTCAACATAAATAAAAATATAAAATAATTAATTAATACAAAATTATATTAAAATTAACAAATTTTTAAAAAATAATATATAAAATTTAGTTATTTTGATTTTCAAGTAATCACTGATACTCGTTGAGTATTTTACCGCACTATCAATAACAGAACCAAAATATAAAAACTCAAATCAAGCTGAATTCAATTTGATTCGGATATTCGGTTATCCAGGTTCTTTCCACAATCCTACTTACAAATACGGATGGATCTATTGGAAGGATCATCAAGGGTGGACATTGACTTGTTTGCGAAGCTGTTCTTTGGTGAAAGACTCATTGGGCTTACTGGTGTGAAATGGGCCCTTTATTGAATAATTGTAAACAAGGCTTTTAAAATGGAGAGAGTCAAGGTAAATCCCTTTATTTTCCTCAAGCCCAGCCCAGACCTAAGTCTTTCACGTTTTTATTATTATTATTCTGAAGAGACTAATCTAAGGCTGAATTCTCTTGCAAGTGTTCGGTGCCAGATATTGTTAATAGCACCAACGAGATGGTAGACTAATCTAGGCTCCTTATCAGATCGAGCAAATCCACCACCTACACTGAGTGGTTCTCACTCTTTTAACTCTTTTTCATGGTGATTTTTTCTTAGTTTCAAAATGCATCACCTTCTTCTTCTTATTGTAGTTCTCTTTCTCATATTCCTTCTGAAACTTCTCCATACTATACTGTGCGTCCCATGGAAAACCCAGCGTCATTTCCTAAAACAAGGTATTACTGGCCCTGGTTACCGTCCGATCGTCGGGAACTCGGTCGAGATTCGCCGTCTGTACGCAGAAGCCCAATCAAAACAAATGCCCTTTGAACACGATATTCTGAGACGTGTGCTTCCTTTTCACCATAGGTGGTCGGCCATGTATGGGAAAATGTACCTGTATTGGTTTGGGTCAAAACCCACGTTGGTAATATCCGACCCGGACATGATTAAGGAGGCCCTGATGAATACGAGGGGCTCATTCGGCAAAACACCCGCGAACCCACTTTCTAAGCTGCTTTTAGGGGAAGGACTTGTGCGTCTGGAGGGTAACAAATGGACAATTCACAGGGGAATCACAAATCAGGCCTTCAACATGGAGCGTGTTAAGGTGGAAATTGCGGTTTTTCATATCCTAAGGAGTACAATTATGTGAAACTTTCCAAGTATAGTGATGCCGGATTGTACTAATTTTTTTCGATGTTACAGGGTTGGGTGCCAGATATTGTGGCCAGTACCTTGGAGGTGGTGGAGAAATGGGAACAAGGAAGATATGAATTTGAAATAGATGTGCACAGAGAGCTTCATAACCTTTCAGCGGATGTCATATCCAGGACTGCCTTTGGAAGCAGTTTTGAAGAGGGAAAACACATTTTCAAGTTGCAGGAGCAGCAAATTCATCTTTTCTCACTGGCTGTTAGAAGCATCTACATCCCCGGCTTCAGGTAATTTAAAGTTATACACAAGATGCCGACTAGAGTGAATTGATATATTAATCTGTTCAAATTATAATTCCGGGACCTGTTTCATTGTTTTGCTTATAGAAATCTTCAATTTAAAGTTTTAAACTATAGGTTACTTCAAAGTTTTGTCCTTTTGACAGTAGACACCGGATTTTTTCTTGATGGGTGACCTCCTGCTCGTGTTGCATTCCTCTTTTTACTTATCAAAAGAAATAGACATAGGTGGATTTTAATTGCTTGCTGAATATAAATGAATAGATATTTGCCAACCAAGAAGAACAGGGAGAGGTGGAGGCTGGAGAAGGAAACTTGTGAATCAATACGGAAGTTGATTTTCACTAACAGCAAAACAAGAGAAAATGCTAGAAATTTACTGAGTTCTTTGATGTCTCCTTATAAAAATGAGGATGGTGAAGAAGAGAGATTTGGGGTGGATGATATTATTGATGAATGCAAGACCTTCTACTTTGCTGGAAAGGAAACAACAGCTAACTTAATGACTTGGGCAGTCCTTCTCTTAGCACTACATCAGGATTGGCAGAGTAAGGCACGGGAAGAAGTTCTTCGCGAGTGTGGAGTTGATGGGGTTCCAGTGGCAGAGAACTTGAAGGACCTTAAGATTGTAAGCTCCATTTTTATCGGACTCGTCTTGTGTTGACATCCTTTACTTAAGGGAGGAGTTAGTCTAAACAAACTTTAGATACAATTGTGTGTTAGTAGAAGGGAGAAGCATTGAATATAATAAGTTCCATAAAAAATGAATTAGTTGCACAGTAATTTATTAGTCCATAAAAATGGTTTTGATTAGTCATACTGTCATCATTCCTCATTGAATCGTGCAGTAAAGACTCTTTAGATTGAGATATTTGCTGAGAATCAAATTATAAAATAAGATGGAGAAAGTAAAAAAAAAAATCTAATGGAAATTTCTGAAGTGTTTTCGATAAAGATAGACTAGAAGTGCAGTAGATTGTTGCTGGCTCAGGTTCCCAGGGATGCATGTCTAATTGGACAATTTACTCAGCTATTCTTTGTGGCATTTGCTTATGTGCTATTTATAAAATTCTATTGCACTAGGATCATTGTTGCTCTCTGATCTTTCTTAACAGGTGAGGATGATAATTAATGAAACTCTTCGACTCTACCCTCCGGCTGTGATGATGTCGAGGCAGACAACTGAGAAGGTTAAGCTAGGGAGCCTTAACATTCCAGCTAACACACAGCTCAACATGGTATTGACCGCTGTTCATCATGAGAAGCGGATCTGGGGAGAAGATGCTAACAAGTTCAACCCCCTCAGATTCAATGAGGCTAGAAGGGATTTAGCTTCGTTTTTCCCATTCGGGTTGGGTCCCAGAATATGCGTTGGTCAAAATTTAGCTATGGTTGAGGCAAAGATTGTCCTAGCTTTGATCATTCAACGTTTCTCTTTTGTGGTATCTCCAACCTATGTTCATGCCCCAATGCACTACATTGCTTTGCAGCCTCAATATGGTGCGCAAATCCTCTTTAGTAGGAATTCATATTGAAGATATATTCTGTACCAAAACGAAAGAAGAGAAATGTGTTTCTAAAACTTTATAGAAAAAATGTTTATTTGGAATAATATTGTCTGATTATTCAATTTCCTCTATGGTGACACCCCTGCTTGTTACAGGTTGTACAAAGTGAAAAGGATGACTCAGCATGTTGATGTTTTCTTTTATATAACTTTCTTGTGGTATTCATGTAAAATTATTTTTATCTTGACTAATTTGTTTTTTAATTTGATGAATTCTTTAATTTTCTAACTGCAATTCTTGTTATGTTTTTAAAGTTTTTGTTTTAGCTATGTCCAACCAATAATATTTACTATTATTTTGCATACCACTTGATCAAGATTGGCATAAACTCTTAAAAAAAAAATAACAATTATACTGTTGTTACAAAATAAAGCCTAGGGACAAAAAAGAGAAAAAAACGAACTGGCGAGAAATTGACTCAATTTCTCAATTTAAAGAAAATGGAAAAACGAACATTCTACTAATTCGGACAAAACAGAGAAAAAGACAAACACCCCAACCAGGACGTTTAGTTTAGATGACTAAATTACCCTCATACAATACCCATTTTTACCACGTTCTGTAAATAATACTAAGCTACATCGAGTGTTAAAATAGCTAATATGAAAACATTTAATTCGTTAATTATGTGACGGATGTTGGTGACAACGTCTAGGTTCAGTTTGTGGCGGCTTTTGCCGCAAAAAATTGTTGGGTTATTTTCCCGGATATTTGTAATTATCTAAATTGCGAAAACCAAGATTTGAAAAATAAAAGTAAAAATGAATATTACATAATTAGTTGAAATATGAAATCTTACATTATTTATTTATTCAGATAACTTATTAATTCAATTGATAACTAATTGACCTAATCATATTTATATATAGTTAATATAAAATTTCACCTAATATTTTAAATTTTATTTAAAGCCGAGTACCTTGATAGTAAAATTTTTAGTTTGAATGATAATTTAATCACTCTAAATTTTCCCATTATTTTACCACAACAGTTGAGCTTGATTCTTGAAGAGACGCTTAGGTTCTATCCTTAGCTTGTGGTACTAATGAGGAAAGCAACCAGAAGAGTCAAGCTTGGGAACTTTGATGTGCCTGCCGGCTCTGAGTTGTACATGGCCATTACTACGGTTCATCATGATAAGGAGATTTGGGGAGAATATGTACATAAATTTAATCCTGTAAGATTTCTTGAGCCTAAAAAGCATTCACCCTCATATTTTCCATTTGCATTGGGCCCTAGATATTGTGTGGGTCACACACTTGCTATTATTCACGGGAAGTATTGAATTTTTTTTTTAACAATATTAAAATTTTCAAACAAAAAATAAACATAATTCAAAAATACCTGAATCAAACTAGTTTAGATAAAGTATTACATTATTCAAAATTATTAATTTTTTTCATTATTAATTTTTTTTAACTTCATACTTTTAAAATTCATCAATTACTATTAAAGAAAAATACAAAAACATAATATATCAACTTATTTAACACAAATAAAAAATAATTAATTAACACAAAAATATATTAAAATTTAAAAAATTTAAAAATAATATTCATAATTTAATTATTTTGATTTTCAAGTAATCATTGATACTTGTTGAGGATTTTACCGCACTATCAATAATCGAACCAAAATATAAAAACTCAAATCAATCTGAACTCAATTTGATTCGGATATTTGGTTATCCGGGTTCTTTGCACATTCCAACTTACAAATACGGATGGATCTTGTGGAAGGATCATCAAGGATGGACATCGACCTGTTTGCGAAGCTGTTCTTTGGTGAAGGACTCATTGGTCTTACTGGTGAGAAATGGGCCCTTTATTGAATAATTGCAAACAAGGCTTTTAAAATGGAGGGAGTCAAGGTAAATCCCTTTATTTTCCTCAAGCCCAGCCCAGACCTAAGTCTTCCACGTTTTTATTATTATTATTCTGAAGAGACTAATCTAAGGCTGAATTCTCTTGCAAGTGTTCGGTGGCAGATACTGTTAATAGCACCAACGAGATGGTAGAGAAGTGGGAGAATGAAAGAGGAGGAAGAGAGGAGTTTGAAATAGATAACAAAATCATTTACACAATTAATTGCTAGTTATATCTTTAAAAATCATAATAGATCAGATCAAATCAGTTTCAAAGTTGATTTATCCGGATTCATATAATTCTTGCCTAATTGATTGATTGATTTGCTTGAATATAATTTGTTTTTTCTTCACATTACAGGTGAGCATGACACTTCAAGAAACAGAGGCTGTACACTTTGCCAGTGATAATAAACAAGCAAGCATACAAAAAGAACCAAAGTTGGCAACCGTGACATTCCTGCTGGGACACAGATTTGCTTACTTATTATTGCAGTTCATCATAACATAGAGTTATATATGGGGTGAAGATGTCGATGAATTAAATCCTTTGAGATTCGGTGACTAGGTGAGTACTCTCGCAAGCACCTGAGCTATTTTCCGTTCGGATAAGACCCTAAAACTTGTGTTGGAGAAAACCTAGCAATGGTAACAACAAAGGTTGTCTTAGCTATGATTACCCGAGAATACTCTTTTGTTGTGTCACCCAAGTACCTTCATGCTCCAACCTTCTTGTTAATTAAGCTTGCAACCTGCTCATCTTTAGGAGGAAATCAATTTGAAGAGGGCCCTCTCATGCATATTTAATTACAAGCTATATATCATCAGAAGTCATGATTAATGACTAAGATTATGTTTAGTTAAACTGTGTAAAAATATTTTTGTAAGTATAATTGTTTACAAAATATTGTATGAAAAATTAAAAATATATCAATTAACGTGTTATTTAAAAATATTGTATGAAAAAATTAAAAATATATCAATTAACGTAAAGTGCAGTGAGATATAAAAATATTATTTTTGTATTTTTTTTAAATATTGAGTATTAAAATTACCAAAATGATCAGTTTAACAAATATTATGGTTATATTTGACTAAATAAAAATAATTATTAAAATTTATTTGAGCTTCTCTTTGTTTTCTATATAAAAGAATTTATTTTTTTAATTTAAGTTGTTAGTTGATTTTAGAACTTTAAAAGTCCAAAAATAATTTTTCATAAAATTTAACCAAATTAGATCTCTATTACTAGACAATTTTGTAGAAAAGTTTAAACTCAAAAACAATTTTAAAAGCGGAGCCAAACACGGCTCGATCAAATAATAATTCACTTTTTAGAAATAAAATAAACTATGTTATTAAAATATATATCATGAAGAATTTAACTTCTAATTTTCGTTGTTTAACAGTAATTGGTGGTACAAAAATGCTTAGATAGTGATCAGCCAGCTGTATCACACTATTAGTCTTATCAGGCTAATTATTAAATATCTAAGTTCTATTAATTAATTAATTTAATTATCACCCACATGCCCATTAATCCATTATTATTAATTAACATTTGTTTCAGTACTAGCTTATCTCATTTGATACTCAGAAAACTGAGTGAACTCATTACAGACTAAGAAACAATGTATAGCTATTTTGAATAGAGCTATTACTGAATCATATTATATTTTAATAAACTGAAATATAGTTAATTTTCTACTATCGAATTTTGATTTGATATATATCTGCGTTTATCAATCAATATCATGTCATGAATTTCATTAAATTGTGTCACATATATCTAACATAATCAAAACAGCTTTTGGAAGTAATTTTGAAGAAGGGAAACGAATTTTCAAGTTACAAGAATATCACTTTCAGCTTCTGATGCATCCATTAGAAGTGTTTATATTCCTGGAATATGGATTCAGGTACCGTATTGAATAATGATAATCATTTGTCCTGGTATTAATTAAATGAAAACTGTTAATTGCAATCTCATTAACATTTTAATATTGTTAATTTAATTGTGCACAGATTTTTTTAACTACTAAGAAGAACAAAGAAAGATGGAGATTAGAAAAGGAAATCCGTGAAGCAATTTAAGTGTTGATTGAGAAAAGTAGCTAAGTAAAAGAAAATTCTGGAAACCTGATTTCTTTGTTAATGTCTTCTCACAATGATGAAAAAGAAAAGTTAGGATTGGATGAAGTAACGGACATGTGTAAAAATTTCTATTTTGCAAGAAAAGAAACAACTGCAAATACCATGACTTGGGCAATTCTCCTCCTCGGGCTGCAAAAAAATTTGAATGACTTGAAAATTGTAAATCTCTTTTCTCAATATTATAGAATTACAAAATTTATACGACCAGTAAATTAAATTGTTAGCCTAAACATAATTGCTCAGGTTCAAACATAAAATCTTACATTATTTATTCGGATGTCTTATCAATTGAGTTAATAATTAAATTTAAATTTGAGATCGGGTAATTAACTTATCATTCAAACTAAAAATTGTATTATGATTTTACCCAACACTTGAGCTTGATTCTTGAAGAAATACTTAGGCTCTAATGAGGAAAGCAACTAGAAGAGTTAAGCTTGGGAACCTTGATGTGCCTGCCGGCACTGACTTGTACATAGCCATGACTGCGGTTCTTCATGATAAGGAGATTTGGGGAGAAGATGTACACAAATTCAATCCTGAGATTTCTTGAGCCTAAAAAGCATTCACTCTCATATTTTACATTTGCATTGGGCCCTAGATATTGTGTGGGCCTAACACTAGCTATGGTTGAAATGAAGATTGTCCTCACAATGATCTTGAGGCAATACTCTTTTGTTGAGTCTCCCACGTAATGCTCATGGCCCAATCAACAAACTCGGTATATTTCCTCAATGTGGAGCACAACTCTTGTTTAGGAAGGAAGGGTAGCAGAGGGAAGCTTCCGTGTGCAAATGATTAAGATTTTCACGAGGATGGGTGGCTAGTCATTCTTATTTCTTAGTAACACGTATTCATTGTTGTCGTTTGAGTGAGTCATCTAGCGATTTTACTAATTTCTTGTTAATTATCCCCTCCAAGAATGTTGATAAATAATAGAAAATGCATAGTGGAATCCACCGATAAATTATTAAAATAATCGATACTACATAATAGTCCAAACTTCAAAGTGACATTAGCACTTACGTCATAGTGCTATTTGTTAAATGCATTGAAAGTAATGTACAACTATTAATTGCTATATATTGAGTGTAACTTTGTCCATCACGTGTCTAAGTTCTTACAACTTTCAAGAATCTAGGCTCCTTATCAAATCGAGCAAATCCACCACCACACTGAGTGGTTCTCTCTCAGTTAACCCTTTTTCATGGTGATTTTTTCCAAGTTTCAAAATGCATCATCTTCTTCTTCTTATTGTGGTTCTCTTTCTCATATTCCTTCTGAAACTTTTCTATACGATACTGTGGGTCCCATGGAAAATCCAGCGTCATTTCCTAAAACAAGGTATTACTGGCCCTGGTTACCGTCCGATCGTCGGGAACTCGGTCGAGATTCGCCGTCTGTACGCAGAAGCCCAATCAAAACAAATGCCCTTTGAACACGATATTCTGAGACGTGTGCTTCCTTTTCACCATAGGTGGTCGGCCATGTATGGGAAAATGTACCTGTATTGGTTTGGTTTAAATCCCAGGTTGGTAATTTCCGACCCGGACATGATTAAGGAGGCCCTGATGAATACGAGGGGCTCATTCGGCAAAACACCCGCAAACCCACTTTCTAAGCTGCTTTTTGGGGAAGGACTTGTCGGTCTGGAGGGTAACAAATGGACCATTCACAGGAGAATCACAAACCAGGCCTTCAACATGGAGCGTGTTAAGGTGGAAACTGCGGTTTTTCATATCCTAAGGAGTACAATTACGTGAAAATTTCCAAGTATAGTGATGCCGGATAGTACTAATTTTTCCGATGTTACAGGGTTGGGTGCCAGATATTGTGGCCAGTACCTTAGAGGTGGTGGAGAAATGGGAACAAGGAAGGGATGAATTTGAAATAGATGTGCACAGAGAGCTTCATAACCTTTCAGCGGATGTCATATCCAGGACTGCCTTTGGAAGCAGTTTTGAAGAGGGAAAACACATTTTCAAGTTGCAGGAGCAGCAAATGCATCTTTTCTCACTGGCTGTTAGAAGCATCTACATCCCCGGATTCAGGTAACTTAAAGTTATACACAAGATGCCAACTAGAGTGAATTGATATATTAATCTGTTTCAAATTATAATTCTTGGGACCTGTTTCATTGTTTTGCTTATAGAAGTCTTCAATTTAAAGTTTTAAACTCATAGGGTACTTCAAAGTTTTGTCCTTTTGACATAGACACTGGATTTTTTCTTGATGGGTGACCTCCTGCTCGTGTTGCACCCCTCTTTTTACTTATCAAAAGAAATAGACACAGGTGGATTTAATTGCTTGCTGAATGTAAATGAATAGATATTTGCCAACCAAGAAGAACAGGGAGAGGTGGAGGTTAGAGAAGGAAACTTGTGAATCAATACGGAAGTTGATTTTCACTAATAGCAAAACAAGAGAAAATGCAAGAAATTTACTGAGTTCTTTGATTTCTCCTTATAAAAATGAGGATGGTGAAGAAGAGAGACTTGGGGTGGATGATATTATTGATGAATGCAAGACCTTCTACTTTGCTGGAAAGGAAACAACAGCTAACTTAATGACTTGGGCAGTCCTTCTCTTAGCACTACATCAGGATTGGCAGATTAAGGCACGGGAAGAAGTTCTTCGCGTGTGTGGAGTTGATGGGGTTCCAGTGGCAGAGAACTTGAAGGACCTTAATATTGTAAGCTACATTTTTATCGGACTCGTCTTATGTTGACATCCTTTACTTGAGGGAGGAGTAAGTCTAAACAAACTTTAGATACAATTGTGTGTTAGTAGAAGGGAGAAGCATTGAATATAATAAGTTCCATAAAAAATGAATTAGCTGCACAGTAATTTATTAGTCCATAGAAATGGTTTTGATTAGTCATACTGTCATCCTTCCTCATTGAATCGTGCAGTAAAGACTCTTTAGATTGAGATATTTGCTGAGAATCAAATTATAAAATAAGATGGAGAAAGTAAAAAACAAAAAAATCTAATGGAAATTTCTGAAGTGTTTTCGATAAAGATAGACTAGAAGTGCAGTAGATTGTTGCTGACTCAGGTTCCCAGGGATGCATGTCTAATTGAACAATTTACTCACCTATTCTTTGTGGCATTTGCTTATGTGCTATTTATAAAATTCTATTGCACTATGATCATTGTTGCTCTCTGATCTTTCTTAACAGGTGAGGATGATAATTAATGAAACTCTTCGACTCTACCCTCCGGCTGTGATGATGTCGAGGCAGACTACTGAGAAGGTTAAGCTAGGCAGCCTTAACATTCCAGCTAACACACAGCTCAACATGGCATTGATCGCTGTTCATCATGAGAAGCAGATTTGGGGAGAAGATGCTAACAAGTTCAACCCCCTCAGATTCAATGAGGCTAGAAGGGATTTAGCTTCATTTTTCCCATTCGGGTTGGGTCCCAGAATATGCGTTGGTCAAAATTTAGCTATGGTTGAGGCAAAGATTGTCCTAGCTTTGATCATTCAACGTTTCTCTTTTGTGGTATCTCCAACCTATGTTCATGCCCCAATGCACTACCTTGCTTTGCAGCCTCAATATGGTGCACAAATCCTCTTCAGTAGGAATTCATATTGAAGATATATTCTGTACCAAAACGAAAGAAGAGAAATGTGTTTCTAAAACTTCATAGAAAAAATGTGTATTTGGAATAAAATTGTCTGATTATTCAATTTCCTCTATGGTGACACCCCTGCTTCTTACAGGTTGCACATAGTGAAAAGGATGACTCAGCATGTTGATGTTTTCTTTTATATAACTTTCATGTGGTATTCATGTAAAATTATTTTTATCTTGACTAATTTGTTTTTTAATTTGATAAATTCTTTAATTTGCTACCTGCAATTCTAGTTATGTTTTTAAAGTTTTTGTTTTAGCTATGTCCAACCAATAGTATTTATTATTATTTTGCTTACCAATTGATCAAGATTGGCATAAACTCCTTAAAAAAAAAATTAACATTTATACTGTTGTTACAAAATAAAGCCTAGGAACAAAAAAGAGAATAAAACGAACTGGCGAGAAATTGACTCAATTTCTCAATTTAAAGAAAATGGAAAAACGAACATTCGACTAATTTGGACAAAACAGAGAAAAAGGCAAACACCCCAACCAGGACGTTTAGTTTAGATGACTAAATAACCCTCATACAATACCGTTTTTATTTACCACGTTCTGGAAATTGTAAGATTTCTTGAGCCTAAAAAGCATTCACCCTCATATTTTCCATTTGCATTGGGCCCTAGATATTGTGTGGGTCACACACTAGCTTTTGTTGAAATGAAGATTGTCCTCTCAATGATCCCGAGGCAATACTCTTTTGTTGTGTGGCCCAATCTACAAACTCAGTATGTTTCCTCAATATGGAGCACAACTCTTGTTTTTGAAGGAGGGATAGCAGAGGGAAGCTTCCATGCATGTACAAATTATTAAGATTTTCATGAGGATGGGTGGCTACTGGACCTGGCTAGTCATTCTTATTTCTTAGCAAGAAATATTTGATTGTTATCGTTTGAGTGAGTGTGAGTCATCTAGCGGTTTTACTCATTTCTTTTTAATTACCCCCTCCAAGAACATTGATAAATAATAGAATATGCATAGTGGAATCCACTGAAAAATCTTAAATAAACGATACTAATACATAATAGTCCAATCTTCAAAGTGACATTAGCACTTACGTCGAAGTGCTATTTATTAAATGCATTGAAAGTAATGTACTACTATTAATTGCTATACTATATTGAGTTATAACTTTGTCATCACGTGGGTCCAATCAATTTCTAAGTGCTTACAACATTGATCGAGCAAATCCACCACCAAAGTGAGTGGTTATCACTCTATAACTCTTTTTCTAACATTGTGATTTTTTCAAGTTTCAAAATGCATCATCTTCTTCTTCTTCTTGTGGTTCTCTTTCTTATATTCCTTCTGAAACTTTTCCATACTATACTGTGGGTCCCATGGAAAATCCAGCGTTATTTCCTAAAACAAGGTATTACTGGCCCTGGCTACCGTCCCATCTTCGGGAACTCGGCTGAGATTCGCTGTCTGTACGCAGAAGGTCAATCAAAACAAATGCCCTTTGAACACGATATTCTTAAACGTGTGGTTCCTTTTCACCATAGGTGGTCAGGCATGTATGGGAAAATGTTCCTGTATTGGTTTGGGTCAAAACCCAGGTTGATAATATCCGACCCGGACATGATTAAGGAGGCCCTGATGAATACGAGTGGCTCATTCGGCAAAACACCCGCAAACCCACTTTCTAAGCTGCTTTTTGGGGAAGGACTTGTCGGTCTGGAGGGTAACAAATGGACCATTCACAGGAGAATCACAAACCAGGCCTTCAACATGGAGCGTGTTAAGGTGGAAACTGCGGCTTTTCATATCCTAAGGGGTACAATTACGTGAAAATTTCCAAGTATAGTGATGCCGGATAGTACTAATTTTTTTTTGATGTTACAGGGTTGGGTGCCAGATATTGTGGCCAGTACCTTAGAGGTGGTGGAGAAATGGGAACAAGGAAGAGATGAATTTGAAATAGATGTGCACAGAGAGCTTCATAATCTTTCAGCGGATTTCATATCCAGGACTGCCTTTGGAAGCAGTTTTGAAGAGGGAAAACACATTTTCAAATTACAAGAGCAGCAAATGCATCTTTTCTCACTGGCTGTTAGAAGCATCTACATCCCCGGATTCAGGTAATTTAAAGTTATACCCAAGATGCCAACTAGAGTGAATTGATATATTAATCTGTTTCAAATTATAATTGCGGGACCTGTTTCATTGTTTTGCTTAAAGAAGTCTTCAATTAAAGTTTTAAACTCATAGGGTACTTTAAGTTTTGTCCTTTTAGACACTGGATATTTTCTTGATGGGTGACCTCCTGCTCGTGTTGCATCCCTCTTTTTAATTATCAAAAGAAATAGACATAGGTGGATTTTAATTGCTTGCTGAATATAAATGAATAGATATTTGCCAACCAAGAAGAACAGGGAGAGGTGGAGGCTAGAGAAGGAAACTTGTGAATCAATACGGAAGTTGATTTTCACTAACAGCAAAACAAGAGAAAATGCAAGAAATTTACTGAGTTCTTTGATGTCTCCATATAAAAATGAGGATGGTGAAGAAGAGAGATTTGGGGTGGATGATATTATTGATGAATGCAAGACCTTCTACTTTGCTGGAAAGGAAACAACAGCTAACTTAATGACTTGGGCAGTCCTTCTCTTAGCACTACATCAGGATTGGCAGAGTAAGGCACGGGAAGAAGTTCTTCGCGTGTGTGGAGTTGATGGGGTTCCAGTGGCAGAGAACTTGAAGGACCTTAAGATTGTAAGCTCCATTTTTATCTGACTTGTCTTCTGTTGACATCCTTTGCTTAAGGGAGGGGTAAGTCTAAACAAAATTTAGATACAATTGTGTGTTAGTAGAAGGGAGAAGCATTGAATATAATAAGTTCTATAAAAAATGAATTAGCTGCACATTGATTTATTAGTCCATAGAAATGGTTTTGATTAGTCATACTGTCATACTTCCTCAATGAATCGTGCAGTAAAGACTTTTTAGATTGAGATATTTGCTGAGAATCAAATTATAAAATAAGATGGAGAAGTAAAAAAAAAAAAAAATATATATATATATATCTAATGGAAATTTCTGAAGTGTTTTCGATAAAGACAGACTAGAAGTGCATTAGATTGTTGCTGACTCAGGTTCCAGGAATTCATGTATAATTGAACAATCTACTCTGCTATTCCTTGTGGCATTTGCTTATATGCTATTTATAAAATTCTATTGCACTATGATATTTGTTGGTCTCTAATCTTTCTTAACAGGTGAGCATGATAATTAATGAAACTCTTCGACTCTACCCTCCGGCTGTGATGATGTCGAGGCAGACAACTGAGAAGGTTAAGCTAGGGAGCCTTAACATTCCAGCTAACACACAGCTCAACATGGCATTGATCTCTGTTCATCATGAGAAGCAGATTTGGGGAGAAGATGCTAACAAGTTCAACCCCCTCAGATTCAATGAGGCTAGAAGGGATTTAGCTTCGTTTTTCCCATTCGGGTTGGGTCCCAGAATATGCGTTGGTCAAAATTTAGCTATGGTTGAGGCAAAGATTGTCCTAGCTTTGATCATTCAACGTTTCTCTTTTGTGGTATCTCCAACCTATGTTCATGCCCCAGTCCTATACATTACTTTGCAGCCTCAATATGGTGCACAAATCCTCTTCCGTCGGAATTCATATTGAAGATATATTCTGTACCAAAACGAAAGAAGAGAAATGTGTTTCTAAAACTTTGTACAAGAAAATGTGTATTTGGTATAAAATTGTCTGATTATTCAATTTCCTCTGTGACACCCCTTGCTAGTTAAAGGTTGTACTGGAAAGTGAAAAGGATGACTCAGCATGTTCACGTTTTTTTTATATTTAACTTTCATGTTGTTTTCATGTCAATTTTTTATTTATCTCGACTAATTTATGTTTTTTAATTTGCTAATTGCAGTTGTTGTTATGTTTTTAAATTTCTTGTTTAAGATATTGTCCGACCAATATTATATTTTATAAATATTTATTATTATCTTGCATACCACTTGATCATGGTTTACATAAACTCTAAAAAAATAGAAATTAACAGTCAATTATACTGTCGTTACAAATAAAGCCTAGGGAGTAGGGACAAAAAAGAGAAAAAACGAGCTGGCGAGAAATTGATTCAATTTCTCAATTTAAAGAAAATGGAAAAAGGAACATGCCAGCTAGGACGTTTAGGTATGAGATGACTGAATTACCCTCACATAGTACCGTTTTTATTTAACACGTTCCGTAAATACTAAGCTACATCAAGTGTTAAAATAGTCAATATGCAAAACATTTAATTCGTTAATTATATGCCGAATGTCGGTAGCAACATCTAGGTTTCGTTTGTGGCGGCTTTTGTCGCAGAGAAATTTCTGGGTTTTCTCCCGGATGTCGGTAATTACATCTGAATCGATTGGGTTAGATTTAGAGGACGAAGGTTAGATAGCGAGGGAGGGAGGGATAGAGAGGCCCGTGTTTCCCACCTAACTCCTCGCAGATTCATTTATGGTCCGAATTATATTTCGTTGATTATATAAGGATACGTCTTCTACGGTTCAAATCGATTGGGTTTAACATTCCAGCTTTTGGGTTAGGGTTTCTATTGGATATAGCTCCATTTTTTCAACGGTGAGATCTTATAACCGTTAAGTTTTATCAAAGTTTTGTTTTTTTCTTCCTTAATTTTGTTTGTTATCATTCTTAGTTCTATGTTTTGAATGCAATTGTTTGTTGGAATTATGGAGCTTTAGTTAATGTTGCTTTAATTTTCTGTTTGATAACAAAGTGGGATTACTCCAAAAACTTCAATAGATGAGAGAAACGTAGTTACTTTTATGATATGAAGAAGATAATGGAGAGCTGAACTTTTGTCAGTAAGAACAAATTACAATAGCTACATGCAGTCAAAATTTGTTATGTTCTCTTATTTGCCTACCCTTTTTGTTTATCAGGTGTTTGAAGGAAATGACAGCTAAATCTTAGGTAAATTAGGAATATATGTGTTGGCAGTTATGAGATTTTCTGTTGTATCTAGTGGTAATATTCGTGCTGTGTTTGATAGACGAGCCGAAGCAAAATACTTCTTTTTAAGAGGATAAAATGCCTTCGTCTTACTTATCAAGACTGAGAGGTGCTATCCAACGATCAATAGTAGGGAAAGAAGGTGGAATCCAAGACTCTGTCGAGATTCTGATTGGACAAGGCAAGTTCTGGTTTGGCAATTCAAGGTTATTTCATTCAGTAAGCTGCTCATCTTGTAAGGACCTGCATGCTTTTTTGCGTCCTGGCACTATCTTCACTAGCAGCTCGGAATTAGTTAACAAAAATAGAAATCCATCTGTTGTTGGAACGGTTTCTCGCACACTTTCCACTCCATCTATATCAGCACCTTCGTTTCAAGCCTGTGGATACCACATTGATTTTGCATTTACTGGAGCTTGTCAGTTTTCAAGCAGCAGCAATTTTAAGAGTAAAACAATGGATGCATGCATATCCAGAGTCATATATGGCAATTTCTCTTTAGGCAACTCAACTTTGAGGCATTTCCACCACTTTATGTCAACAAATGGTGTCAGTAGTTCAAATATCAATATAGTTCCTGACTGCAGCAGAAAAGTGAGTATGAGTCTAAAAAACCGACAACAACCTGACAATCATGCCATCTATGGATATTTTGTCTATAATGTTGCAAAGAGCTGGTGCAGTCAGTATTCATCCACAGAGGCAGGGCCAGGAGATTTCCTTAGGTCATCATCATCGTGTTTTTCAACCGGTACTGCTCCTGATGTGCCCCTTGATTGTTCTGCTCATGAGGAGCTACTTGCAAATTCTGCAGATTCAACCGAACAGTATGTCCTCTGGTGTTCTCTCGCTTCTAACTGCATAACTTTTAGCAAATGTAGTGAACTTTTTAGAGCAAAGAGTTCATTATGCAATAATCTCACTGCACCAAATAATTCTGATGTAATTGTGATAGTTGCATCACCTGAGTCCTGAAAAAGATAGGTTATGGGCATCCTTGGTATGGTAGATTAAAATGTCCGAGGTTGCCTAAAACTCTTAAAATTAAAAGCAGACATTGTCCTGCTCTTAATGTTATGAACAGTAGCTTCTTGTAAGACCGGGCACATTTTTGTAAGCTTTGAAATGGAGATATTTTGAACATGGGAATTTGACTAGTACTAGTGTTTTATAATAATTTAACTGCAACACTATTAGTTTGTAATAATAGTATTTTGACTGAGCATAATTGCTTTCTTAACACATTGCACCTGTTCATTTAAGTTTTTAAAGAACGACTAATGACTTCTGCATACTTGCAGTTTATTGTTTCTCTTTCTATTTCTATTGGAGACAAAAATGCCAAATGTCAGTTAGTTAGTTGTTTTCAGGTACAAAAAGGTCTATATAACTGTGTATTTTACTTGTTTGTGATGAGAATCTGTCAAGATTGGGCACACGTGCACAACAGTTATTGTTAGTTGATGTTTGTTTACCGTTTCCATTTGTTTAACATGATAAGAAACAAAACGTGGTAGTTCTTCCTATTATGGATTCTACAATGTTTTAGATGTCCGTGATGAGTTTTTTATTTTTTGGAGATCAGGCACACGTGGACAACAGTTTTCATTACTTGATCTTGGTTTGCAGTTTGCATTTGTATAAAATTATAAGAAACAAAACTTGGTAGTTCTTCCTATTTGTCGATTCTACAATATGTTCCAGAGTAACAGAACTTTCCATATTGCAGCTTATTGGTTAATGTATAAGTTGTTGCCTTTTTTTTTGTCAGACCAGTCACTATAGGCTGTTCTAGAGTAGAAACTATACCCAGAAATTTAGCTCAACTGTACCTATTTGGTCATAGTGAAAGATATGCCGGCTTTTATATGGGTAAAAATAAATATTTAGTCTTAATTTTAGTATGATTTGGTTGAGTGGTAACTGCAGGATTCCTTCAGGCAAAACCCTGAAGTTACTTTCAGGATCATGCTACCTCCCCCATCCTGATAAAGAAGAAACTGGGGGAGAAGATGCACACTTTATATGTTCGGATGAACAAGCTATTGGGGTGGCAGATGGTGTTGGTGGCTGGGCAGATCTGGGTGTTAATTCTGGGCTCTACTCCCGGGAACTGATGTGTAATTCAGTAAATGCTATTAAGGAGGAGCCAAAGGGTTCAATAGACCCAGCTAGGGTCTTGGAGAAAGCACACTCAAGCACAAAGGCTAAGGGTTCTTCAACGGCATGCATAATAGCACTGACTGACCAAGTATGGTACTTTTGCCTTTGTGTCTTTAAAATTTTAAGAGTAGATTTTGCCTGGTAACACTGATTTAATTGCACTGTCAAACATTTTTAATGTGCTAAGGCCGATTTCAAATATTGGGGAAATGACCGTGGTCAGCAGAATCAAAGTAGTCACAGTTAAACCTTTTCCCATCCATATTTGGATGCCTGACCACATTATTAGAGGTAGACACATAACATCTTTAAGTGCTCACCCTCAATAGTTACCACCAAATAGAGTAAGGTAGAATTTTATGGTTTCCTTTCTACACTGTTCCCTACTGAGTGAGACTATAAAAACAGCATAGCGACTGATAATTCAGAATCAGAATAGGTCCTGTTCGGGGGACAAGTCAATAGGAAATGCAGTCATGCAGAAAAGTCCATTTTGTTACATCACTTGCTGGCATTATGGATTTATTGTCCGAGTTCTTTCTGCAGGGCCTTAATGCCATTAATTTAGGGGACAGTGGGTTTATGGTGGTCCGAGATGGGTGCACCATTTTCCGGTCTCCGGTGCAGCAACACGATTTTAATTTCACCTATCAACTAGAGTGGGGAAGTGATGGTGATTTACCCAGCTCTGGTCAGGTTAGTACATTGTTTGATGAAGTTTCTTAGTCATCAGTTGTATTAATATCTTAAACTATGTTCATCTTTTATATATGTCTGCAGAGGGCTGAAGCTTTCCCCTGGCAACACTTTATTTATTATTATTATATTTTCTCTTTTGGGTGTGTTGGTAGTAGATTTATTTTACAAAATCTATGACCACTAGAGCTGTCAGTTGTTTGGTACCATGTTGTTTATTGGGAACATGATCAAGTTGGGTTGAAGATCTCTTATGAAAACAATGATAATGTAACAGCAGCTCTATCCTCCTTGTTGATGATGAATGCTAAGCCGCCTTTCTGTTTTTCAGGTTTTCACAATACCTGTTGCTCCTGGAGATGTAATAATTACTGGTACAGACGGACTTTTTGACAACTTGTACAACAATGAGATCACTGCAGTGGTGGTTCATGCCATTAGAGCTGGTTTAGGCCCTCAGGTGACAGCCCAGAAAATAGCTGCTTTGGCACGCCAAAGAGCACAAGATAAAGACCGGCAGACGCCATTCTCTACCGCAGCTCAAGAGGCTGGGTTCCGTTATTATGGTGGCAAACTTGATGACACTACCGTTGTTGTTTCCTACATTAGCAACTCAAATGACACTTGACTCAGTGTCTTGCCCTTCATATCCCTCTCTTCTGTACATTTGTAGAATTCAGTCTATTGGGAAATGAATGTGGTCATGCTTATTGAAAATGTCACGAAAACGGACCGTCCTAAGAAAAAGCATCAGTTAACGTTAAATGTAATGTGCTTCCATGGGATTTATTTTAATTGTTTTTTTTTAATTTAATTTTTAACGTGTTTCTTAACTTTACTTATTAAGATGTAATATGTTTTTAAATCCAAAAGTAAATATATAATAAAAATTATTATCATTAACTATGACTTAAAATATTTTTAAAAAAAATGTTATGTTTATCACCTTAAGAAACATAGCTAAAAGAGTAGGAGTATTTTGATATTTGAGCTTAACTCAAATCAGCAAATTTGAATTTGACCTTGAGCTCGAAAATGAGCTTCATTTTAAATTTGAATTTGGCTTGAGCTCAATACTCAAGTGCTGTTTGAGTGTTCATAAGAACTGTAAAAAATCTGAAAATACTATCATAAAAAAAAAAAAAAAAAAATCACAAAATTTATTATTCAAAACATACATAAAACATCATAATACTGCCATTTAAACTCTAAAAGAAAATTAGTCTAAAGTTCAGTAATTCAGTATAAGAACTGACAGTAAATATAGGTTTGATTAAAAAATAAAATTATAATAATTAAAGAATCTGAGTTACATGTTTAAAATTTGTTTGTTAATGGTAAATTTACTCTCATAGAGTGAAAGTGAAAAAGAAGATCAACAGGCTAATGAAATCTATGAAATTTTTTAGATCTTAAAGTGATTGAGTGCTTAGTTTTAGTTTTTAAAAATATATATAATCATTTTAATATTTAATATCTTTATATATTCATTTTAATTTGAAACTAATACAAACCGAATACCAACTAAATCTTGATCGAACCGAATCTAAATCAAGTTACGAACAGCTATACTGGTCGTGGAGCCCTAGCCTCAACCACTATTGCGTTTCTTGTCGTAAGGTGCCAAATTTGAATAAACGACTACCATTTCCCCAAAACAAAGATTTTTCTCCCTTGACTAAAGGCTCCGCAGCAGTCTAGAGTGTCTAATTAGGCAACTTTCGAACCGAACGGCAGGAATTCCGACTGGGTTTCAGCATTGCAAAATGGAACCCTAATTTCATGACGTAAAGGGAAATTTTTTTCCAATCTTCTCCCTCCGCGGTCCTGTAAGAAATTGAGATACTCAGGACGAGGTATGGCAGGTCGTAGAGATGGCTCGTTGATGAGAGAGAAAGGCAAATCGGTTCTCGGATCTCGTATCGTCGTATCCATTGTGATTGGTGTACTTCTCGGTGGCGTCTGTGCCTTCTTATTCCCTCATGGATTCTTCATCTCCGATCCACAAGTTCGAAACCGTCGAATCGGGAAATCGGATATCCAGGTTTGACTTTGAATTTTGATGGTTTATTTCTATTTGTTAACTTAATGCTATAGTAATGCTTTTGCTTTTGCTTTTGCTTTGGAGAGTTAAAACAGTTGTACTATAATTCGGTTATGTGTATTTGATTAATCTGGATGCTATAGTTTTCTTGTGTCCTTCGGCTATCTAATACATGTAGTGTGAAATGTCATTCATTGTGGAAGTCCCTCATTGTTAGCATCCCAGTGCAACATCCCAGTGCAGCATATGGCTGTCATTGTGAATTGAGTTATAATACATTGAAGCAGCATTTTAGCTAAAATGAGTGTTAATATTTTCATAGGTGGAGCTGTTCATTGTTCATATATTGCCCTCTTCTTCTTCATTTTTTTTTTTTTTGTGTGATGGATCATTGCATTTTATAGTGGCACAACTTGGAATGTATAAAATTTCATTTAGAAATGAAGTTAAGTGTCTCTTTTTTGGAGGGTTTCTTTGTCCAAGATGCTGGGCTGCTTAGCATGGATAGCGCTCCCTGTCCTTAAATTGTCCCTTGTTTGAATTAACAATGCAAACATGCCTTTCCATAGATGCTGTAAACCACTTATATTTTTGTTCTCTGATTTATTTATTTAAATTTTGTGGTTGAAATGGCATGGTTATAAGGCTCTTAATCCTTCTAGTCTTTGTTAGATTTCCTCAGCTGCATGTGAATCGTCAGAACGTATTAATGCTCTGAAGGCAGACATTGTATCAGTATCTGAGAAGAACTCTGAGCTCAAGAAGCAGATAAAGGAGCTAACAGTGAAGCTACGACAGGCTGAACAAGGGAAGGATAATGCTGAGAAGCAGTTTTTGGTTTTGGGTGAAAAGCACAAGGCTGGGCCTTTTGGTACTGTCAAAGGGTTGAGAACTAACCCAACCATCTTATCTGATGAATCCGTGAATCCAAGATTGGGAAAAATCTTGCAGGAAGTTGCTGTTCAGAAAGAACTTGTAGTTGCCCTTGCAAACTCTAACGTGGAAGAAATGTTGGAGGTCTGGTTTACTAACATCAAGAGGGTGGGTATACCTAATTATTTGGTTGTTGCATTAGATGACCGGATTGAAGAATTCTGCAAATCGAATGATGTTCCTGTCTACAAAAGAGATCCAGATGAAGGTATCGATACAATCGCTAAGACAGGAACTAACCATGCTGTCTCGGGATTGAAGTTTCGTATATTGAGGGAGTTCCTACAACTGGGTTATAGTGTTCTTCTCTCCGATGTTGATATTGTATACTTACAGAACCCATTTGATCATCTTTATCGGGATTCAGATGTGGAGTCTATGAGTGATGGTCACAATAATATGACAGCATATGGATTTGATGACGTCTTTGACGAACCTGCCATGGGTTGGGCTCGATATGCTCATACAATGAGAATATGGGTTTTCAACTCAGGTTTCTTTTATATAAGGCCTACTCTTCCTTCAATTGAGCTTCTGGATCGTGTGGCCGATAGACTTTCTCGGGAACCAAAATCGTGGGACCAGGCAGTTTTCAATGAAGAGCTCTTTTTCCCTTCACATGCAGGGTATGACGGGCTTCATGCTTCCAAAAGAACTATGGATTTCTATCTCTTCATGAACAGTAAGGTTCTTTTCAAGACAGTTAGGAAAGATGCTGGACTTAAGAAGTTGAAGCCAGTGATAGTGCATGTTAACTACCACCCAGATAAATTCCCAAGGATGAAGGCTGTTGTGGAGTTTTATGTTAATGGAAAACAAGATGCGCTTGAACCTTTTCCAGATGGTTCTGACTGGTAGGACATAACTAAATCTGGTGCTGACCCAATAGTGGGCCTTGAATTTGATGCTCAAATTTACAGTATATGGATACAATAGAGTTCACCTCCTAGGATCAATTTTATCTCTGTATTCTCCTTGTCCAACTTTTGTTTTTCATTCAAAATTTGTCCCAGTTTGTTGCAATTTACATTTGTATGACTTTATGAGCGGCCTTATGAGTAATTTGCAGGTTACCATTATCTTGGATCACGTATGCCAAAACATGTATATTTCTTTGGGTGCTGGAGGAAACTTGTTAGCCTTTTTTGATTTTAGTCTTTGTACACTGCACTGTTACTAGTTTAGTTTTGATATAAACGTAGAGTTGGATGTTTTATATGCATCTTTTGGAGAAACGAATGGAGATTGGTTACAGTTTTGATAGATGTAAAAGTGAGTACATCTTTTGGATGTTTTATGTGCATCTTTCTCTTCTTTTTGCAAAACTATAAATTTAATCGTTAAAACAAAGTGGAAAGTGGCAATTGCAACATGAATTAAGACAAGCATACAAAATCCATTTCATTTTAGCATAAAAGATAGGGTCAGAAGAGAGTCAGAAAATACAAAATGGGAAGTGGCAATTGCAACATGAATTAGAGCCGACAACATGCTATTAAAATTGTAATTTACCCAACATACCAGAAACGATATGACAACTTCTTAAGCCTATTTATACTTTAACCAGACAATTATCAAACAGAAACCACCAAACCAAAAACTAACTCGAAATTTTCTGTGTCATGTTTCCCTTGTTGGGACTGAATCACCAAGAGGACTCGTCATCTCTACGAAGAGCCTTTCTTTTTTTCTTTTGTCAGTTGTTGCAACTAAGCATATATAGTCACAGTCCCACATCAGAAAAATGAAGTTTTCTGCTAAAGATTATATAAGTCTACTACAGTGCATCAACCACCTAGGATCATGAGGTGGTGTGAGTGGGCCTAACTCCAATATTGGACTAGGCTCAGGAAAGTCCCCGGGCCGACTTCTGCAGAGATGCAGCTTCGGAAACGAGAGATTATTGGGCTTGGGAGTTTACTTGCCTTTAGGGCAAGGGGGAGGGGGCTGAGACGTGTTGTGGAGCCCTTGAATTTCCAGCCCAAGAACTTGGCCAATGACACAGTCATTCACACGGTCCTCTGGACAAAACAGAACGGGGCTTATGCCCTCATGGTCCATTCTTTTTCTTTGGGAGTTTACTTGCCTTAGGGCAAGGGTGCAAAGAACTTGAAATTTCAGATTCCAGTATTATAAATCTATAATCAATCAAAGTAGGAGTAAATAAGTTATATACTGGTACAATTTATTTCAAAGACTTCTCTTCAATAATTCCATAAATAAGTTTAGCTATATCATTAATGCTTGCAGAGAATTGGGTCAATCCTTCACCTTCCTATAATAAAAGTATTTCTTTCTATAACCAAAAACCAGCATTGGTATCATTAAAAAAGTGAGGGTTTTTCTTCTTCTTTATTTATCTTTTCCCGTCATTTTTATTAATTCAGTCAAGCGAACAAGATATCCATGAATGCCTTCAAAGTAGTGGAGAGAAGCAGCTGTACATCTCTGTGGTAGAGCTGGCAATCTACTCTTCTTTTATAATATTAATAGAATAAATTTATCTTGTTTCATATTTTAATTCTGAAACTGCTATCTGGAATGCAACAATGCAACGAAAAGTGTATAAACTAACTCCCTTAATTAAATCATTCGAATTAAATAACTAACAAGTTTTGTCAATTGGAATTCTTTAATTTACTTCTTGAACTATTAAAAAATCATGACTTGCTATTTAAAGGCTAAGCCGGAAATGTCTCGGTTTTTTATTTTGTTTTAATTTATTGTAATCATCAGTTTAAATATCGTCGTAATTCATACTATGTTATATGTAAATTATTTATAATATTAATGAGTTGATTTGTAATATTAGTAAATTGTGTCATGATTGCCTCTCATCCAATAACAATTATGAGATTTTCGTTTTAATTTAGTAAGTCTAGATGAATTTATATATATTTTGACTAATTAACTATTTGATCCGAGACATGTCATTCTCACCAATATCAAATAATTTATGAAAACTTAACTCTTCACGATATTTCAACTCAAAAAAATTTAAGAAAATAAAAATACATATTATTAACCACCGGACCAACTTATTTGAATTAGCTTTTAATATTTGATTTATCAAAGGGTAATTACACATAATCGTGCAGAGACTATAATAGTATATACTATACTACTGGGAGGAGGGGACTCAAGGGTCAATATAATATAAAATCATCTTTTAGACGTAGACGAAGACGAGGTAAATATTATTGTAATAATATTTATTATGGTGGTTCTTTGCTTGTGTTTTACTTTTGCTTTCTTTATTATAGTTGACAGGAATGGGATTGTTCTCAAAGTTCATGACTCTTGTCCTGTCCACATCTGAAAAGCAATTGCTCCTATAATTTTCCGAAGGCTTGTATTCAGTGTGTTTGTTTCCAAGTGAAAAAGAGCAGAGAGAAGAGTACGCATCAACTTCTAATTCCGGTTCCTTTCTACATCTTTTCCTCTAATACTTCGTCTGTCATTGCGTCAAAATTTCAGAAACTAGTTTCTGTGTGAGTGAAAAATTCATTTGATGATTTGAAGAACAATAATATTATCCTCAAGGTAGGTTCTTTCGTATTGCGTGGTGGTTTAACTGTTCTCAACCATGGAGGGTGTCCCAGGGCTCTAATGGCCATACTCTTCTAATCTGCGAGTTCCTCCTGTCACCAAGTTTCCTAATATGATCTTTCCGTTTTGTACCCTCAAATCGTTGTGTTCCGAATCTTCTAATTCTTCAAAGATTAGTTTTTCAATTGTGGGTCGGCGAGTCGCCCTTAGAAACCCATTACTGACTACTTCAAGTGTTAACTTTCCTTAGTTTTCTCGGCTACCAAACAGAGAAATCCTGTTTCTTCTTATATTAGTTTTTGATGCTCTGGTATTCTCGGACACTACAAATATTGTTCACACCAGTAGATCTGTTATCCTGATAGAGCGCGCGCCACTGGCATTTATGCACGTTTTTATGTGTATTTTGTAGTAGTTCCTGCAAGATTTGAGGTAATTATTGGGATATCTTTGCATAAAGTACCTGATTCTCTCGCCTATATGCTGGTTTGAAGCACAAGCATTATACTGGTTTTGCAATTAGGAAAACATGAAATTTGGTTCTCAAACACGATGGAAGTCCACTTGTACCTCTACGCCTCAAAGGAAAATCTGCTACGCTATTTTTGTCTGTTTCCCAGAGTAAAGTCAGATTGCTATGGTCCGGGGAATACACCAGTTTATCTGAATGTGTATGATTTGACGCCCATGAATGGCTACCTATATTGGGCAGGCTTTGGAATCTTTCACTCTGGTGTGGAAGGTACTTCCATTGTACCCCTCTCTCTCTTGAAAATGAATCATTCTAAAATTACTGCAAATTGATGGTTGTCTGTCTTGATCTGGTTTGTGCTAGCTAATTCTTTTCAAATTATTATGTCATACTTTGTGAGTTCAAATCGTATGAAGAATTAGTCTCCACGGGACCTATAATCTGAAAAATATCTATATTCCTCAGTTGGGTGGAGGCCACCTCTTTTGGTGAGTGCCAGATGCTTAAGGCTTGCTGAAAGTGATACTAGCACTAATGCTCTCCACTTAGTACAGTACCTGGAAACTTGATCATCCCAGTTTTGACATTTAAGATTGTTCAACTTGTCTGGAAACTATATCTTTGCATAAAATCTTGTAATATTTTACTTTGTAAATCAAAATAGATTTGTATGATGTCAGTGGTGCTAGTGTGCTGATTATCTTATTAACTTGAAAACAGCTTGGAAAGCTACCATGTGAGAGAGAAACTGGGAAATGCAGTTTCCATCCATAGCACTAAGACTCCTTTTTCAAGTTTTTGTGGCATATATCTATATTTATGTATGTAATGTTATGTTATATATTCTATTGAGTTTGTTTTCGTACAAGAAATCTTGTTGCATTCTTGTTAAAATCAATTGCAAGAGCAGTTCTGGACATGGAAAAGTCCATAACTTTTGAGAGAAGGATTCTTTCACTCCTCTTATAACTTGCTAATTTTAACAGTACTTGATTATGATCTGCCTAAAACTAGTCGTGCATAAAATCCAACTCATCAGAAACAACAGAACATAATTTCTTTGCTCTATTTATGCAAAGAAAGATAAACCGAGAATCCATTTGCTAAATATGGTGAGGTGTGCCTGTTGCTGTAGCAAGTTGCTGATTCAGTACCTCATTGACTCTCTAAATTGTTTTTACATAGCTATTGGTTGTGAATTTGATCTTTTTTCATTTTCTGACAAACCTTACCTGTGCCAACAGTTCATGGTGTAGAATATGCATTTGGAGCTCATGACTACCCCTCAAGTGGTGTTTTTGAGGTTGAACCTAGGCAATGCCCAGGCTTCAAGTTCAGAAAGTCAATATTCATTGGAACCACATCTTTGGATGCTGTTCAGGTTAGGGAGTTCATGGAGAGCTACTCAGCAAGCTACAATGGTGATACGTATCACTTGATTGTCAAGAACTGCAACCACTTTTGCAAGGACATTTGTCACAAGCTGACAGGGAAACGGATTCCGAAATGGGTGAACCGTCTGGCTAAAATAGGTAGTTCTTCTGCATCTCGCTAGTAACACGTTGAGGGTGGTTGACTCTTCAAATTAACTAAGCAAGGTTTACTGCAGAATTTAGATTTTATGCATAGTGAACCAACACACTTGCTTTTACAAAAAGAATCCCCGTTTTTATTCATACCCTATCAGATGTTTCTGTATTCAGTTAGGAAGAACATTTTATTCATTGATAATCATATCATCTGCATGATAATTTACTTTGTAGAGACCAGTTTGATAGTCTTTTGTTTAGTTAAATTATAAATGCGTCCATCAAGATCATCAGTATATTATATTAGACTCGTACATATAACTAATATAATCTTTGTAAACCTTGGAGGTTCAATTTGCAATTGCATTCTTCCTGAAGCTCTCAAAATTTCTGCTGTGGGCCATGATCCTAATTGTCAACCATATGATAGCGAGAAGAGGAGGCTGCGAAGTTGCTTCAGTTATCTTTCCTCAATCTCAATGCGGCAAAAGCAGTTGTCAACATCTTCACTGTTTCTACTGTCTCCATTAAAACGCTGCTTATCATCATGGGAATTGAGGAAGTCTATGAAAGCTTCCTTGAAAGAAAGGTGACAAACTGCTACAAGGGCATAGAAAATGCGGCTTGTTCTTTCCCGCCCAGAACTGTGGCCAATCTTAGGATGCTTTTCTAAGGAAATTTGTTAAGTATTGATGTGAGACCATTTGTAATATTTTCATTTTTTCCACCCCTTTTGGAAGCTTATTGGGGGGTGTTGATTTTTGTCATCGTTGTAGCACAAGTCTGCTAAGAAGATGCTAACCAATCCTTCCAGCCAGAGACGAAATTGATGACACTAAGTTTCAGTAACTGTCAGTCAACTTAGAATCATTTTACTACAGAATTATGGAGAATTTGATGATTTCGATCATGCCATTGGTGAAGAAATTATTGTTTTTGAGTTCTTAGATTATTGCCTCCTTAGTAATCAAGTCTAATTTATGCTATCTGAAAATTTTAAATTTCTGGACGTCTAAAACGTTTCTATTTGCTTAATATGTTTCAAGTTTATCAGTTAGCAAATGAAACTTCTTGAGTCAATGGATAGTCCCAGGTTTCTAAATGGTAACGTAGATGTGATTGCGCTATTTACATTCCGAAGCCACTAACAATTAAATACATGTTTCACCAAAAAGCTTAGTGTTCGTAGCAATTCACCAAAAGAAAAACAAAAACAGTACTGACATTTTTGTGGAACATATCTTCCTGAATTCTACAATTGACAAAAATATCAATATCTGTAGGCCAGCTTTGAAAATCTGCTTAAGCTCCAACACAGTAATCCAAACCCAGATAACACTTGTTCTTCACGAGTTTTCTATATTTTCTTATTTTCTTTTTCTTTTCCTGATAACTAATACAATCTAATATACAGATGACAAATCTGAATTAGCCTTTTCCTGATAAATAATACAATCTAATATACAGATGACGAATCCAAATTAGCATTGTCAAAACAAACCTGCAGAAAGATAAAAGAGATGATTCAGATTTTTAAGTTACATGGCCCTCTCTAAGAGAGTTTGAGATCATTTAACATACAAGGAATGGCAAAAACCCATGTAGCTCTTGGATTGATTGATTTTACAAGTGTCCCATCAGCAACATACAGATGTTTATGAGAACATATGTTTAATGAACACCACTCGCCTATGACCAAACACCAATTGAAACTATGAAATTCAACTGGTACTAGATATCATTTGAGAGCGAAGGCCATGAAAATATCAATCATCTTTCTGATGCAAAACACTAGGCAGGTTTTTATTACCATTGAGAGCTGCATGATATATTCGCTTCTCTGCCAGCCCAATATCTGAAAGGATCAAATTACCCTACAAGCAAAGCAGAAGTAACAAATGACCCCAAGTTAATATCAATATCAAGTTAGGGCCTTAACATTGCTTTAAACATTATGTATCATAAATGTTGTCCCTTTTTATGACATAATGGATTTTCCTTCAACAGATGGGAGCAAACTTAAGATGTGCCTTAGGCCCAGTACTTGTCTCAAAAACAATGACATGACAGAAGCTATGACAAATATCTGATAACCAATCCAAGTAACTTCTAATCCCATCTTAATTAGAGATCTTCTAATGTAATGACTGAACCAGGAGTGAACTGAAGATTGAAACCAGCCAAAGAAAAAAATCCCTATGCCAAACTACTTCAATTGACATTAGAAGAAACATAATAGACCCACCTACCACCCAAAAAAAAAATGCAGTGTCATTCTGAAAAGAACTTTAGAAGTAATGTGATTAATTTCAAAACTCATCATATCATGTATTGGAGGAAGTATATACCTCACTAGCCATCAACCTTCTAACATTATTAGCATAAAACTTGGGATCATCCCTTTCTTGCTGTGAGGGGTAGTAAACAGGTAACCGTGTTACCTCTATATGATTTACAAATTGGCACAGAAGAAAAATCACATGGCGCACCTGCAAATATAGATATAAATAATTTCAACTAAGAATAAAATCCAAAGTTGATGATAATAATGGCTAATATTCTAAACATTAACTGTTCATAAACACATTAAGAGTACAGAAAAATTGGCAGGTATAGAGTTAATAATATGCTAATACATTAGACAAAACATTTCAATTGCAACCCAGAAGGATATATATTGTAATAGGCGGTTCTCAAGATTCTTCACTCAATGAAGTACTCAAGCCTGAATGACTCTAAAATTTCTCAACCCAGTAGAAAGCAGGTGATCTTGTGAGCTGACACTTAATCCACACCAATAACATAGAATTTCTGGTTCTCACACAGCCAGCCAGCCAGGTGGCCATAAAAAACTCAGCTCAGGTTATAAATAAAAAGCAAAAGTCTGGACGCCTAGCAACTTGTGAACATCCCATCAGACTTCTGTTACAGCAGGGTCAAACAGATAATAATACTTAGTTATCTTCCAAATCAAGTGTTGCAATAGACCTTACCCCAGATATAGAATCCCAGGCAGGACTGAATCTCTGGTAAGGATACCTCAGGATGACAGGAAGTACTGGCGTTTTTGCCAGAAAGGCACCGGTCTTGAATGGAAGGAGAAAGTCTCCATTTGTAGTTGTGCCTTCTGTAAAATACCCAATGTTATTAAACTGTAAACAATGACATGAACAACCATATCCATGGAACATGAAATGTTCTAGAATGCCTATATGGATTACAAACTAATTGGAACTTCACCGAATTAAAAAAAAAAAATTATACTGAGCATTGTACCAAAAAAAATAATAATAATAATAAATAAATAAATTATACTGAGCAGAGACTAATCTAGGGTCATTATATGACATATTTATACTGAAAAAAGACTAATCTGCAATCATAATATGATGTACAAGAGCTATACGCTCAAATGCTACACATACTAGCAACACATAAAGGCAACTGCAAAACAGAAACAGAACTTATCAATTAAATAGTTCAACGATAACCTGGAAATAGCATCATTATTGGAGCGGACTTATTTTGATGAGCATCTCGAATTCTTTCAGTTACAACACCTACAAGCAACAAACTAAGAAGAATCACATATTTTTCATTTTATTCACCCAAAGAAAAGAGACAAAGCAACATTACAGAAAGTGCTCAAATTAAATATTTGAATGATAACCTAGAAGGATAAAGAGGAACAATATATATGTTGTGTTTGTCTTGTATCAAGTTGGGCCAAAGTTTCGTGTTGCGACTCCTTAGATAATTAGGACCCAATAGCAAGTTTTAGTTCACAAAGCGGAAGAATGGGCCGAGAGGAAAAATTTTAGGGTTCAGGGGATTGCCCTTGAGGTAAATTTTTTAGGGTTTGCTTTGCTTGTAGCCTATACAAAGGCAGTTAGCTTTAGGGTTTGATATGTTTTTCATAGTTTTCGAGTCAAACACTTGTAATTTTTTTCCAAAAACACAATAGTGAATTTTGATCTCTCCAATGAGGACATAGGCTAGATTGAGATGAATTTCGATACACTTGTGTTCTTTCTTTGCTTGTTTTTGTTCAATTTTAGATTTCATCCTACTCTCGCTTATATTTTAACAATATATACTCTTAAGTGCAGCATAGTGAAATAAATGTATATAAATCAAAACCAATTGGTAGATAATGACTAAATACACCTCCCAAAAGAGTACTTTTCAAAAAAAAATTTATCTGCATCGCAACTACTAGAGAATAATCAAAAGATAGAGACTATATTGGTTTCCTCCTGTTTCCATCCTCTTGTCTACCCAGTCACTTTCAATATAAATATCTAAACTCAAATTGCAATGAAACTCTCTCTAGTCTCCACAAATGTTTAAGCCATAATTGCTAAGAGACTCATTCTACTAGTAATTATAAATAAGGATCGGGAAAAGTCATTCTTACATCAATTTTAACTTCAGTTATTATGTTTATCCATTCCCATTTATTCAACATCAATATGTCAGTTCTTATAGCTGTGATTGTGCATCAATGCAATCACATATCTAGTACAAAATTCTTCTTTATTTATTAATCTTTGATGCAATTACATATTCCTTTTTCTTTTTGTTTTTCCTCTCTAAGAAAGAAATCCAACATGCATGGAACATAGCACTATCAATTCAGGAAATGACAAACCACCTGCAACTACAATATTGCTAATAAAATCATAAGGGGGGCCTGGGCAAGAGGGAAAGTAGAAGATGAATTGAGAACTTAATTTAACCTGCACATATTTTCAGAATAGTTGCAAAGGACACACCCACAAAAGAAATCACATACCTGAAACACCCTTGAAATCTGATGACTTTGATTCGCGCTGAACATATACACAACCGAGGCACTTGCTGTCAATAGGATGGCACAATAAACGTAAGCTCTTACTTGTTTGAATTTTTTCTACTGATCCAAAAGTTTATTACATATTATTAAGCTTATGTTTGGGAGTTTTAAGGGGCGTATAGGTTACCCGTAACCATTTCCATTGTTTGGGTATTTTAAATAAAGGGAGGGGAGGATATGATATTACATATATACTCTTAATTGGAGAGGGCAAAATCAAGGGCTTGTTTTTTTTTTTTTGGAAGTCTATACAAATAATAAGTGCTCTCCTCCACTCCCCTCCTCTCTCACCTAAATTGGAGGGGAAAAACAGCCAAAACTCTTTGAGGGGAGGAGAGGAGATTGTACCCCTTCCCCTCCTCCCAAAAGAAGCATAAAGGACAAAGGTAGGATAGTTTCCCATCTCATAAACTATATGTACTTTATGAGGAAAGTTTGGAGAATCATAGAAATCTAAAGAAGGAAATTAAAAAATAAAAAAACAGAATTTTGCAGTCATTCATAGAGAAAAAGAAGACGACATTGACAAACCTGATGAGACCAACTAGAGGAAGTTTAGCCACTGATCTCTTCAGCAATCAAACCCGAGATCCAAAAAAAAAAGAGAGAGAGAGAGAGATTCAAACAGATAGATGTCATTAACAACATTAAGGTGAATAACTAAAACAATGCAAGACAAATGCAAATTTTTTATAAGCAATAAAGTGACTAACCTTTGCAACAAAGCTTGGAAAGGAGGAAGACATGTGATACAAGATATCCAAATGTGATACGTGGTTAGATACTATCACCCCAGGTTTTTCAGGCTCTTTTGTCTTATTTTTTACCTCCTCCTCAAATTTCAAATAGGAAAACGAAATTAGAAGAGCAAAACAAATACCAGTAAATAAAAACATTATTTGAGAAGATATATCATCATAGATTGTGATCACACTTTTCTTATTTTGGGGGGAGGGGTGCTTAGGAATGTTTAGCAGTAGCAGTAGCAGAACAGTAGGAAAACATGTAGCAAAGGATCCAGTAAATACACGGAATATAAAAAATCTTCATCTCATTGGGGATTATTAAGATGGACAGAAAAATAAAAAATGGAATTCATTTGTCCAAAACATCTCGGAATGTGCACCATTCACAAGTGTAAGTGATATAGTAGGTTTAGTTTGTTTGTTTTTTTAGGTTGATAAATGAACCGGCAAGTACTGCGACTTGAAGAGAACAAGGTAAAAAATGTCAAACTCCATAAATGTAGAAGCCAATTACGACCATTTCAAAGAATACTTTTGGAACCAATGGTAATACATTCACCAGTGACATATTTCGGCAAGCCCATCTGAGAAGATGCAATAGCAGAAATTACATACAACTTAGAAATAGTAGATATTTCTCAATGCCTGTATAAAAAAGTGCAACCTAGCAGAAGCCACAGTAAGATAACATCTTGAACATGGACTTCTGAAAATCAGTGAGGGGCTCCCAATTGATTGCTCGGAGAGGATAGTGGAAGTCAAAGTGTCTCAAAAAATGGCAGCAAGCATGGTAGGAATTTATGCATATAATCTTGTTCATGAAACTCCCTCAACCATGTGGGTATATTTACTTATCTGATTTATCCATTTCCAACATTAACTACTTAATCTCTATAACGCTCCAATACTAGTTTATATGTGTCTAAGTACGTTGATAACTATTCCTAACAAGCATCACTTGCTATGGTAGCTTTGATCTTCTTTGACAGATTTATTAGATCAAGAAATCATGTTATTATCACCAAAATAAGTAAGCTAACACAGTAGCACTACGTAATTTATCACATATTTGGATTTTGGTTAGAGAAAACCAAAAGTTATCCTAAAATATAAATGTACTCAGAGAGTAATATAGTAGCAAATAAGCAAATTGCCTTATACCATCAGATGCTAAATTACCTCATATAACAGCAAGTAAGGAAATAAATTGAATCAAGTACCTCGGTACCAGACTTGTCATCAGTATTAGAATTTCGATATGTCTCGCTTATCCAATAAAACCCTAGAACGAAAAGCAAGGCCCTGGAGAGAGCCCTCCCACATCGAACAATCACGGCCCTCCTCCACCCACCCATATGGGCGTAATCCTCCTGATCTTCTTCTCGATTGGGAGCAGAGAACAGAGTACAGATCCTACAAATCAAGTAATATAATATCAAAATGGTCAAGGCCGCTGCCACACGTATCGGCACCAGTGTGACCAATGACAAACCGAGCAGAACCTTCTCCTTAATTGGCAACTCACCGCGTCCCATGGTTCCGTAAACATCGCTTCGAACATACGCAGCGTATTTCTTTTCAAGTTCTTGGATACTCTCCGAGGAAATAGGGGTCGTGGAGTCGGATTTGAGGAGAGGAAGGTTGTCATTGGTAGAAGCTTCCTCATGGATGATTTCTGCTGCTGCCGGTTTGGATTGGGGTGGTTTGGAGTTAAGGTCTTTGAGTTCAGATTCCATGGTCGGAAACGTCATAAATATTTCGGATTTTGAGTTTCGGGGAAGTAATCCATATCGGCGAGGTGTTTGGTGAAGCAGAAAGCAAAAGAAAATTTCGAGGATGATTTATTACGTAGATCTGCTGAAATGGTTTGGTTGGAGCTCGTGAGCCTGAAATTTGGTCATGCAGGGGTGACCTGGTACGGAGGATAGAAAGACAAAGTATTAAATTAAATATCCTCTAATAATTAAAAAATACAAATGAAGTTTCACTTTAATTTAATTGGATTAGATGTTTAAACGATTACTTGAAGTAATTCGTCTAATATAGATACTAATCTATTCATCGGAAATTTAAGTAAATTTACGCTAATAAATTTGTCCATAACTTATCATTATCAATATGTAACAAAATGTAATGTTTCGAAATAGGCTTAGTAATATTTTTAAAATAGTATTTATGTTTTGAAAAAATATAATTTAATTTTTTATTTTAGTAGAAAAAAATTTAAAAGTAAGTGTTGCTATTTTGAGCTTTTAATATGTATAAAAATATCTTAATGAGATATTTTTCAAATTGACTTTTGTTTTGAAAAATTTTAAAAATTAATATAACATTAATTTTTAATAAAATTTATATTTACTAATTAATATAATATATTAATTATTACTCTTTTTATTATTAATATTTATTATAGTCAATATAAATCTGTAAAACTTTAACAAACATTAATTTGTGATTTTTACAATAATTTTTGTATTATTTTATTAAATATTATTATTGTCATTTTAAAAAAATAATACTACAAGAGCCGTGAGCATAACATCTCTTTAAAAAAAATAGTATTACTTCTAATTATATAACAAAAAATATAAATGGATTTGTGGTTATGATTTGTAAGCGTACGGTGGGGTGGTGTACCTCGTTTCAAGCTGAGCTCTAGGCTTTTTACCTCGTTTTGAAGCTAGCTTGGTCGAAGGCAGGTCTTCGGGAGTTGAGGAAGCTCAACGCCAATAGAGCTCCTGTTTGTGAAATTCACAAACTGGTAAGATGAAGATGGGAGGGTTGGCTTCTTCATATCTAGAGCGAAGCTAATCAGTGTGATGACAGGCTTCCCAACATGGTATTGGATGATGATCTCAAAGATATGGTGTGGATTGACTCTCCTGCTATTTTGAATCCTTTCTTACTTTCTGATAATATGGGTGTCTGTTGGGACCGTATTATTAATGTGTCCTGTGTTTAATTTTATGTAATTTTCTTTTCTACTAAAAAAAAAAATTATTATTATCTCCCTTTCCTTAATGAAAATGGAGGGTTTTATTCTATACAATTCTATGCAAAAGAGTTGATAAGTAATTAAGTATAATCCTTAAAACAATAAAGTAGAATTATAACATACACAAACGTGAATGAAAAATATTAATGTCCGTGACAAAAAAAAATCACAATACACATATTAAAATTAATTAAACCTAAATAATATTTTAGAAATTTAATATTAACAACACATTTAATGCTCCTCATTATTATCATCTCTCTCCTTCCTCTCTCTCTCTAGTGTATCAAAATAAAAGATTGATTATTTTAGTTTATCTCAGCAAATCCTATCTTCTAATTTATTTATTTTCCAACCTAATTACTTGATACACGAAAAACTTTAAGTCTTACTTGCTTCATTTTGCATAGCATATAAGTACTAAAAATTTTGTTCCTAAAAAATTTGTTGGACTTTGAGTTTTGAACTTTTTATCTAGAGTAAAAATAAATTGTAAAAAATGCAATTAATTACAAGAGAAAAAGAAAAAAAATAATTTATATGCGTAAGAATAATATCATTATCAAGGACACCAAACAGTGTCAAAGAGAAAATTCATTTGGACAACCTACTCTTTAACCCAACAACAAGATTAAAAAAATTTCGGGACTCTAGAGCTAAACTCGAAATTAGGATTTGACTCATAAAGTGCTTGAACACCTTTCACGTCATCAATCTTCAAGTCAAGCTTATTAGACCTAGGAGTCAAGCTCCAATACTAAAATAATGGATTCTTGTTTTGAAGAAGGCATTGCTTAGTTACCTATACATAGCAGTTTGAGAGAGAGAGAGAGAGGGGAAATGAGAGAGATACTGATGGGTCTTTTGCGATTTGAAGAAAAAAAAAAAAAAAAAAAGATAATAATGAGGCAGGATATATTTACCCAGTATTAAATATATTGTTAATATTGAATTTGTAAAATATTTTTTAGAATTAATTAGTTTTAGGATTTATCTCACGACCACCTCTCAATCTCTTTTCTTCCTCGCCTCAACCACCATCTTCACTGCCACGCCTAAACCATCATCTGCTAGCATAGTTGCATTCATCCTTTGCTCAGCATAAAGTGGCCACGTAATCATCGGCACGCCGTGAGTTATGCTTTCCAATGTCGAATTCCACCCTCAGTGAGATACAAATGCACCAGTTCTGGATCGTTAAAGTCCCCACATGTTGAAAAACGTGGCGGTAGCTGACACGTCTGATGGGGTGTGTACAACCCACACAAACGGTTGTTTGCTTAATTCCCGACTCCACTCTAACTCCGTCAACTGTTCCACCGCAATAGTACCTCCGCTACGAGTGCAATGAATAAGACAAAGTCCGATGATTGTTTATCGAGCCACGTCAAACACTGGACTCCCGTTTCATTCAACGGATCCGTCTCTTTAATAAGCGGTCCCACTACAAAAATCGGCAGAGTTCGTATTTCATGATAAAACGGATCCTCCCTAGTTGCACGAATCGAGACCGGTTCCAAATCGTCCCACGTGTTCAGGAGAATTACTTCCGCAATGTTGATGCGGCTAAGTTGATATAAATACCATTGGTTTTCCGATATAGATTAGAATTGATTTTAAGCATCGGAGGCTTTCTCTTATGTTGAGAGATACATGGGCAAGCACCTGAGTTTGGTCAGTGACGATGCCGGATAAGTCAACTTGTGGAAGGTCGATGACATAGAGGTCAAGAGGGAGGCTGGGTGAGTGAACGAGCTGGTTTTGGGCCTCAGAAGCTTCGGTGGTGATATTGAGGAAACTGACTTTGAATCCATGATGGGTGATAAGTATTTATTTTCTGTGGATGTTTTGTCTTTGATTGAATCAGTAATATAAACTAAAGGTGTATGTAAATTAGTTCGGACACCAAATAAATGCTAACCCAAAAAACAAAATTAACTCTTACAAAATATACACAAATTTCTAAATATACGCATACAATACAACTATCTCTAAACTAAAAGATTTTAATTTATTATTTCTAGTTAGTTTTTATTATTTATAATATTAAATCATATAATTATTAATCAACAATCATAATTAATTTACTGAACTTCATAATTTTTTAATGATTTTAACTAAATATACTATTTTTGAAAATGAAGAAAACAATAAAATATGATTTTAGTCCTTCGGCATATAAAAGTTAATTCTTTGATTCGGCTTTATTTGTTGAATATGTTGTTAGTCATAATGAACATAAAAATCCTCAAATATCATATATATATATATAATAAAGTTAGAAGCCGTCAAATTATACCATGGATATTTGTGATTTTATAATTAAAAAAAAGGATACCATGTCAAACTCCCTAAATTATGTATAGGGTGAAGGTTATATCAAACGTATAAAAGAAGAATAATAATAAAAAATCCGTGTAAGAAAATTGTGTGTTTTTTTTTTTTTTTTTTTTTTTACACCCAATGTTCACTTATGTTGAACATTGATTTGGTGTGACTGCTCTTGCATATCTCTTAGCAAATGTGTTCCACTAAATGTTTCTTATTGGAAACAGAATTTAAGAAAATATAAAATTAAATAATAAAGTAAATTACATCTCCAAAATTTAACGAATATGACACCTCGCCCTAATTTTTGAATCTGAAAAGCTGGCTGGATGATAGGATCAAAATATTATGTCAAATTAACGATAGTTAGCAGCTTGGTTGAACAGGAAAAAAATAATAATATGAATTTGTGTTGACACATCATTTAGCAAATTAAGATATTTATTAAACATGTGTTGGATAAAAGGTGTAAAAAATTATTCACAATTTGTGATTTAAGTGATAAGATACGCTTAAATTCAGTAATTAAAAGACTTCTATAATGTAAGAGATTTGTGCTGGTAAAAAAATACTCTTAGAGAAAGATAACCACAAATTCTAAATAATATTAAGCTCACTATAAAAATATTCGTGAGAATCAAACAAAATAAATTATACGGAGTTAGTTATGGTTATTAGAAATTTAAGTTGGTAAAAGTTATTTTAATTTAAATCTCTTGTAATAGTAGATCTAAAAATGATTACTATGTAAATGTTTTCAACCAAAATATCTATGCAGTTTAATTTTAACCAAATTCAACACGCTTCATGAGGCAATAAAATACAATTTATTTTCACTAGAAAATTGCAATTCCAATTTTTTTTCCTCTTCCGTGCATATAGTGTCAAGATTGCGAAAATGTATATAACAAAGAATTTAGCCAAAATAAAAGAGGAAATGAAAGGAGAAAAAGGTACTTTTTTTTTGTAATAACTATTTTGAGCACATAAGCTTCATTTTAGAAACCACAATTGATTTTAATTAGTTTATTCAGATTTTCAAAAAATAAAAATAAACAAAAAATTGAGAATTGCAAAGATAATCATGAACTAAGTTTTTCTCTGTTTTGCCAAACAAGAAAGAAAGAAATAAATAAATTTTTGAATAAATGCTCTAAGAACAATTGTTAAGATTTAATAAGTAAAATTTATAACATTTACTATAACAATTAGTTATGAATTCTATAATATTTAATATATGAATTATTACTTCAAATAACATATTTATCATGACTTAATATGTATTTGAGTACGTGCATTAAAAAAATTAAAAATTCAAAAGGATTACTTCACTATGAATCATGCACATATATGAGCTTCCTACTCTTTCTAAATAGAGTGGACTTCTATAAAATTTAGGATTGAGTCCGTATCTGAGCCCTTAATTAATTCAGCAAACTATGGACTGCCCCATATGTATTGATTTTCTGAGGCCAGGTACTGTACCCCAAATTATGATATTGTGGAAAAAGCTTACAAATAGAGTGCTCGCTGTTCAAACATACTGTAATTAGACTGGACCCGTGGACCCTACATTAAGACGAAGGCGGCGATGGCATTGCTAGACAACAAATCCTTCTCATTGAAATGAAAACCACTGATTTTCAATTCTCTTTCTTCCATCACTGATTCATTGTTACATGGGCCACCGGCAAAGATTATCCATAAGCAATTTCTTTTATGACTGTTAGTGGCAACTACATTTTTTTCTTTTCTTTTCTTCCTTTGCCAGTCAAAAGCGTAACATATTTTCATCTCACCAAACAGATCGGTGGTATAGAAATATCACATTCAAGGAAAGACCACAATTATTTGATGAGAACTTTGAGATTCAACTATAAACTTAAATTTCAAATGAAACCTGACGCCCCATAAGTCCCAATCATAGCTATATAGTTTCAGACATGCAACTTGTCGGAGATTAGAACACAAAGCTGAATGAACAACCAACCAGAAAACACCTCTCTTTTGCATTCTTACATAACCCACATGAAGCATACAATATAATTATGCTGTTTTCCTAATTGTGAGCCTTCCCACTGCCAAGTGTAAGCTCTAGATCATCCAATCCTACTTCATGAATCCGTTCTCCAACCCAAGGTTTTACCTTAACACCCCCAAAGTCCATTCCTGGTCCTCTCTCCATTTCTTTGATTGCTTTATTAGGCAAGTTAAGGTCAACAGGTTTTACAAGATTAAAGGTGGGAGATGTTGGCATTGTAGATGCAGAGGGTGCAAATGCTTTGAAGTTCATCCAATGTCCAGAATCAACCGTGGATGTATCAGACTCATCGCATTCAGGTATAGTAGATGGAGTATAAAGGTAATGATGAGTTGGGCTAGCTGGGGCAGAAGCAGCAAAGAGAGGATAATTGAAAGAGGCCATGGATTCTCTGGCAATGGACTCCCAATTAGGAATTGGCTTAGGATTTCTTGAGGTTGGGGATGACAGAGGTGGCGTCACAGGGACACTACTTGATATTCGAAGAGGAGGAAGAGACGAAGGAATGACATTCCGGAGATATGAAATGAGGTTAGATGAGTTATTACCATCCAAACGAGAAGGGCTTGCAAAAGAAGAGGAGCAAGGGCTAACTTGGTAAGAAGGAATGGGACTTGTAAAGGATGAAGATAAAGGGCTTGGATTTTGGGAAGAATATGGGGTGTTTCTGGTGGAAGTGCCAACTAAGTCAATTGGGGGTGGCTTGAATCCCTGTAAAAAGCAACACATAATGGAAATTAGTATGTAAACATAATAGTACAAGAAGGCCATTTCACATAATTTTGAGAATGTAGGTAATTGAGAAGCAGCAGAGGCTGATTAGTTTTGATGTTCATCTCTCAAATTTCAATTTTCCCAAACAAAGGATACGATAATCAACTGAAATAGATTCATAGGCAGCAATTAAGTGTCTGAATGTCCCACAGCTATGAAGGGATTCTTAAATAACAAGCTGTAAAATGAACCCTCTCTCATAATCTCATTCTACTTAGAAACTATTAACCATAAATTCCTGTTCGGACAATTCTTTCTAAACTACACAGACTATAATTAAATCCAGGGCAATGCAGTCAAAATTCGAAACAAAATTGATCTAATTTAAAAAGTACCATTCTTTTTCTCAAAAGTTTATCTAACAGTAATACATTCAATCAAAATGCATAATTGAGCACAAGATCTAAGAGAGTTATATGTGAAAAATCCAATTGACGAGAGGCAGAGAAATCAACAAAATGCCCTGATCATTAAAAAGTTTTAGACTTGATAAGAAGTAGAAAAAGGGTACCTTGCGATAGGTGGTACCGTCATCTTCGACAGTCCAACCAGCTTCAGTGCAGAGAGCCTTCAAAACCTCGTTATTATCACAGTGTTTAGGCAAATTATAGTTTCCTTGAGCTCTAAGTCCAGAGTATATCTTGGCTGCGACGGCTCTCCTCCTCCTCTCTCTCATCCTATTGTTCTCTCTCTCCCTCCACGACGGCTTCCTCCGGCTTGTTGCCGCCGATGTTGCCCCATCGGACGTCATTTCCAGGTAGTCCTCTTTCCTTCTCTTTATCGCTCTGTTCTGGAAGAAAGAATGAAGTAGTAGAAGAAGTAGGGGTGCGTCGCAGGAGATTTAAACCCCAATCAGAGTAATGGGTTCACGAGAAATGCGCTTCCTCTTCTTCGCTGGATGTATAGAAGGATCTCTCTCTGCCTCAGCAAAAGGTAAAGCTAATTTAGGGGAAAGATACTCCGCGTACAGTTTCACATGAGCTCGTGTTTTTGGAATGGTTAGATTTGTGTAGGACTAGTGAGTGAAAAAGTCATGATTAGGTGGCAAACGTTGATTGATCAGTTATAATAAAGTGAAAACGCTACTCCCTAGTTTCACAGTAGAGAAGTATTTGACGACGTGGAGGCAATACATGTGGACTGCCTTCAAATGACTTAATTATTTCTGAGTGTGGGCCCGGCCGTTGCAGTAAGGCCCAGACGGAAGGTCCACAAAGACATCATATTAAGCCCCGGTCAGACCAAAAATGTTTGAACTGCTTATCTTTTGTAGAAAAAAGTTAGTGTTTTTGATACCTTGAGGTGATGACTATGCTGAAACGCTTTTTTGTTGTTTTTCTTTCTCTACTTTATCTTTTCCACACTTTGCCTTCAATTGGTCAAAAATTGAAGCTCAAAATCTTGGAGCTGCAAACATTTTGAATTTGATGAAAACAACTACAGGCTTTAACGTTCTACAATACTGTCGTAGGCTCAACCAAGGCCCCCCGAAGTAGTTTGTAACATGCATGATACATTTAAGGTGAAAATAACACACCCATTTGACGATTATAAACAACCAACTCATAAGGGAGTATACTGTGTTATTTGCACATTTCAATCTCTGACCAAGTTGTTTGTAATTTGGCATCAACTTTTTAAAACAAAAAAGGTTAAGTTCCTCCCACAACCGATGTGAAAAGAAAATGCTTGTTTAGCATTTCTTCAGTCAATGAAGGCCTGGCAGAAGGAGTTAGTAAGCAGACTAAATCAGGCTAAAAAGAAAGCATATTAAAGCAACCGCAATGACTTTACCACTATAATTCATATGGATTATTATATAATCCTTCAAGCATTTCTCTGATTGAATTATAGCAGCACAAAAGAATAACTTTTTAAATTGAGATCCGGGATTCTAATGTATCTGTGCACCCCACTGAAAGGCCATTTTTCTTTTTATCCCATTATAAGAAGAGGAAGATTCTGTTCCCAATTACAGTTTTGGACCTTCAAGCATAAAAAGGACGCATAAAATTGATACTCGAGAGCCATTTCAGTAGGTTATAAGCACCGGGGAAAGTAGGTATCTTCTATATATCCACCGGACATTGCCATTCTCACATTAGATTCAAACATCTTTGGATCGTCCCTCAACACTGCTGCTGCTTCAGAATTCAGGGGATCCTCGTAGTTGGGTTGCTATGCACAGCCATAAGTAATCAGAATCAATAAACGGCAGTGAATTACCAAACATTGTAGGAGGAGGAAAGGGGGAAAAGAAGTACCGTGAATAGGTGAAACAATCCATATATGATAGTGTTTATATTTAGAACAGGTTTCCAGTCTTCTCGAAGAATGTTAAGGCAAACATTTCCTTCCAAATCAATATTAGGATGGTAAACCTGCAAAAGGCATACAATACATGACAACCACACTACATAAAATGCATCGCAGCAACAGACAAAATAGAAACAAATGAAACATCATAATTGCAAAACAGCAGTTTGTAAATACCGTTGTCTTGCACTTCACTTTTGGTGCCTCATGAGGATAGACAGGCGAAACTTGAAATGAGAATGCAAACTTGCCACCCCTATTATAGTGAGAAAGCAATTAGATAGATATTAACAAAGCTAAGTTTTAGGAGAAGACATAGATAGCAAAAGTCAGTTGTAGAAAAAAGGACAAAATGGAAAAGGAAGCTAAGGGACGACTTACTTATAGTACCCTTCGTCAGGCCTAACAGTCACCTCAAAGTTCATGAGGTCATCCTTCCCATTGGGAAATGATATACTACAAGTTTTAGGCAGGTTCAAGTCTCCAATGTCTACAAGAGATAAGTCAGAAAGTAAAATTACAACAAAATGTGATACGAAGATATAAGAGTCCAGAATGGTTATCGAGATCATCAATAAAGGATTTCACTGTAATGAACTTCTATCTGAAGGACATACTTAAAATAAAGAATAACTTGACTTGGAGTAACATTCTTAGATATGAAGTAGATTTGAACTAAGAAAAGCAAACTAATGAATAAAAACGTGTAGCACATCAAATTTGTGATCCAAAGACCATTAGCATGGTACAAGAAAGCATGGATATAAATTTCTTTAATATATATAGGAAATCAACCTCAAGGATAATATTAAATACATTGGAACAGAAAACACCAGTCAATATTTCTAGAACCCAAAACCTTTATGGAGACGTAATTCGCCTGCACTCTGCTTGTTAACTGGTACCATCCCGTTTGCATTTTCAGAAGCTTCTCTTTGCTTTTCCTTTACTTTAAACAAACGAATCATTTTTCCTAAGATACAAGGAATGTTGTTAAGAAAACAAACAAGAAATCTCTTAGCAAATACATTTTCAAAGTATTCAAGAACTTAAACCTAAATGGGGAAAAAAGAAGAAAAAATCATAAGGAAAAGTTGTTCCTAGAAGTCACATGGACTATAAGAAAACACACACACAAAAAATAAAAATAAAAAGCAGATAAAGGAATATCAAAATATAAGCAATAGATCTTTTTTGGAGTAACATCATGAATCTTCAAAAAAATGAGGTTTTGATATTATGGAATTCCAAGTCCTACTCTAAAAGGCCAATCTCAGGGAAATTGATACAGTGGACATAACGTCTTAGATAAGTAAAACGAACACAATATTTGAAGATTATATATTTGATATCAAATTGAAATTTTAAATTCAATATGGTAACAGAGGAATGTGAATAAAAAATACATAGCACAATCGGGTCATCGAGAAATAATCTAATCAAACCTTGATCAAATTTCATAAATTCTCAAGGCCAATATTAATATGATTTTTGAATCTGAATCTTTCTCAGCACAACAAATCAATATCAATAACAAAACAAACTTCGAAAGAGTTAAGGATCGCAAAATTCATGTCGGACGAGCAGTATTTTTATACATGAATCAACACCTAGGTTTAGTGGTCTACAGAGAAGAATATAACGGAAAGACGAAGCTATCAACGAACAGAAAGAGAATTCGAGGCTTACCTAGAAAGAGGAAGAGCAATCAGAAGGTAGCGAGAAATTCCGGTCGACGTTCCGAACCGGCCTTCCTGCTAACAAAAGGGCTTTCGTTTTTGCTTTTCCCCCTTCTGATTGAGTCTGCCACTGCTTCCTCAAATCCAAAAACATATAAACATTGTGTTACGAGTTATGAGCGGGCAAAAATAGGAAATTAATTTGAAAAGCAAAACCGCCGTTGCCGGGGATCGAACCCGGGTCACCAGCGTGACAGGCGGGAATACTCACCACTATACTACAACGACTTGAGTAAGATTTAGTGTCACTATTTGTTATAAGTAGGTTTAAAACGTATTCTAAACATTCCGAGACAAAACTCAGACAGATTTGTAAGGAATTCCGTTGCTGAGTATATTCCTTTTTTATATAATTCTTTCGATATAATTTAACTTTTATTTCATATAATTTGATGCAAAATTAACTGTAGTCCATTAATTTTAATTTGATACATCTAAAGTGTTACAACTAGTTTGGGATTAATAAAAATCTTCTCTTGAATCTATGCAAGTAGAGAAAAAAGATTCATATAACCGACCCTAACTAATTTAAAATTTTAAGGCTTAGTTGAGTTGAATACATCTAGAGAATCTAAAGAATTACAACGAATAAATCGAATCTCATGTGCACTAACAATAGCCATGGTGAACATATACAAATTTGTTCCGTTGCTGAGTATATTCCTTTTTTATATAATTCTTTCGATATAATTTCACTGTAGTCCATTAATTTTAATTTGATACATCTAAAGAGTTACAACCAGGAAATCAAATCTCGTACACTGACAATAGCAATGGTGAACATATACAAATTTGCAGTAAGCACGGGCTTGATAGAGAAACATTATAGTTCAGCATCATTGTAGGTATTTTCCCTTCACAAGCCTTTTCCCGGGCGTAATGTGCTCCTATACTTGATTAAAATGTCTTGAATCCTGGAAGTGAAGGGGTTCATTCCCCCAAGCGACCCATCCAGCCATCATTTCTCTAGCAAACAGTTCAATACGGCGTCCAGGCTTGAGACCTGGAAAATACTCCTCTAACAAACCTGGTAATTTTAGGTATCACTATTATGTCAGCTGGATGAAGTAATCAACTTCAGACTTAAATGGATAATTTGACGAGTTTTTGAGATAAAAGATTTTACTTTATTCCCCTTAACAATGATCAAAGAAAGAAAATCCATAAGCCCTAAAAATGATGAAAGACGGCTACCTCCAATTGGGGGTTTCCTCGAGTAATCCCCAGGAATGCTTAGAATGACACAATTATCCTTTACAGGTCTGATTGTTGAAAGGTTATCAGAATTCATGACCTTCAAACAATCAGCACAATTAAGTGAGAAAGAAGTTCCTAACTTCACACTCACAAGATGTCATCAAATAAAAATTGCATAGCTTCACCTTTCCATGACGGTAGCCCAAGATAAGGGATTCATATGGCCTATGATGAAACAGGTCCAAATCACCAATCAGTGATCCATCTGCTTTGACCTGAAACAGTCAATTAATACCAAATATTACAATGACGTCACACTACTCCACCCAGGCAACCAAGAGCTTAGCTTAGGTTGAACAGGGTCATCACCTTTAACCAATAAAAAGTAGCCAAATAACTGACTCCCCACGTAGGAAAAAGCTCCTCCTCAACAAAAACGCGCAACTTCTGTCTATTGGTCACCCATAAGGCTACAAGTGCTCCTTCTGTGTGAGTAAGTCGCTTGATAGGAAGAGATAAGAAATATCGATTGGGCAATGTGGGATACCTACATGGTTAGAACGCCACATAACATCTTTAAATCCTTGAATCACAATTACAATCCAAAAAAAATATTCAGGCTTCGGAATCTGAAAATATACTCTCAGATTGTAATAGCATACCTTGATTTCTGATGAGCACTTGCATTTTCCCATGGTGGATCAATGACTATGAGATTGAAACCACAAGCACCTTCATCTGTGGAAAAATTATAAAACAAAACCAAAATATATAAACAAATGCTTGTAACATTTTGCTGTAATGATCTGCAGTCAATAATAGATAGATTATCAACTAGTAGATACATGGTATTATGGTAACAGGGATTCCATTACAAGACCATACAGCTGGGCAAGCATGCCGTCTACCTTGCTATTACAAAGAGGAAATATTGAACTCATCTACATCTTGAATTTTTCTTGAAACAACAAAGAGGAAAACAAAGACAAAGAAAAGGATGCTTGTGCCTATTTTATAGGGCTGATACTGGCATAAAGAAGTAAAGAACCATGGGTTATAGATTGTTGATTTTTTTTCATCTCCTAGCACAAAGATATTTCAACATTGAATGACATTTGTATCCAAAGATGACCAAATATTTATAGCAACACAGACACAACATAAACAATTCAAGTCCATATGCAACCATTACCAGGAATCAGGTTGTGAATCTTCCCCAGATCAGACTTCCACATGATTAAAACAACAAATAAAAAATCATGTAAGAAACACTTAATCTGAGTACTTAAAACAAATACTTCAACAAGTCCGAATCAGAAACTAAGCTCCTTTTATTAAATACAAAAGGTTCGTCAAAATGAGGGGCCCAAATTGACTACAATAACATGGCCGCTTCAACAATAAAACACGCCCTACTTTTCTTATCGATTTTTCTTATACGTACCATGTAGAAGCAACTCTCTCTAGGTAATATATAATGACTGTTCAAAAGTTCAGCCTCCACATCATCCTCTGTCTCATTAGCAACCACATTATTGAATGCAGGGAGCACCATCTGTTCACCATATTGCATGCTTAGGGAGTCTGGGAAGCCAAAGCAAAAAATAACATGCTTATTAGTTTATTATTTGGCAACATAGCCCCACATCCCAAAATAAGACAAACACTTGAAATAATGAGGTGTTAAATGGCTCATACTGGCCAACTTCTACCTATTGATATGTGACGCTCGGTCTACTATCTTCTTCATATGAGTCGCATAGTCCTCAATTTATGTGTTATTTATCCATTCTAACTATTTTATGCTAATGTTGCCTATCCGAATGGGTCTTGTTGAACGAATTTATCCATAGAAATTATAAATCAGGGGTTTTGATTTATCGCTAATAATCTCTAACATGAAAAACTATGCAAATCAAAGATACTTGGATTGGTACTGTCAAGTTCAATACTTCATATGCCAAAAGTATCCAATCAGCATCAATGCAACAATAATCTCTTTACTTTGGTTTCCATATAGCTATAATCCAAGAAAAACAAAATACTTGTCCTCACTATTTGGTTTCCATATAAACTGCAGGGACAAAAGCCAAATCATTAGTAAGATTTTCATGTCTATCCATATTAGCTCATGGTTAAATTTCCCAAAATGATTACTAAATACTAATATTATAGTACATGCAAGTACCAATTTATGTTTTCCAACCAAAAAATTAAATCCCAAGATGAAAATTTGAATTTTCTGTAATTTCGTACATTTTCTAGCAGCAACAAAGCTTAAGTGACAAATCAAGCTTAATTCCTTGAGACTAACCTTTATTGTCATTCGCCTTCTTATGGCAAGGCAATGTTAGAGTTATTTCATACAACGGTGCTTGCCAAACCCGTCCTAGTTCAATCAAAGAGTTTTCAACACCTTGCACTGATAAGCCTTTGCATTGTGTTGAAGAGCCAATATCATTGCTCAATTTTCCCAAAACCTCCAACAGCTCAGTAGATTTCAGCAAATATTCATGTGCCTTCAATAACAAAGGCTTGGCTTCCTGCAACAAACACAAACTAGAAAATCAAAACTTTATTGCTTACGCTACGTTTTCTCAACAGCCTGTCGACTAAGTTTGCAAAGTACCTGGTGACGATGTTCAGCTACTCGTTCGCTTTCGTTGAGTGGTCGAGGTTCCTTCGCATTTCGCTTTCTTTTCCTTGAATTTGAACTGACCGTAGATTCTTGACAGGCACGTTGAGATTTGAAGAAACGAGGGTAGTATGCCGACGGAGAAACCCTAAACCGGGTGTACGAACGGTTGAGAACTCGAACCGGGTCTATGAAAACGACATTCGAATCTTCGAACTTGTATATACCTGTCTCCAAAAACACAGACAGCTCGTCTTTCATTTGCAAGTCCGCCATCAACCGTAGTCGCAAGTGCCAGTGTCTGGTTCCCTCCACCTGCAAATAGAGAAGAAATGTCAGGGATCCGGGTATCACTATGGGCCTCCGATTATAAGTAGACCCAATTTTCTGAAGGCTTAAACCTATGTATATAGGCCCAATTCTCAGCCACCTTTTTGTTAACAAATAATTAGTCAATGTTTGTTTTTTATTTAAAATAGTACTTATCCTCTAAAGTTGAGAAATTTATAACCACTTGAAAGTGATATCATGGGGCGCAGCTCTATTGCTGATCATAGTTTATCCTCAATAGTCAACAGTCAAATTAAGATATTTTTTTGTTTCATGAATAAAAACAAAAGTCAGAAATAAGCAGCATGATGAATGATACTGCTACAGATCACATGGACCAATTTACCTTCTGTCTTCGTTACAAGTGTTGTCTGCTTTTTCGGGAGGTTTTCCTATTTGCTGAGAATTATCAATCCCTTGTCATTTTCAATTTTGCTATTACTAAAATCCAACTGCTGGATTAACCCTAAACTATCAACGGTAACAATAGGGTCATCCTGATCCTAGATCCACGGCTGATGTTTCTCGCAAGTAGCCGGAGAATCAGGCGGAAAGAAGAGGAACAGAAATTGTGTCCTCCAGTCCGAGGGAGAGGGTAAACCCATGTATGTACGTTTGGATAAGACCGGATATAAGAACAGTACAATCGAGTGATCAATACCCAACGACAGATATGAGTCTTCTCTACTAGTGGGTACCCACCGATAAATATCAGGTGTCCGTTACGTTCGTACCTGACTACGTTCACTGTTTTCACACTGTTTCAAATTTTAATTTCAATTTCAGCAATCCTAACATGAATGTTACCTAGTTTGATTTTCTATTTTTTGTAAATATAAAATATAAAAAAATTGTTTTGGATCAATCAGATAAAAAACTTAATTCAATGGACTAATTTGAGAAAGGAAGCCTGGTAGAATCCTTAATTAAGAAGATAAGAAAGGACAACACTACTCTAAAACAGTTGAAGAGTAAACATTAACTCCCTTTAACAAGTTGTCAGTTTTGGAAATAATTGGTTTTTTGAGAAGAGAAAAAATGGAAAGGGTAATTTGGTAATTTGGTAATTGAGAGGAGTCAATTATGTGCCTTTTATTAAGTTTTAGCCTCTCAGTCAAAATTTGGTCAAGTCCCGTTACCTTGTTTGAAACTAAAACCGGCAGTAGGAGAAGGAGTGGTGTGCATCATGGCCCAACATCAGCTCATTTAAAGGAAGCGCATAATTGACGAGCCCGAGCCCCCACCACCCGATTCATGACGTGGCATTCATTCCATTGCCGATCCCTTCTCGTTGGGATTCAAAGCAATACACCAATTATCAAAACCAGTCACTCTCACACCCTGTGCTTCTCTCTCTCTCTCTTCTCCTCTGTTTTTCTCCCTCTCCAACTGTGTTTTTTCTCTGCAAAAATTCTCATTTTTCTCCTTTAATTTTATCTCATTTGTCTCTGAAATTTGCATATACGTTATCTGCAATGCATGATCTTTCTTACAAACGCAATTTTGAGTTCTAGTACCCGTGTTTTTACCGAGTTCTTCACTCGCAAACTCACTACACAAAAATGCTTGAAGCAGTGGAGACATCTGTTAATGGTGGTTTCTCACAGTTGCAGAGCTGTGGAGATAGTAGCGAAGAGGATCTATCTGTGCTTCCTCGTCACACCAAGGTTGTGGTAACTGGAAACAATCGTACGAAATCGGTGCTTGTTGGTCTTCAAGGAGTGGTCAAGAAGGCCGTTGGTCTAGGAGGATGGCATTGGCTGGTAATTTTCATTGCTAAATTTGGGTTATTGTCGAAAAATTGTCTCTTTTTAATAACTGCGAGAGAATAATTTGGGTTATATTCTGGGTTATCTGTTATACTGAACCTTGAATTTGGTGACTGGAGGGTTTCAACTGAATTACTTTGAAGCAATGTGGAACAATTTGGTTATATGAAGCTCCTAAGAACAGTATTTCTTTGTAAGCAATTACTCTCGTGTCCTTCTTGGTTCAAGACATGATAAAAATTTTGAGCCCATACTTCAGATTTTAATGCTTTTCCTATCCTCCCAAGTTTTTCAGTTACTTTTTTTTTTTTCTGGACATCGTTTATTAAAAAATTTCTACTAGGGATGCTTATTTTGAATTTTGACAAAGTTGATGTTGTTTATTTTTACAAGTTACAGTTTTTGCATATGAGTAATTGTTGCATGCTTGATTTTATCATTGGATCTGGTGTTCTTGCAGGTTTCTTATAATGGGCTCTTGTTTATTTTCACTCTCCTTTGGTTATAGAACATTTTTTTTAATGTTAGTTCTCGTTTCAAATTTAAATTATGATTCTGCTCTTAGTTTTTTTTTTTTTTTTTTGAATTTAATTGATGTCATTTCTTGCTAATTAAATTAAAGTTCTCATGTTGAATATCACATAATTTTTTTTTGAACTGGGCATTGTAGTTTTGCATGTTATGCTTATGATGGAGGATTTTTCTCGGACAGATTTGGGATGTTTACCATTACACTAGTGCATATGATATGTATAACATGCATGTTCTGAAATTGCAACTAGATTCTATTTGAAATTGCATTGAAGTTTTTGAACGTTATTTTTCTTTTTGTATAAATAAGGGAAATATACTGAAATTCAATCCCACCTGCAATCCTTTATGCTTCCCATTGAGCTTTGGTGCTCAACATTACCCGTTGTAATTATTCAAGCTTATTCCCAATTTGATTAGTAATATAAAACGTAGGAAATGTGTTAGTAAACTTGAATTGCTAATTGCCAGTTAAGATTTGACTTTTGGGAAACTTAAATTCTGAATATTTTACTGAAATTTAAAGCATATGTTGTCTTTGTAGAATCATAATGATTTAAGCATGCTTATTGCTTGGTCTTTTGCTGATGTTGTTCCCCAAATTTTATTTTTGTGGAAAACATGAAATTCATCAACTTATTTTATCCCATGATTATTTTAGTAAGCATTTGCACTGGTTTGCAGAATTATCCTTAATTATCGTTAGTATCAAACTGTAGGTTCTTACAAATGGTATTGAAGTGAAACTACAGAGGAACGCACTTAGTGTGATTGAAGCTCCTACTGGTAATGAGGAAGATGATGAACTTGAGTTTGAAAATGTGCACTGGAATGGATCAGATATGGGTAAGTTTGTTTAATAGATTTTTCTCTTTCACCTGCTTTTTAATCATCTGTTTGTGACAAGTTTGTGATTGACATGGGATTTTGCAATCCCTCACCTGTCTTCATTTTATATGGCTATTAGAGGTTCTTAATGTTTTCTCAAGGCAGTCCTTTTATAGATTGATGTTCTCGCCTAGTTGTTTTGCACTAATATGTGGTGTTGATAACTGTGGTCCCTACTCCTCATTTTGATTGCTAACACGGCAATGGTGATCGTGAACATTAATACCATCAGACATTAGTTAGCTGTTTTCTTTGTCCTCCACAATTATGTGTTTGAATAATTGACAGAGGTTGGTTAAATTGGATTCATTCTGTCTTCACCTTTTTGCTTTTACTATTTCAAAAGGATCTATCTTACTTTGTCTTTTAAATAGCCCCACCACTCATTCTGATTGTGCTTGTGCTTGTGCTATACCTGATTTCCAGCATCTGATGACATTCACAAGTCCCATAGATCGAGGCATAGAGTGCATAGACCGTCTGGATCATGGCATAAGACTTTGAGCAGGTCATTTTCTGCTGATTCACAGTCTAAGGGGTCCATCACTACTCATGGGTCCATGGTATATCAACTTTACTCTTTTATTAAGTCTAGCTTTCTTAAGGGTTTATTTGATATATATAGTGGTTTATAGTTCAACAGTTGTTTACTGTTTCAAACATTCTGTAGAAAATTGACTTGAGCAAACTGGAGATGGCTGCACTGTGGAGATATTGGCGACACTTCAACCTTGTGAGTTCTTTCTTGGACGAGACCAATCACTATTTCACAAATATAGTCTTTTGTTGTATTACTGACCTAAATGACGGATTTCTAGATGGATACTGTCCCCAACCCTTCAAAAGAGCAGCTAATAGATGCTGTCCAGAGGCATTTCATGACACAGGTACTTTGGCAGTTGATTGCTGGATGCAATATTTTCTTCTTCTATTGTTAGTGAAATAGGTTGCAGTGATGAATTTAAAACAAAGCAGTGACTTTTATGAGAGTTATCACAATTTATTCAGATTTTAAATATGTTGTTTGTAAACCAAGTTGCCATTGGTCTTTAAAACAAAGCAGTGACTTTTATGAGAGTTATCACAATTTATTAAGATTTTAAATATGTTGTTTGTAAACCAAGTTGCCATTGGTCTGGCTATATCATTATGGTCTAATTGTGTCGTATGGTCTAATTGTGTCGTATAGTCTAATTGTGTCATATAATACTAAAATCTATTGGAAAGGAAAAAAAGAAACCCTTGAAAATGTGAATCATATTTGGTTTTATTCCTGAATAAATTTTACCTGTTTTCTATTGTGGGGGTGGGTGTTTGGTGTTTTAGGAATATAAAGTTACTTTGCTAAGTATCTTTCGTGAGTCCTAACTTGGAAACATGTTTTGTGTTGGTGAAGCAAATGGACGAGTTGCAGGTCATTATGGGATTTGTTAAAGCTGCAAAGAAAATGAAGACTGTCTGCAAATGAGCTAGAGAGAACTGAAGATATTAGTTTTATTGTCTATGCTAACAGAGAGAATGACACTCAAGATGTCCACTTCCCTCTATTTTGTAACTTGTATCCATGTATCCATGGTTGTTATGGGGTTATAGAGGCTCTTACTTTTTGATAGCCTACTTATGTAGATATGTCTGACCTTTAAGGAAGTTCCATGGCTTTCTTCTCTAAGTTTAGACGAATGTATTGCTGACTTGGGAAGTGGATCTTTTCCATGTATATATTAGATTCCTAAATTAAATACGTTTTCTGTAGGGAATTCTGTTTTTATTCAAAATGGAAGCGTGCTTGTTCTGCATCAATGTTAGGAAAAAGCAACTGTAGAGAATAGCTTGAAGAAGTTTGATTAGGCATGGAAATGGACAACCCAAGTACCCCATAGGTTTGTTTTTCTTTTCTTTAATGTATATGCATTGTTTTGTCACCCTTTGGATTTGTGATCCATACTTTTTCCACTTGTATATCCAACCAATGTAAATAATATTTCAGGATTCAAGTCCAGTATTTTGTAAGATTCAAAATCAGGAGATTTTAAGAAAATCAAAATGGGACCCATTTGCATATGCAAGTCATCCATATTGAAGCACTGTGTCTCTTCAACGTCAACCTGGATTGGATGAAAGAGATGGACTGTTCAGTACTATGCAGGGTCACATGCTTGCCACCCACTTCCCATATCAAGTCCAAAAACAACAGCAAAGGTTTCAAATACAGTAACATATTTTGTTTGGTGGTGCTCCTTGTATGTGCACTCTGATTAAAAATATGGAAAAATAAGGAAAATTCCTCCTTTAAATTTCAAATTTTAAAAATAATTCTCCAATAAATCTGCCTTCTAATTTTTTTTCTTCTTCTTTTTATCAATGACAATTTATATAGTACCAATTTTATCCTTTATTTTATTAAATAATTGTAATTCTCATATTAGTTTTTTTTTTAATATTAATTTTTCTTTGATAACTTATACAATTTTAATTTGTTGTAGTTAGATTAATTTAAATTTAAAATTTTTATTTTCAATTATAAATTTTTTTTACTATTATCTTTTTTTAACGTAAATATTAATATTTTTTTCTTATGATATATTAAAATTAATTTTTAAAAAAATTATGAACAAAATACATTTTTATTATTGAAGTTGTATTTTATATAAATTACATTTCTATTAGGTATTATTCCATTCAAACAAGAGTTAGAACTTTTCTACTTCTATTTTATAATAATTATACATTCCAAAATTAAATTTTATGAGCTTATTAATTAAATGGTAAAATTGATAATTATATGTATTGTTATGGGTAAAAAAAATTATTTAAAACAATATTAAAAATGATGTTTATTGATCATGTAAATTTATGTTAAGATTTAGATTCTGAAATATAAAGTAGGACTTTTTCGTAATTTTATCAAAAATCAAATTGCTCTACCCGACTTCCAAAATATATGTATTAAAAAACGAAAATGGCTTCAAATGGGTTTAGTGGGTTGGTAATATAATATAATATTGTTGCCATTTGACTTTAGTAGAAATTTGAAGTTTGTTTGGAACTAGGAGTCAATGTAAAACATCACATTCAAGCATATAAAATTACAGAGGCTCTATAATTTCAAAAATTGTTCCCTCCAATATGATAAGAGAGAGAAATGTAAAATGTTGCACGCCAAGAAAGTAGTTGGTCGGTTGGTGCTTCTTTCCCGTCAATAATTTCATAAATTGTTCCGCAAATTAAGCTGTCTCTTATCTAAGTGGATGAAAAAGATGAGCACAGACACAGAATTTAATAATTTGTGACTATGTGCACCAATTTCCTATAAATTGTTTTGGCCTAACTATTATACAAGTACAACAAGAAATTAAGAAGCCTTCAATCGTGTCCAAAATGAGTACCTCCATTACACAATTGTGGAGTTTGTTACTACTTTTAATTTTGTTTCTTTGCAATCTTGTTTACTCACACTCCACGCTGAACTCGTTCCCTCCAACTCCAAGCCATGCAAAACCATTGCCGCCACATGTATACAAGCCTCCGCGGCTGTTGCTGCCGCCTCCTCCTCGTTGCAAGCCTCATAAACACCAACCGCCTCCCCCACCTTCGCCACCGGCATGGTTCTACTTCTACTCTCCTCCACCTCCTAGTACTCCTACGTATCCTCCTAAAATCCCACCGCCACCACCAAGGCACCGGGTGTTTTGATATGGGTTCAAGCAATTAATGAGTGCATGCTTCATCCAAGGAGTATTTTAGTAGTCAATAGACACAAAAAATATTTTAATATACTAACAAAATTTGTTGGTAATTTCCAAGGTCTATTTTCTCTGTTATAAGACTACTTGGTTCAAATTACTAAAAACTCTGGTGCTTGTGTTTTTATTTGCAAGATTATTATTGTTGATGATGTCGATTTTGACTTTCCCAGTTACTTGCTTGGTAGCGTTCTCCACAGCTCGTCTCAGTTCCTAAAATACCCTTACGGGAGTAGGTCCGGGATCGTGTAGTTAATGTTAACATTGCTTGTCTCGTGAAGATGTGAAATGATTAAATTAACACGCAAAAACGACGCTCTCAAGTCCCACAAGGACGAATATTAAAGAGTCTATTCTTCTTCTTCATTAACTTGTACGACAGAATTAATTAATGATTTCATAATATAGTTGTCGTCGTTCTACTTTTAATTTGGACACTGATTTGGTCTGCCTTTCATTCATGTATATATAATGATAATGATACAGCCACCTTAATTTGCGTGCCATCAGCTATGGCCCAAGTCACCATTGGCCTCACTCCTTACACTAGAAATTTTTTATTTTCTTTGGATTTAAAAAGAGGTCAGGAATTGAGTGAGATATTAAGGAACTATTAAGCTTTAGTACCATGCTACTTAAGCAATACTAGGACTAATCATTTCAAAGTTTTTCTTTCCTATGATTGACGCCATCAAGATCAACATCCATGGTGTTAAGTAACTTAATTACTAATCAACACCACAACAAAAAACGACATGTTATGGTCAATGATTCATTTGAGAACCTAGAATGCGACATGCTAGGGTGTCTTTTTGTTCAATCAATAAGGGAAGCTGTCGTTACTTTCAACAATACGTTAATTGTTTACCAAAGAAATATACCCCTCTTGAAATTAATGTCCAATCTTCAACTTCCGTTTTCTAATTTTTTTTTATTTTTATTTTTTGATCGCTGAAAGCCATTTGAATTAAATCTTATTAATTAGGGTTGATTTATTTAACTTGGAGTTTGTTATTTTCAAATTTCATTAAAAAGTACTTTTACCCTGCATGATTTCTATTAGTAATTCATTATATGGGTGACTTAGTTAGAGTATGGCCACCACACCAATTAGTTGCCAAATTCTTCAAATCTATTAGATGCTGATAATGGATTAGGAGTTCCATGCGGCCATTATTCCCTCTCTTGCTTAATTGCTTTAGTAATTAATTGAATCGTTCCTGGAATCTGACCTAACTGCTCGTGTCTCTTTCACACGTCGCTGCAACAATCTGGCTATGTCCCAATCTAACAAGTGGGAGACAGATCGTACAATTGATTTACTTTAATTTTAATTATATCGTACCAAATCTTGGGTCATCTTCTATATTTTCAATACATGCATGCAGCCCCATGGATATTATTATCTATATATAAACCGACTTGGCTATAAAAGGACATTCCCAAAGCATATTAATTTAGTTAAAGAATCCAATTAATATGTTTTTGCATTTGCATGCACAGTTGATAATTAGCCAGATCTACATTCTACTTCCTGGTCCTGATTCCTAATTCCTTATTCTTTTTCAATCAGAAGCTGATTCTCATTTTGAATTGAGGAAATGGAATCCAATGTGCGTGTTAGCTACTAGATAGGCCGCCTTTGGTAGCTTAAATACGCACAACACAGTGTCATGCATTCTGATCGGATTCGCACTCGGCCATTCCCAATTTGTTGGGATTCTTACATTCTTATTCATGAGGGGAATTAGCTGCCTAACATTCTTGCATATGGTTGACATTTTTGTATATTTCTTTGTTAATGGATTCTGCATGTGTGATTAGATTTGCTTCGTGACATGGGTCCATGTTCACTAATCACTAGCTAATTCTCCTGGATCATGTACAGAAAATCCTTCAACTTTTTTGGCCAGGAATAATGTCCCACTTGATAATGTAAGAATCTCAAAAGAACAACTCAATATATCCATTTAAATTTTTTAGCTGCATTATAATTTTCACTAATGCAAATATGAAATCAATCAAAAATTCTAACACATCTATCTTGTATTATTAATTGAAGCGTCCACATCATAAAGACATCATAATAAAAATCTAAAATAATTGAAATCCTGTTTTAATTTGATTGAAAATTGATTGTTTGGACAAAATACTAATTTACGTTTAGAATAAGCTAGTTTTATTAGGCAATTGCGTGCATGCAACCTTATAAGGAGCAAAAAACGTCATTAGTCTCGTCTCCTATAACAAATCATCTTTCTGTCTAATACCTTCCGTTCGGTGCAGCACATGATATTAGGTGCACACATAAGAATTATTTGAGAATCGATTGCTACTAGCATAAAATCGTTATACCTTCAGTCAATTTACAACGAAATGTCTTTTAACACATAAATCAGTATAAACCTTAACAATTACTATAAAATGAATTGTAAGACATGAATCTTAGGTACTCACATGTATTAGTTGACAATAGATTGCAAAATATATACATAGATACTATAACATGTACATAAATAGTTATATTATACCAATTTACTATGAAATATTTTGTAACACCAGAATCGGAATAAACTTGACAATTTACTATAAAATGAATTATAAAACATATGACTTTGGTACAGATCATATGAATAACTTGACAAATGATTGCAAAATGAATACTACCACATATACTGTCATGTATATCTCCCACAAATATAATATGGACCATATTTTAACATCTAAGCAAAAAAAATCAACGATTTATTGTAAAATTATACAACATGCATATCTTTGATCGTCATATAAATTACTTGATACTCTATTACGAAATGCATACTAACACATAAATAATCATATATTTATCCGATTTAATATTGAATATATACCCACACAAACTTCCTCCGATTTCTTTTAGTATTAAATGAAAAATGCTTACTCACAAATAAATCGCCATACTTCCTCCGATTTATTATAGAAAATCTTTTAACACTTAATCAGCACAATACTAGACGATTAACTATAAAATGAATTCTAACACATAAATATTAGGTGCTCGCAGACGATTAACTGTAAGCTATTGTGATATAAATAATTTGTCGTGCACTGTTGAGCATCTAATTTAAAATCCGACTTTGTTTAACAATCTGATGATGCGTTTCCATTAAAAAAGCAAATAGAGCACTACTTTTCTAGCCAATTCGTTTGGGGGGCAATGCTTAAATTAGGGTACTAATCTTAATATATACATTACAAAATATAAAGAAAAGAAAGAGTAGTTGAGATTTCAGTAGTAAATTTTATAAATTTGAATTTGGAAAGCTAAGGTCATTGGCAAAATACATTAGTATTGTAAATGAAAGGAAAATCAAATGAACTTGAATTATATATATATATATTGTTAATGTTGGATTTTGTCCGAGCTGAAGACCTAGCGTGGTCTCCTCCTTGTGTCCGAGCTAGAAAGCTGGTCTTCTTCATGTGTCCAAGCTGGAGAGCTGGTCTCCTCCCTGTGTCCGAGCTGAAGACCTGCAGGGATGGTCTGGTGACCTGTCAGCACTCCGAAGCTCAAGTCAGTATCTAGAGAGCTAAGGTGCAGGGAGAGTTCACATTTTTTCATAGTGTGAGAGCTTGTATTTATAGGGCCTTTGGTGGGCCTAGGCTTATTGAACTTTGTTAATGTTTGTATTAACACAAGTCCCCCCAAAAACAAGTTCGAGAAATGAAGTGACTCAGACTTGAAGTCAACTAAGGGCAAAACCAGTGCTAATTGAGCTTTTTCTTAACGGATGAGCTTTTGACTATAAGCCTTGCAACGTTGGGGTGAGCTCGCAGCTCTAACTTCTTTTGTCTTGGGCTGTGAAATTTCCCTGCAACTACGGTTAAACAGTTGATTTCAAAAGAAAATTTGTTAGGCACATATAAGGGTAAAACAATATGCTTAATGATTAAAAGGTCGTGCAGTACTAGAGTCCACTTTTGGAGAGTTAAATATCTGAGTACGAACCTTTTGCTGGCCAACTCGGCGGAGGCTCGGACCGCTGGGGTCTTGCGTGCGAGCACCGGGGAGGTTTCCGACCCTGGTTTTGGAGATCTTGGGGACTCAGCTGAGGCTCGGACCGCGGGTGAAAACCTGGCGGTCTCGCGTGCCTGACCACGAGCACTGGGCTATCGAGTTCCTTGTCAGGGTTGTTGAATCGACCAGGTGAACCTCAACCGCACCCGAGTTTGGAGATCTTGGGGACTCGGCGGAGGCTCGAACCTCGAGTGAAAACCTGGCTGCCTCGCGTGCCTGACAGCGAGCACCGGGCTGTCGAGTTCCTTGTCAGAGTCGTTGAATCGACCAGGTGAACCTCAACCGCACCCGGGTTTGGAAATCTTGGGGACTCGGCGAAGGCTCAGACAGCGGGTGAAAACCTGGCAGCCTCGCGTGCCTGATTGCGAGCACTGGGCTGTTGAGTTCCCTGTCATGGTCGTTGAATCGACCAGGTGAACCTCAATCGCACCCGGGTTTGGAGATCTTCTTTTTAATTAGTTTTGGGGGGCTATGTCTCTCCCTTTCAACTTCACTTGTAGAAAGTTCTTGCAACTATGGCCGAACGACCGATCTCAACAGAAAAATTCATTAGCCACATGTGATGGTGAACATGTAATAATATGCTTTCTGAATATACAATAATATGTCAAAGATATAGTTGCATTGTAATTATCATTTTTAGCCTGCTACAAAGTGCAAGATGTAAGCGAGGTGAATTATTAGTCCACTATACCTTAAGACTCGCATTATTTTGTCAAGTAAGTGACCGGGTCATTTTTGTGATGGCCTTATAATTATGGTGTTTTTAGGTAACCCGGCCTTATAATATTTTTAAGATTTGGAATATTTTTGTTGTTGATGAACATGTAATCCAATAATTAAACAGACATAAATTAAGCTGAGCATTCGATTCTAGCAGATTTACATGAAAATATACATTTGACAGGAGTTTCTATAAGAACATAGAAGTTTGCAAGCAATTTGTGTAAAATTTATAAACTTTTTAGGCCATTTAAAGAATTTTAGGGCCTATATGTAATTTTCTAGAATTACTTCGGTCAATTATATGATAATATAAAAGCTTGTGGACTATTGTGCAATTAGTTTGAATCATTTAGGTAAATAATATAAATAATAGGGGCATATTTGACAAGTATGAAAAGATATGTGGTAATTATGTGAATTTATAAAAATTTGGGCCATTTATGTAATTAAAAATATATGTGGACCGAATGTGAAATATAGTTAAATTAATGGGTCAAAATTATAGTTATTTAAAGTTTTGAGCCAATTTTGTAAATATGTAAAATATGTGGGTCATTAACATAATATTAATGAAATATAAGGACCGAATAACAAAATAGAGAACCTGGGCTTTGTTGGAATTTGGGCCGACATGGTGGGCTTTTTTTGTCAACCCCAGTTGGAGATCTGCACTTTTATTGGGTTGGGCTCTTAGTGGGCTGAGTTGGGAGAGGCATGTGCCATTCACAAAGTTGGCGACCTAGCGGAGTGTCGCCGCTTGTAGCCACGCGTGGGAGCGCGTGCATGATCCGGCGAGCTTCCTGTTTGGACGGGACCACCCGTGAGGTCAGAAGCTTCAATTCGAGTGGTCGCCCGAGTTCTCAGGTTGCCGAAATTAGCCTGAAAATGGACCTGAACAGCAACTCGTCATGCACCAAAATTTGGTGACCTAGCGGAGTGCCGCCGCTTGATGCCACGCGTAGGGGTGCGTGAAGACTCCGGCGAGCTGGAGGTTTGGACAGGACGACCCGTGAGATCGGCATTTTCAATTTTTTAAGTGGTCGCCCGAGTTGTCAGGTCACCCAAATTGGCCTGAAAATGGACCTGAACAACAGCTCGCCATGCATCAAAATCTGGCAACCTGGCGGAGTGCTGCCGCTCGTAGGGGCGCGTGAAAACTCCGGCGAGCTAGATATTTGGACGGGATGACCCGTGAGATCGGTAGCTTCGATTTGAGTGGTTGCCTAAATTGACCCGAAAATGGACCTGAACAGCAGCTCGTCATGCACCAAAATCTGGAAACCTGGCTGAGTGCCGCAGCTTGATGCTGCGCGTGCAGACTCTGGCGAGATGGAGGTTCGGACAGGACGACCCATGAGATCGGCAACTTCGATTTGAGTGGTCGCTCGAGTTGTCAGGTCGCCAAATTGGCCTAAAAATTGATCTGAACAGCAGCTCGCCATGCACTAAAAACTTGGTACTAGGAAACTTGGTACATTGATTTGGCGAGATGGAGACCTGGAGAGCTGCGTGGAGGTTAGGAAATTCAAATCATATGAATTTTCCACATACGGCGCCAATGTAAATGTTGGATTTTGTCCGAGCTGGAGACCTGGGGTGGTCTCCTCCATGTGTCCGAGCTGGAGAGCTGGTCTCCTCCTTGTGTCCGAGCTGGAGACCTGCAAGGGTGGTCTGGCGACCTGTCAACACTCCGAAGCTCAAGTCAGTATCTAGAGAGATAAGGGGGAGAGCTAAGGTGCAGAAAGAGTTCACATTTTTTTATAGTATGAGAGCTTGTATTTGTAGGGCCTTTGATGTGACTTTGGTGGGCATGGACTTATTACACTTTGTTAATGTTTGTATTAACATATATATATATATATATATATATATAATATCTATACAACTCATTTTTCAACTGTAATTTTGTGTCTTTTGCATTTATGCAATGGACATGTACGTATGTGGGCACAAACACTACAAAAATTAACTTATTTCATGAATATTTTATGTATTACAATATTTTACTTCTTAATTTAGCAAAAGTTGTAATTTTATTCTACAAACACTAATAGCTACATTTTATGTTAGCTACTCGAACTTGGGAAGGGAAGTCCAAAATAGTTAATAGGAAAAATATATATATATATATATATATATATATACAGCTCAAATTTGATAAAGTAACAAATTATATGCTTTAAATTCTAAAAAGGCACGAGAGATGGATTCTCTTGTGGCTGGAATATCTACTAAAATTAATGGCATAAGATACTTTGGGAGTCCACAAGAAGTAGCTAATAATCTCTGTATATTTAATTTTTTATTTATTTAACAGTAATCAATATGTCAAAAACAACTTATGTATATTTCACCTAATTATCTTGACGAACATCATGACCAAGGATTTTATGCACTATGATAAATCTATGAAATTAATAAAGAGAACACACATTCTTAACCACCAAGTTAATATTTTAAAATTATAAATTTTAATATTTATCCGAATCTAATTTTAGCTATTTTGGAATAAACCTAAAGCAATAACAAGAAGTTCTGAACTTAATTAGCCCTAAGGGTCTAGCTAGCTAGCTATATATATATCTCTCCAAAACGTCCATAAGTTTAAGTCGCCATGTGAGTGAAATTAAAAAGAGTTACTTCAATTATATATTTCGAATTTGAAGAGCCGTCCAAGTGAGAAATCCAAAAGGGAACAAAACAATTCTATATATTAATAATAATTTATATTTATGGTGATGATACAATGAACAATTCAGAAAAAAAAAATTAATTGACTTTAACTATTAGAAAATAAAAATAATCATAGATTAAATATAATTAATCTCAATCTTTTAATTCAAATTTCAAAGGCAACCATGTCCATTTGTTTATGAGGCATACTTAATTATCAACACGTATCAATTAGACATCCGTGTGTGTCAACTTACTTATCACAGACTCGTATAAAAACTAGTTGAAAATTTGGGCAAATGGCAGGCATGTGAGTAATAAGGACAAGGTTAACATGCACCGGAAGTGAAGTTTTTGAGTGCCAAGTTTTAATTCATGTGTAACGTTTTCTATCGATTCCCAAACCACCCCCCCCCCCCCCCCCCCCCCCCCCCCCCCTCTCTCCTCCGGTAAAATAGGAAATTTGTTGTTACGGTTAATTCCGGAAACTATCAATATTTACTGCGTTTCCAAGTGTCAAAATAAGCATTTGATTTTGATGGAAAATATTACTGCGTAGTAGGTGGACCGTGGATAATAATGGGAAGCCTGGTGACCACAGTAACTGCAGAATCTCTATAGTAAAAGACAAAGCTAACCTTACTACATGTTCAAAGAAAAAATAATGCAACCCTATTGGTAATTGGATAAGGATGTTATTTTTCATAAAACAAATTTATAAATTTGTATAAATTTGTATTTGGAAAGCTAAGGTCATTGGCAAAATACATTAGTATTGTAAATGAAAGGAAAATCAAATGAACTTGAATTATATATATAATGTCTATACAACTCATTTTTCAAATGTAATTTTGTGTCTTTTGCATTTATGCAATGGACATGTACGCATGTGGGCACAAACAGTACAAAAATTAACTTATTTCATGAATATTTTATGTTACAATATTTTACTTCTTAATTTAGAAAAAAGTTGTAATTTTATTCTACAAACACTAATAGCTACATTTTATATTAGCTACTCGAACTTGGGAAAGGAAGTCGAAAATAGTTAATAGGGAAAATATATATATATATATATATATATATAGCTCAAATTTGATAAAGTAATAAATTATATGCTTTAAATTTTACAAAGGCACAAGAGATGGATTCTCTTGTCGCTGGGATATCTACTAAAACTAATGGCCATAAGATACGTTGGGAGTCCACAAGAAGTAGCTAATAATCTCTGTATATTTAATTTTTTTTATTTAACAATAATCAACGTGTCAAAGAAAACTTAAATATATTTTGTCTAATTAACTTGATGAACGTGACGACTAGAGATTTTATGTATCACAACAAACCCATAAAATTGACAAAGAGAACACATATTCTTAATCACCAAATTAATATTTTAAAATTATATATTTTAATTATTTGTTCTAGATTCGAATCTAATTTTAGCTGTTTTGGAATAAACCTAAAGCAATAACAAGAAGTTCAGAACTTAATTAGCCCTAAGGGTCTAGTTAGCTATATATATATATAGCCCATTAGCTAGTTAATTCGTTTAGTTATATTGACGATGGTAATGTTTCCGTCCCTCACCTCTATGGACTCCAAAACGTCCATAAGTGTAAGTGGCCATATGAGAGAAATTAAAAAGAGTTACTTCAATTATATATTTCGAATTTGAAGAGCCGTCCAAGTGAGAAATCCAAAAGGGAACAAAACAATTCTATATATTAATAATAATTTATACTTATGGTGATGATACAATAAACAATTCAGAAAAAAAAAATTAATTGACTTTAACTACTAGAAAATAAATAGAAAATAAAAATAATCATAGATTAAATATAATTAATCTCAATCTTTCAATTCAAATTTCAAAGGCAACCATATCCATGTGTTTATGAGGCATACTTAATTACCAACACGTATCAATTAGACATGCGTGTGTGTCAACTTACTTATCACAGACTCGTACAAAAACTAGTTGAAAATTTGGGCAAATGGCAGGCATGTGAGTAATAAGGACAAGGTTAACATGCACCGGAAGTGAAGTTTTTGAGTGCCAAGTTTTAATTCATGTGTAACGTTTTCTATTGATTCCCAAACCCCCCCTTCTCCTGCGGTAAAATAAAGAAATAGGAAATTTGTTACGGTTAATTCCGGAAACTACCAATATTTACTGCGTTTCCATATGTCAAAAATAAGCATTTGATTTTGATGGAAAATATTACTGCGTAGTAGGTGGAACGTGGATGATAATGGGAAGCCTGGTGACCACAGTAAATGCAGAATCTCTGTAGTAAAAGACAAAGCTAACCTTACTACATGTTTAAAGAAAAAATAATGCAACCCTATTGGTAATTGGATAAGGATGTTATTTTTCATAAAACAAATTTATAAATAAAATAGGAAGGGTAATTTCGTTTTATGGTAACAAAGTTACAGTTTTATGACGTCACATATTCTACCTTCCAATTTTAACCCGAATATGGTGCAATTTATGTAGAATCTTTATCTTTGTCAAGAGTCATTAGTTCATATACTTAATTCTCAGTTTCTAAAATCTGGAAAACAGACAATGACAAAATATTATTAGAAAAAATATTGAAAAAGAAAATGCAAAATTTTTTTTCTCTCTCCTCCTTTTACTTTGGACCCTATATATACCATAACATCAGCACCTCCAAATCTCAAGGTTGTATTCAAACGCTCATTCCTCAGTTATCGGACACATCGGCTCTCACTTTCTTTCTCACACACATCAATGGTGCTTCGGAAATCATTTACGAAGCGTATTTTTGAAGGTTGCCGAGCTCCGTCACAGTCAGTAACTTTAGAACACTCTCCCGTCTCCTCTTCATTACTCCCTCCGAATGCTGCCAAGACCAACTTTCACCGCGAGTACCATACATCGCCGGGCTCATCTGGAAAAGGCTTTTTCCGGAGATTCCTTCACCGTAGAGCTGTATATCATTCCTCCGCCACAAGGATCCCGGAGTTCTTGTCCCTTCCAGTCGGAGAAAAACTTAGAGAAAAGCTCAGAGGCATCAACATTACAGGTGATCGGCTCCGGCTGGACGGTCTAATCTCGCAGGCACCTGATCCGGCCGCGGTAGATTCTCTTTACGGAATTTCCGCAAAAGATGCCAGAAAGATCCTGAGGCTTTCGCAGGTGGAGAAGCTCAAAGCTAAGTTGAAGGAGATCCCGAAGAACTCGATTTCGTACTCGGAGTTCTTTAGGATCTGCGTTGAAGGTTGCGAAAATGAAGATCAAGGCGCTGAATTTGCTAAGGTGTTGGACGAGTCGGGAAACGTTATCGTTTTGGGGAACGTAGTGTTTCTCCGTCCGGAGCAGGTAACCACTAAGGTTTTCGGCAACTTTCACATGCTGTCAATAGTATAAATTTCAAAAAGACCATAATATCCTCTCTTTCTTTCCTTATTTGGGCTGGAACAATTATTTTGCCGTCCTTTTTGCGTGACAAGAAAAATATTTATTAAAAAAAGAAAATAGGCTTGGTTTTCATCACGCAGGGGTCGTGTCCAAAAAGCATGGAGTTGGAGTTTGGGGTTACTGAATTTTGGTCTGCTATCCTTTCTCCTTTTGATTTCTTTTAATTATTAGGCTTGAATTTGGTATTCACGGGCCTTCTTGTTTAGGGAATTTGTTAGTCACTCTATTCTAGCGGTTTTTTCAACGCACCGAAAATAGCGTTGTGCATGTGCTGCTCCCCAAAAATTTAGTATTAACTATTAAGCCTGTCCCCGTTTACTGCCTTTCAGAGCAAGCCGGATATGTGGGCCCAGAATTTGCAGATCTGTGAGTCTGGGCCTAAACCTCTGAATCATTCAAAATTTTAGGTCCACTTGATTTCTAGAGAGTTGGGCCTAATTTTAATTATCTTCTTTTTTTTTTAGTAGTAAAAATAAAATAATTGGTTCTTTATTGAAAATTGCAGGTAGCAAAAGCAATGGAGTGCTTAATATCAGAATCAATAGCCAATCCAAACGATCCTAGAAGGACAGAATTGGAGCAAATGGAGAAGCAAAAGGGTGTGATAGATGAGAAAGCTGAAAGGTTGGTCCGAGGGGAGCTTTTTTGTGGGCTGGGGTTTTTGTTGGTTCAAACGCTTGGGTTTATGAGGCTAACATTTTGGGAGTTGAGCTGGGATGTAATGGAGCCCATTTGCTTCTTTGTTACCTCGCTTCATTTTGGTCTAGCATACGCTTACTTCCTAAGGACCTCGACAGAGCCAAGTTTTCAAGGCTACTTTTATCGAAGATTTAAGGCCAAGCAACAGCGGCTCATGAAGACACACAACTTTGACATGGACAAGTTTAATCAATTGAGAAAAGCTTGCTATCCTATTCCTAACTATAACACTTTTGCCAAATCCGGACCATGTTTTCCCTTCAATCAAACGGATTGAACTTACATTTGGCGACTTCGAAAAATTAAATGGACAACAACAAAACATTATTTCGTATTTTAATGAAGTGATGGAGATGTTAATGGTTCGTTGAGTGTGTCGTGTAAGTACTAATTTCAAATGAGGTTGTACATATTTTGATGATGACAGGCCTGGAGGCCTTTCTTTGTGGGTGCATTGGGCCTTTCTTTGTTATAAATAACCTTTGGGAGTGCTTATTTTTGAAGGAAGATGACCATACAAACTTCAAATTGATGCTACGTGACATCTGTTTTCGACATTTCAATCTAGTAGAAAAGTTAATGATTAGATTAGAGTTTGGTACTAGACCCAACACCCCAAACTATCGTACTTGAAACCAAAAAGAAATTAAACAGTTTTCTTTTTGGATTATGATGAAGAAGAACATGAAGATCTCTCTCTTATCTTTTAGGTGGATCAATTCCTCTATCTTACACTATCTATATTTATGGCATGTATTTGGGTCCAGCACACAACCACAGACGACGACAGAACCAACCACTTGTTAGTAACGTAGAGTAGTTATTAAAAATAAAAATGATTTGCATGTCTAATTATTAATTAAATAATTTGGAGAAACAAATTAGTCTCTGTATGGTGGTCCAACTAACTGGACGCCTCATTAACCACCCATCTCTCCCACTCCCATTCTACAAATCTTTTCTGACCTACTAACCCACCAAGGGATATATGTACTGATTTCGACAATTCAGTCCTTAGGTTAATCAAATGAATTACCTATATTCAAACTAATATAATTGAGGAAAGCATACTAATCATAATTAATGTTAATAGTGGAATATCTCATCAAACTTTTTTTTTTCCTTTAAAAAGTCAAATAGGATGGAAAGTCAAATCAAAGCATTCACAAGTTACAAGTTGTGTGGAGACTTACATTTTGTTATGTAAATTTACCAAACCTATGTACCTAACCACCCATCCCATGTTGAAAATCACCCTCATGAAAAAAATACTCATCGTTAGGGATTTTGCTTCTTTTTGAATTAAGGAATGGAATTGGAATATTAGTTTGATATTTTAAGAATTGACAATGATAAATAATATATATTTTAGTATTTTTTTATATTTTTTCTTTCACACCGGAAAGGCAAAGTCTGTGGATAAGTATAATAATTATTGTAAGTATTATTTTTTTGTGTGTATAATATAAAAAGGATAATAATTGTTTGTTGCATGTGACACAAATTTATTTAGCAAACGGAAGTTGACATTTTTGTGGCTGATAAGGTGGGACACTGGTTTCATTAATAATATGTTTAATTCAACTAATATGTTCAATTCAACTAGAGATTTTGAGGCAAATTGTAAAGCATAATTGATGATCCGTGCACTTGTCAATTGTTGTTTGTCGGGCCAATATATGTATTCTCTACTAAGATACTAATGGGCTATATTTATTAAAGAAAATATTTACAGACTTTTTACCTTAATTGTGTATAAAATAGAGTAACATAATATTTATTAAAACTCTTATTCATACAAATAATTTAAAAAAATGAAAAAATAATTCATTGACATTCTATTGGAATTCCTGTAGGTAACGCATTATCACTGCCACTATATTTTGCATATATTAATAGAATATTGCTAGTATAAAAAAATAACAAAATCCACTACATATATTGGATTGTTTTAACATTTCTTTCTAAGTAACTCTTTTTAATATTCCAAAAAAAAAAAAACTACAATTTGTAATGAAAATTCTCCCATTTTCTTATCATTTGAGTTAGGCAAACAATTTCATAATCTAGGTTGTGTTTTATTATGGGGAAAACTATTTTGTTGAGTGTTTTAAGAATATTTGCTAGAATTTTATAAATAAAATATTTATAATATTTATTAGGATAATTATTTAAAATTCAGTTTTATTTAATATTTATTTTTTAGTAACATTTATTACATGATTGGTGCACCCATTAAAAAACTTGTGTTAAATAATATTGAGACAAATGCGATTCTCGTAATTTCTGCAAACCTGAGGGTGTTTTTAACTATTGTTGGATATTTTACCTACTTCATTTTATTTTGCTTTTTGAGAAAAAAGGAAAAAAAAAACCAAAAATATTAAAAAATTTATCGTCTCTACCCACTCCATCAACCCTATATGATTTTCATCCCCTTCTCTTCTTCCCCTTCACTGTCAGTGTTCTCTTTTTCCCATTCCTCAGAAGAAGAACCTGAAATTCTGTCGTATTTTGAAGTCACTGCATCAGATTGAAAGCTCCGCTTTTTGAATCAGACAACGTTAGTAGCAGCGGTCTTAGAAATCAAGGCGGTAAATTTTCTTTTTGGATATTGTAACATTGACGGGTGCTTTCAAATCAAACCACTATTGGGTCAAAAGGGTCTTGCCAATTACTTATTTTATTAAATATATCTGTCTCTGTAAGAGATTTGAAAATGCAGAAGAGCCAGCGATTTTTCTGGGTTTTAAAGCCGATTGGAAAATCGCTGGCGCTGGAGATTTGATGGAGATCGATGCCGATTTTGTTTGAGTTTATACCATTTAATGGAGGCAATGATTCTTAGCAGTCCATGTATCCCACACAGATTTGATTGTAAACTTCGACTAACTGTCGTTGTTTTCGAGGTAAGCTCTGCTAGTAGTTAAGTTGTTTTATTTTTTTTCTCTATTTTTCAATTTGAATGTTGCTCTTCTTAGAATGGAAATTTGAGTTGGGGAAGTTTGGGATTGTGCATTGGGCGTTGTTGCCCTCAAGTACACTGAGGTTTTTTTCTTCCTTAGTTTTTCCTAAAATTTTAATCCCGGTGGCCTAGGGTTTATTCCTACGGGGAATGCTTGGTTTGGAAGATGTTTTTGTAACCGATGCTTCATTCGTTTCTATGTTATTAGCTTTACATGAAAACTGTTAAATAGTTTTTGGGGCGACTGATGTCTGAGAGAAAAGTACATTATTTTTTTTATTTCCTTTTTGTTTAACATGCTCCATTTTGGAAATTCAGATGATATGAAGTTTGCCTTTCGCCAATGGTGTGCTAGCACTCCGCATGAATGAGAATAAATGAATTGTTTTTGGCTGAAATGCATGCGCTTCCTTTAATGCTATTTGTAGCTTCAGTAGTAGTTGATATACTTCTTTAGCTTACAGGAGAAAAAAAAATGTTTGTTCATTGTTGTTTTATTTGTTTGCATGAATTTAATGCTGCACCTGGACTGTTAAGACTTAAGAGTACTATTTTGTTTTTGAAAGGAAGCGAACATTGCTAATACCCTGATATTGCTAAATTTTGCAATAACTCTTTTGCCTGCAACGTCATGCTTCAGATTATACTAGTTTTGGTATGGCTGGAATCCACTAATGGAAAACCCAGTGAACACCATCTACAATGGAGAGCCCTCGAAAGGGTAAGTGAGAACATTGCCTCACACTCCTGCATCCATGACCAGATACTTGAACAAAGGAAACGACCTGGTCGCAAGGTGTATTCAGTCACTCCACAGGTTTATTTGGAGCCGGGTATCTCAAACCCCCTTCAGCACAAAGGTAGGGCATTACTTGGTATTCCAGCATCGTCGGAGTCTCAAAAGGATGCAAAGCAACCCATTAGAATATATCTAAATTATGATGCTGTTGGTCACTCCCCTGACAGAGATTGTCGAAATATTGGTGATATTGTGAAGGTGAGTGTTAAACATTGGTCGATACATTTATAGTACCTATTACTTAGGCATGATGATGGTTACATTTAGTGTATTTGTTAATCTGGATTTATCTGTAAGCAGCTTGGGGAGCCTCCCTCGACTTCTCTTCCTGGTTCTCCTTCTTGTAATCCTCATGGTGATCCTCCAATCTTTGGTGACTGCTGGTATAACTGCACTTTAGATGATATCTCAGGGGAGGACAAAACGCATCGCCTTCGCAAGGTCCATTTTAATGTTTCATTTAGATTACTGCACTGCCCCCAAATTAAATGGTGTGATTTACTTTAAGTAACTTAATGCCAGGCATTAGGTCAGACAGCAGACTGGTTTAGGAGAGCCTTGGCTGTTGAGCCTGTGAAGGGTAACTTGCGGCTAAGCGGATATTCTGCTTGTGGACAAGATGGAGGTGTGCAGCTTCCTCGCGAATATGTTGAAGGTATATTCATTGTGATTAGTGCCTTTTGTGGGCATTCTGGTTTCTGCTAAAGCTCTACTTCTGCACTTGACCATCCTGATCGTTTAACTACCTACTGCAGAGGGTGTCTCTGATGCTGACTTGGTTCTGTTGGTGACCACAAGACCTACAACTGGGAACACCCTTGCTTGGGCAGTGGCATGTGAACGTGATCAATGGGGCCGTGCCATTGCTGGTATGTTTTCTAGGAAAATCTTTTAGGATGAGTTTGCAATAAATTCATGTTCAGTTCATTTCATTTAATTTCAATTCAATTCAATTTACATTATTTCTCAATGTTTGGAACAAATTATTTAAGTGATAGAATTTAATTGAATTATAGTGTTTGGAATATTATTATAACTAGTATAGTTCATTTCATTTCAATATTTTTACAAAATTATCATTAATAAAAGAATTTTTTTTTTTCCGTACAAAAACAACTTAAATCATTGGTATAGGTTTAATATATTATAAAGAGGGAAGAGAAATGAGGGGAAGAGGAGGGGAAAGAAAGAAGGGAAGAGATGAGATGAGAAATAGGGTAGGAAGAAGGAGGGGTTGTGGTTTTTGAGATGTGGATATGAGGAGAAGTAAAAATAAAGGGTATATATGTATTTTTAATCTAATTGAATTAAATTCTTAACAAATCATATTAATTTTGATGAGAATTCAAAATAAAAAAATGTTATAAAAGCATGATTTAGAATGAATTGAATTATCATGAAAGATAGATATCTAAAAGAAGATTTTAATCAAAGTTAATTTAGAATGGATTGAATTCTACAATTTTTATGGTTTCAAACACACTCTTAGTGAATCATTATATTTCTTTTGTATTTAAGAATTGATAGAAGTCTAAATCAGAACCGGTGGTAATTTTCCATTGTAGGACATGTTAATGTTGCTCCTCGCCACTTGACAGCTGAGGCAGAGACTTTACTTTCAGCTACACTGATTCACGAGGTCAGATAAGTTTTATATTTAAATGAAATCAGTAATTATGGGAGGCATTATTCTATATCAGTAATCCTATTTGGCCTTTTCCTAGGTGATGCATGTTCTTGGTTTTGATCCCCATGCTTTTGCTCATTTTAGGGACGAGAGAAAACGACGACGTGATCAGGTAAGAGGTGCCATACTTTTTAAGATTCATTTTAAGGCAATATCTGCGATGTTATTTTGACTCCACGTAGTAAGATCCTTGATATCTTATTGTGAGATATATATCTTTGGTTTGGGATTTAAATCTCTGGAACGAGCTAAGTGCAACCCTCATAACATAAACTGATACATCTTTTTGCTCTTTCATGTCTTCTTTGAGGTAAAAAAGGTACAACTTAGTTGCTTAAACATTCAACAGTGTGTAAAACAATAATGAGTTGTTTAAGTTTTAGCTATGGAAACCAGGTGTTAATGCTTTTTCATGGGAGCAAGTCCAATAGAGTATGAGTTCTCCCATTTTTCCTTTTATCCAAGTCCAGTTATTTCCTTTAGTATTGAAAATGATTCTACTGTCTTGAGTACATGCAAGAAAGATTTTATTTTTTTGCTTCTGAGTTTCTGCAATGCATATTTTACAAGGATATTTGTCATTAATTGTTTCTTTTTTCCAGGTTACAGAACAAGTCATGGATGAAAATCTAGGGCGGACAGTGACCCGTGTGGTTCTTCCACGTGTGGTTATGCACTCACGATATCATTATGGGGTAACTATCAACTTTTGGCTTTGCATTAATTATGCAGTATTTTATTTTTAAGGTGCCCTTGCCTGATAATGTTCGGTGGTTGATTCTCTGCATGCTCTCATATTCATGGATGTTTCCAGCTAACAGAACATAACCAATGCTTAATGACTCTCTTTATGGCAGGCCTTCTCAGTGAATTTTACTGGATTAGAGTTAGAAGATGGGGGCGGACGTGGCACATCAGGTTTTCCCCTTTGTCTTGATTTATATTAGATATGTACTTTTCTTTCTTCCCTCACAGGGAATACAACCACTGTGCAAAGTCAAAAACTTGTTCCTGGTTATGATACATGCTTATACAATGTGGTTTAGTAGTTCAAAACTAAGGCAGCAATTACTTCTGATACACTATCGCGTAGCCATCTCAATTAAATAATTAACGTAAGGATACTAACTCAATGGACAGGATCTCACTGGGAGAAAAGGCTTCTGATGAATGAGATAATGACTGGTTCTGTGGATACAAGATCAGTAGTTTCAAAAATGACACTAGCACTCTTGGAAGATAGTGGATGGTACAAGGCTAATTATAGTATGGCGGACCATCTTGATTGGGGTCACAACCAAGGAACAGAATTCCTTACATCTCGTTGCAATCTTTGGAAGGGGGCATATCATTGCAACACTACTCAGTTGTCTGGTTGTACATATAATAGGGAGGCAGAGGGTTACTGCCCAATTGTAACATATATTGGAGACCTTCCTCAGTGGGCTCGTTACTTTTCTCAAGCTAACAAAGGTCTGTTCTTATCCATTAGTTTCTTTGTTTTCATATCTATTGATACATAGGTTGAGTAGTTAATCCTAATCTATCTATGGTTTGTTTTTAAGACAATAATCCATATTTCCATCTATGAATTTCAATGATCCTATAGTTATGCTTTTTACTTTTTTTGGCCAATAGTTGTGCATTTTTTTTATCTATGAATTCAGTTATTGCTTGTTCCCATTGCTTTGTTGGCCCTCAACTCCTCTTTTAAGCAATGTTTAAAAAACTAGATGGACTCGGATGGTTGGATTGGTTGAACCGTCATCCGGATGGAAGGTCCGATTGATTTGGACCATAGAACCATTTTTGTGGTTTGACAGTGTTAAACTGAAAGAACCGGACGATCCTGAACCGATTTTAGTGGTTTTAAAATTTAAAACTTTTATTTTCTAAGAACTTCATTATTAAAATTGAGTTGAGTATTCAATATTTTAATAAGTCATACTAATATGCATTCAAATTTAGTTAAAAACTAAATAAAAATTCTAAAATGTATTAGACATGACGAAAACACATTAATATATAGGTGTGACTATTTGAAATGAATTTAATTTTTTTCCTAAGTTATTAAAATAATTATTGTAGGTATAATTATATTATGTTTAATATTATAATATTAAATTAAATATATTTATGATATCATTGGTTCGATCACGGTTGAACCTTTGACCCCAGAAATGGTCATTTTTTGCTTCAATCAACGGTTTGGTTTTTAAACCATTGTTTTTAAGTGTTAGTTTCTTTTACTTTGGTGTAATACTTACAGTCGATTTCTTTTACACTTGCAATTAGCTGTTCTGCAAGTTATGAATCCTGATAATAGACCTTCCTGTGGTATAAAAATTATTTTTCAGAAAATGCTTTGTTCCATGATTCAACCATTTAGATAATAAATGCTGGGTCTTACCTGAAGTTTCATTGGCTTATTCATTGGTGATTCAGGTGGACAATCTTCACTGGCTGATTATTGCGCTTACTTCGTTGCTTACTCTGATGGATCATGCACAGACACTAACGGTGCACGAGCACCTGATAGAATGTTGGGTGAAGTGCGAGGGAGTAACTCAAGGTGAGATTTCTGATTGGAAATTTATTTGTCAACCTCAGACAGCTATGAATGTCATTAACAACTCAGATTGCTATTTTTTTTTCTTTTTCGTTAGGTGTATAGCCTCTTCGCTAGTACGTACAGGGTTTGTACGAGGTTCTATGAGTCAGGGAAATGGTTGTTATCAGCACAGATGCATTAACAATTCTTTAGAGGTATGGTTTGAGACGTGCAGTTTCAGGGGATATGTTTTTTTCTTTTTTAATGTTTTCTTTGTTTGGATCAATATGACTGGAATTTTCCTGCTCTCTGATTCTCAAAGCTTTAGGAGGGAGGGAGTAATACATCAGAGCCATATTTATAATTTTTGTGACCCTCACGTTTGCTGAGATTTTAATTGGAAGCAATTGTTATTTGCAGGTTGCAGTGGATGGTGTGTGGAAAGTGTGCCCTGAAGCTGGTGGACCTATTCAGTTCCCTGGATTTAATGGTGAATAAGCTGTTTTAATTTGCTTAATAAACATTGTTATTCACAAACAGAAAAGCTCAAATAATAACATTAATGATTTTATGTTTTTCATATTTAAGTTACTCATTTTTAATCATAGGTGAATTAATCTGCCCTGCATACAATGAGCTCTGTACGAAAGGCCCACTTGTTAAATCTGGCCAATGTCCCAATTCATGTAAATTTAATGGTGATTGTGTTGAAGGAAAGTGCCGCTGTTTCCTAGGATTTCATGGGTCTGATTGTAGTAAACGTGAGTTGTTTTTATTTTATTTTCATTTTAATATTTACAGTCATTCTATTTGTTTTTCGAGCTCATTAGCACAAAGAAGGGAAAACAAATAGAGATTTATTCTTTTTGTTTGGCTTCTGGACATAGATATCTTTTTGAAATCTGGTTTTTATTTTTTGTAGGCTCTTGTCCTGGCAATTGTAATGGTAATGGCAAATGCCTCTCCAGTGGGGTTTGTGAATGTGGAAAAGGGTATACTGGCATTGACTGTTCTACAGGTATGTACTATATTCTTTATTTATCTTTTATCCTTCCCCTTTTTCTTCTGCCGTGTTTTCATGTTCATTGTTCATTGTCTAACTTCTCTATTCTCTACGAATGAGAAATTCTATATTTATTTCTTGGATAAGAAACACAAACTTGTACAATCTTGATCAACATCCAATCTTCTATTCTCATTGCAGATGACATTCATTCTCATACTCGATTTTCACGTGTTGTTGCAACATTTTGCTAGATTCAATTAGGGGCCATGTGGCACTCATACTTTTGCAGAATAGCCTATCATTAAATGATAAACTGGATCAGTTAAATGTTGAGTTCTATATCAGGGTTCCTCGGGCGTGAAACTAAAATCCTTAGGTTGTTAGGCGTCCACTTATTAACAAATTTTTTAATATGACCATCTTCATTGTAGAACACACCCATTGATTAGAGAGGCTTCAGTAAGTCTTAACTTTATACTCTATAGTTCCTTTTACAAATTTAGGGTGTTCCTTTCACAATTAGTAGCTTCTCAACATAACATTATCCTTGGCATGATTTGCAGCTGTTTGTGATGAGCAATGCAGTCTTCACGGAGGGGTCTGTGATAATGGAGTTTGTGAGTTCCGTTGTTCTGACTATGCAGGCTATACATGTCAGAACAGCTCCATGCTCCTTTCTAGTCTCTCAGTTTGCAAAGATGTGCTAGAGATTGATGTAACTGGGCAACACTGTGCACCCAGCGAACCAAGTATACTGCAGCAGCTAGAAGAAGTTGTTGTCATGCCCAACTATAACCGTTTGTTCCCTGGTGGTGCTAGGAAGTTATTTAATATATTCGGCAGCACCTACTGTGATGAGGCAGCTAGACGGCTAGCCTGCTGGGTAACCTCTCTGTTCACCACAAACATCTCTAGCTCTAGCCTTTTTCAATGACTATTTTCTTCAATCTCTATAACCTGAAATTTCCTTTCTAAGTAAATTGGTTTTTGGTTTGTTCTTCTTTGGCTTTCTTTACTCTTATCTGGTTGCCATACAGCTTACTTTCATTCTGGTATACCATAGCATGAACCCGTTAACTATCAAATGAATCTGATTAATTGGTATTTTGCTTTGCCTAATTTGACTTACTTATTAGTGTTGAGATTAGCCTTGTTATCTGCTCAATCCTTTGTCATTATTTTGTTTTATTTATCACCTGGTGGGGTTTGAATTTGTGATCTTACTCCACCCGTCTACTTGAAAGGAGTAGGTGCTTTTACTTCAGCTTGAATCTTATTTTGTGTTTCGAAAACAAAAATGCTATAAACTATATATTTTCTTTATTACAATTACTATCCTATGTTAGTGTAGTTCCTGCCATCTGCATGATTTTGCATGACTGAAAACTTTGACCCTTGATTTCCAGATCTCAATACAAAAATGCGACAAGGATGGTGACAACAGGCTCCGAGTATGTCATTCAGCATGTCAGTCATATAATTTAGCATGTGGAGCATCACTTGACTGCTCGGACCAAACACTCTTCAGCAGTGAGGAGGAAGGTGAGGGCCAGTGCACTGGCTCTGGTGAGATGAAACTCTCATGGTTTAATCGCCTTCGGAGTAGTTTTTCATCAAGAAATAGTTCCTTGAAAGGAACTTCTGTAAGATATAGGCAGCTTTAACTTGAATTATTTATCCTTTTTTCCTTCCTTTTTTTTTTTCTTAATTTTTTTGCTCTTGTGAGAGGGTTTTGGCTTGTAATTTTCTAGGAATCCATTGTAGGGAAAGGTGGCACCTAACGCCATAGATTTAGGATTTTGTTCTCACCCAAAATCATTTAAGAATATTGGGTGGGGAGTTTACAGCTTGGGCTTTCAAATACGAAAGCCATTTGTAGAGAAAATTGGAAATGTAAAGGAAAAAAAGAAGACTGAGAAAGCTTCTTTGATATGAATTAACTGAATTAGGCCGAAGGCCATGAAAAAAAAAAAAGCAATATCTCCGTTGTCTTGTTTTATTTCTCCGTGTAGATTTGTTTTAAGCTAATTATTAGAAACTTTTAAAACTAAATCTTAAATTAATTGAATCGATTATATGAATTATTTTTCTCACACTAATATCAGTCTATTATTTATCTCATCAGAGTTAGATTAATAGCATTGAATGAATATTTCAGCAAATTTCAGAACAAAGAAACAGGATAAATGGGTATTCAACCTACCAATGACCACAACAAATTGAGTAAATTCCATGTGGATCATCAATTTCAAGTAATAACATATAAGTTGATTCAAATTCATTTATCATGGCCATATTAAACCATTAATGTCGGAGCCCGAATCACAACGACAATTCGGTTGGGCAAAACGTAATGTGGTAATCCGACCCAAAACAAGTGCAGGTACTGGAAGCATCGTCATAAGCATAACTGTATGCTGTTGGACACGCCTTCTTGAACATCTTCGAGTATTGCGTCGGCGGACACGTCTGTGGAGTTGAGTGGTCTCCAGTACAGCAAAATTCCGTTGAGTTAAACGCCGCGCACGCACTCTTACATGCCACAACCGAACCCGAATTCATTATCTGCAACTCGGCCGGACAGTTCCCGTTCAAATCCGCAACACAACCTGCATATTGGCAATCACCGGTTCCACCGGTTGCCTTCACACTCATCCCAACATTATAACCGTCCACTAGGCTGACGTCATAGAAATCCTTGTCTTTAGTAGTGGTTGCTATAGTAAACTCAGCCAGAGTTACCGGCGGAATACCTCCACCGATACATTTTAAATTGCCGCAGTCACCTGTGGCGCATTTCCCGTTTCCCGAGCCGTCAAAGTTGCAGCCAGTTCGGGCCCAAAACCGTCCGGACCATCCGGGTGGAGCAGTGAGCTGAATTGACGATCCAGGTGCTAAGGAAAATCCGCCTTCACCGAGAATAGCGGCACCATTTCCAGAAAGTGTTCCGGGCCACACTGTGTATCTGCAACGGTTTTGGAGGGTGAATACGGTGGCTGAAGCTACATTACCTGCAAAATTTATATTAAAAAAAAAAGTTAAAGCGAAAACTAATAGCTGAATTATTGCTAGCTAGTAAATAGTAATATATATATATCAGAGTCCCTTGCTTGTACCTAACAAGAAAAGGAGGAGGAGGCGAAGCACAGAGAGCTTTGAGGTAATCGCCATTGTTATCAATGGAGAAGAAGAAGAACATGGATTTGGCGGATATGAGAAAGATGGGTGAGAATATTGGATTTTTATAGTGGCCAGTTTATTAGGACTTTGGAGTAAATATTTTAGGCGGCAGAATTGTAAACGGGTCCCTATCTTTTCGTGACGGTTATAAGATTGTGGGTCATCTTCGAATGGAATGGGGGATATATCAGTAATTTGGATTAATTCATACAAAGAAATTGTGCTGCCAATTAATACTGACATTTTTGTGTGTATTTTTTTATTTTATTTTTATTTGATCTCCAGAGTAACGCCAGGATATACCGTACGAAGTGATTTGAAAGAAAAAAAAATTAAAAAATTAGGAGATTCCAATTTATTTATTATTAACGATTATATAATTTTCTTATTACTTAATTTAGCATCAACCATTCTCTCACCTGACGGGAAATTTTTAAGAGGTTATTACTGTAAATAATATATACTTCAATAGAGATAATTGTCACATATACAGGTTGGTTGACCTCAATTATTATTTTTACTAAAGAAGGATTTGAGAAATTGTGTTGTACAAAAAATATCTCAATGTATATGAGTTGAAGCAGATATTTTTTGCGTCAAAATAATGACTTCTTCTTTTTTTACTTTCTTAAGAAAACAAAGAAACAAGAGGAATCGAACACAAATCCAAAGGAGAAAGAAAATACGACAAACTGACTAACTGTCCTGGGCAGATCTCGTAATTCTCTATGTAGCAACTGGACAAGATTACTGGCAATGATATCACTTATCAGGTAGGGAAGGCTTTTTTTATTTTTTATTTATTTTTTATGGTAGCAAGAAATTGGGGATAGGCTTTAAATCGCCAAAACAATGTTATAAATGTGATGTTTGAAAATCCTACTTTAAAGTCAGAATTCAGAAACACGCAAAGATGGTTGGTGTAATGGTCTGGTTACTGCAGTTCCAACCAAATGTTTCATTTTAACCAACACTTATGACAGACTGACAAACATACAAATAAAATTGACTTTAATTCAGGTGGATCACATGCTCTTCTGATGTTTTCTTTTCTCTTTTTGACAAACTCAACCTCGTCGATCCATGCACTACCTAACGCTAACTACTTATATATACATATATATATATATATATATATATGTATATGTATGCCTCTTCTTGGTCATAGGCTCATAGTCATAGCTACACCATGCAAATAAGACCCTCTTAAGTTTTAATTGAGTATGTATAGGAAAATCCAAAAAAAGAGAATCATTATTAAAAAAGATGAGAAACAAAAGCACTTCTGAGTACATCCCTAAAGCTTCTCTGTTCTAAGATTCAAGGAGGGTAATGCATAAACGATCATTCATAGATAGGGATTGCCTAAGATTTTCTTTGTATGAAATTCAAATTAATGATTAAAAAATTTGATTGTTGGGTGGTGACACCATAGTTCTATCAAATGCCACATGATTTTTGCAGCAAACCGGCATTTCTGACAATTTTTCATGCAGTGAAGATATTACCCTCTACATCTACAAGTAATTATTCTACAAATATTCAAAAGAAAGATATTCAGATAGTAAAAATCAGGTTCATGAGCACTAACTTATTTATTGCCATTGAAGAAAAAAAATACTAATCACTTCTTCGTTTCTTGCTGTAATAGAGTGCATTAACGTAGTCAAGAAATGGAATTAATTGAAATTTACAGGAAGTTGCAGCTGCAAGATATGCACAAGACAAACCAACATACACTTTGAACCAAACCAGAGAAAAGAATGTAAGATAAATAAACAAGGCAGTCAAAGAAGTTACCACCATAGAATTGACGAGGCACTTCAATGTAGACAGTTCCTTTTCACTTTCTTCGTAAGGGAAGTGGCCTTGAGCCTTGAAAGTAGACAGCAACTTATCCTTCACCTGAAATGTATCTATCAACCAAGAAGCAGCCTTGCTATCAGAAGAAGGAATATCCTCAAGAGGTATACGCCGAACATGTAGGTGAACTTCGGAAGGATCCACACCAAAGACATTGTCCAGAAAGGTAGGGCATTGATTCTTGTATGCAATGGTTATGTCATAGACTGCACATCATTGAGAAACAAAGGCGGATATGATGTTAAAAGAAGCTGAACCACAAAATAGGAAGAGCAACACAGGATCAAAGAAATTTATGTTGAAGTGAAAGGTAGGAAAATAAGCAGATATATTATCAAGTAAAGTTCATTCTAATAATGGGTTATAAAAGTTCTTAGGAGAAGTATAGAACACAAACAAGTACTATCATATATCGAAGCAAAGGATTGAAATAGGTGACAAAGCAATAACAAGGGCAAAATTTGAACTATCCTCTTTTGCACATACACATTCTTTATTAAACAGCTATGAGCAAAAGTTTCAAGCAACAAACTATTTTCAGGATTAAAACTTAAGAGCAACCTGCATCCAGAGAGCCCTGTAAAGCTTCCAAGCAGACACAAAAGCCCCTTGTTTTTGGAAGTAGGACGTTGCTTAAAACAGGAAGCCCAACTTCCGTTGCATATTGTTGGCTACTTTTGCACTTCTCTTCACTGTAGAAAAAGCCATAATCAACTTCTGCTCTTTCTTATATTGTACACAAAAAATCCACAAGAACGCCTAACATGGAGCCATAGGTTTGAGATTTCTAGTAAAAATACTAGTTTCAATGCATACAGTCACACAAAAAATGGACTTGACGTATTCATGTTTGTTATAAACGAAGGAGTGATGCTGACAAAGTTAAATGGAAAGATAAGGTAGTACGTATAATCTGTTCCTTCAGGAAAAACAGCAAGCCATAAAGGATCTTGAGGATTCTTTAGTGTTGACAACATCTGGCGCAGTATTGGCTCATCAATTTCCCATTTCCTCTCCACAGAAATGAACTCCAGAATATGAAATGCCCAACCAAAAATTGGTAATTTCATCAAGCTGCTCTTAAGGATGTATTTGATGTAGCCCAGGCTTCCCTTCCGTAGTGCAAGATTCCACAAGTACATCCAATCAACCTCAGTTCGGTGATTAGAAATAAGTAAAGCACGTTCCCTAATTGGAACATTATCTCCGGAAAAGACTACTTTAGTCCCGTTTATCTTTTCAAATAGAAAGGGCCAGAGAGCTAGCCAAAGCCCAAAGAGGAATGCTGTTGCTTTCCTACTATAATGTATGCTGACAAACCGCAACAAGACAACAGCCACAGGTGCAAAATAGACTAAGAACATGAAAGCAGTAGAAAGGAACACCACTAAACATGTCAGACCCCTTAAAATCCTAATAGGAGTCAAAGGGCGGTGCTTTAATTTAGCATCAGGTTTGGGGGGCTTGCAAACATCCATATTCTTCAAGGAAATGTTCAGTACACCTCTCTCCTAAAGCAAGCTGCAATAATGTGTTTGAATGTTACTTTAGATTTCCTTAGGACAACAAGAAAAAAGAAGTAACAAGACAAGATAATAATGATGAAATGAAAATCCACAACTATTTACATTAAGTTTTATGAAATTCCAAATCTTATGACCACACACAGGTAGTCACACAGATCATATTATTTACTATCATAGACACAATATGCAAGCAATCCAAGGCAACAGGTCCAAGGGCTTAGTAATTTCTCAGTTAATTATTGCAAATCAATGAACCTGAAAAAGAGTGGGTCTTTAATGCTGGTGGCAAGTATATTTGAGGCTGAATCTGCAGTAAGAGCACTAGTTGCAGCTAGATACTACAGAGTAGGTTTAGTGACTAAGTAAAAAAAATGATAACAAACCGGCAGATGACTAAGAATGGTAGTACTATGGTAGCATAAAAATCAGAACACAAATCCATATTCTTTTTATTGCAGCTGCATCTTGCCATTCAAGTTTATGTGTCAGATACTAATGCATACTAACATTTCAAAAATAAAGAGTTGCGGTAGTTGTATTTTTTAAGAGGCCGGATTGAAGGAAAGGAATTTTTGTTTTCATCTACTTATATTTTCCATTTTACAAACTCTGACAACCCATTTCACTGTAGTAAAAATTATCCTTTGCAAGAGAAAAAATAAACTCCAGTAAAAACAAAGAACGAGACTGAATTTCTTAAACATTTCCACAACATTTCCACTAGGAACATATATTATCAGCCTCCTTGTTAATCATTATCATTATAGAACAGTACCAATGAAATGCAAGTCATCATGACGTGACGGACTGTAAGAGGTTATTTTTCCTATAAATGTTCTGGGGTTTTCTCTTAATCCAGTTTTCCATGCACAATATCCACTTCTAGATTACAAATTGAAATTGATAGCAAATCCACCTATAATGGGATAATAATGATAAGTTACTTCTTTTCTCTCCATTGAGATGCAATTTCCTTGTAGAGAATCTATTCCACCTTAAAATAGAAGTTAACAAAATACTTAACAATCGGCACAAAATGAGGAGCAACGCAATGAATCTCTAGTGTACGTTCAAATTCAACGCCTTCCTCCTAGGGTATATGATATGAGCCATTAAAACCAATCCCTTCAGTGATATTACTGACCTCATGTATTAGTTTTTTCGTTATAAAGAAAATACTTATTGCTTGATATAAACAGCTCCATGTTAATTGAAAGTATTAATTTTTGCCTGACTACCACATGGTAAAGCTAAACTATCTCTGCCCCCAAGAAAACAACTGTAATTCAATGACGTTTCCATGATTTAATCAAACATAGCTCACTGAAGAGTAATAAAATCCTCAAAACCATCCAATTTGCATGGGAAATTGAGGCAAATATAATCAATAAATTACATATAACTGCAAGTTAAAACAAACCCAAGTATACCGTTGTTTAAGATAACCGAGTCACCAGAATTCATTAAACCCCTGATCTTCGAACCAAAACAGTCCTTAGCAATAGTGGTACGATCCCATTGTGGACAGGAAAAGTCAACCTTCCCATGACATTTGGGATTCTGAGTTTTCTGATGTTATTCTTAAATCACTGGAAGTTGAATTTCTGAAGTTTCACATAAATTGCTGTTGTTGAAAGAAAATTTTAATGGTAAAATAAAGTTTAGACAGCAAGAAGAAGAGCATCTAGAATATATGAAAACTCTGTACTAACCCTAAACTTGAAAAAGACTTCATCGATGACATTGCTTGAAGCAAGATTGTGAAAGGAGACCAATTTATTCAAATCAGACAACAAACCAACAATAAAGAATGCAATCGTAAAACTAAAAATAGAAAAAAAAAAAAAAAAAAAAAAAAAAAAAGATTGCATCTGGAAATTTAATGGCGGTCTCGGAACTCACCTCTTATCCAAACGCAGCGAAGAATTGACCTTGACAGCTTGACTCAGATAGGGTTTTCTACTTTTCTTGGAGATTAAGATTTTTTCCTAAGGCCTTAGCCTTCTTTTCTCTGAGATAACTAACTATGAATGAGATATTATACCAATAAAACAGGGAATTTCGAATCTGGATATTGGATTTGGTTGGGTAAGTATCAGAGGCGGCTGTGGTTGTAAAGAAGGGCAACGCGATTGGCGAAAACTGAGAAAAAAGTCGACAGAATGAAAACGTTGTTGTTGACTATTGTATTTGATTGGTCGCAGACAATAATTTGATGAGCTCGATTATAAAACATGCAAGAGAGAACCGTTTTCGCACAATCCGGTATTTAATAATATCTACGTGTAAAAGGGAGTTGCGTTAAATTTGTGGTGGAAGAAGATGCCCGTTTGGTTGGGCTGATGCGGGCGGCGCGGCCTAGAGCTGGGACCGGCAGCGGCCCGTTTGGCCGCACCCCGGCCTATATTTTGCCTCTTCCCTTTTTACCCTTACTCTTTTTCATTTAATTCCCACCGTGTTCTATCTCTAATTTACCGTATTATTCTCCTCTTTCCCCCTTTATACCCAGCGTGCAACCCTCTTTTTTTAAAAAATTTGGCCAACGACGGTTAATATTTCAATTTTTTATTTAGTTATTTATTTAATTTTTCTTTTACTTTTTCCTAACTCTCCCAAATTCACATAACTCTCAAACGATTCCATGTTTTTTATTTTTATTTTCTTCCTCTCCAAGTTTATTTTCTTTCTCACATACTTCACTTTTTTTAGGTATGATAATTTTATTCCCAAATTTATTTAAATTGTGCTATTATCAAATTCTATTATGTTTTGTAATTTTATTTTAGAAATTAGTTTAATTATTTAATTTATTTAAATTATGCTATTATCAAATTGTATTTTGTGTTTTTATTTTATTTTGGAAATTAACTTTTATGTTTGATTTATTTAAATTGTGATATTATCAAATTCTATATTTTTTTTTTGTTATTTTATTTGAAAATTAACTTTCACTATAATTATAAACTTATAAAATAAAAATAAATCATTTTTTAGTAAGCTAAATATAAATTGCCAATTTGACACTGAACAATTTTGAAAAAAAATAAAATCAGTGGGCATGGTTAAAATTTGCAAAAAATAGTTGGAGCAAATTAACTCTCACTTTTTTTTTAAGTAAAGCTTGGTGAGCAGCTTAAGGCTTTTTTTGATAATGTTTTTTTTTGAGTGCTTATACTTATTAAGAGCATAAATCAATTTTTTTTTAGATTTGGTAAAGAAAAAAAAAAGTTTCTATTATAAGCTTTTAAAAGTCAGGGGTGCTTTTAAAAGTATCTCAAAACTTCTGTTCTCAAAATTTTAAAAGACTAATATAACCTCAATTTTTAATAAAAATTCATATTTATCCTTTTATTAATTAATAGAGTAGGTTAATTATCTCTCTTTTTATTATCAATATCTATTATAGTTAATTTAAATTTTTTGAACAGCTTTACAATGAATTTACCAAATACGAATTTATGACTTTCACTTATTGAGAGCAGCTTTTACATTATTTTATCAAACATTACTGCTACAACTTTTTAAAAACAGTTCTAAGAGAGCCATGAGGGCACACCACTTCTCAAAAAGTCACAGCATTACCAAGTTAAGCATAAGTACCCTGCTTTCAATTCCAGTAAAAGCAATATGAAGAATGCAGCAACCGAATATACAGGGAAGAAAGCAAAATAGTGCCTATGCCAATGTTGTATCTGATTTATAAATTTTAAGTATGATTGTTTCTATAGTTGGAATTAGGTCATCATTTGAACACAAAAGGAGTTTGAGAAATAGCAGAATGGTGATCCAATGGTTAGACATATTTCCATCTACCCAAGATTTTATTATATTAGTGCTTAGGTTATGTATCTTATTGCTTACTTGTACTAATTTCGCTGACTCGTTGCCTACTTGGCATCACTTGGACACCAATAGGGAATGTTTGTGTTGTGCTTATAAAATTCTTCTACAAGCTCCAAACACATTCTAAGAGAATCCGAAAGATTTCGGAATGTTCTATACCATAAAAGGATTTAGAATGTTTTATAAAGTTCTAGAAGGTTCTAGAAAGTTGTAAAACACTTTGAAAGATTATATAAGGATCTAGAACATTCTGAAATGCTCTACAAGGTTTCTATAATCTTGTACATAATTATAGTAGGTCTAGATATTTATAGGAATTGTATAAATATTTAGATGTTTTTTAAGAGAATTCTAGAACGTTAATATGAACTATTGGATGTAATGAATCTCCACAATTAGGTTAACGAGAAAGAGTAATATAATTAGGGTGGAAGGTTCATTTGTAAGCAATCAAACAACTTGTAAGAGTTTTGAGAGTTTAATAAATGATTCATTTTTCAAAATATTCTTGTTTGCTTCACTAGGTTAAACTGACTTAGCATTCTAGTAAGGGGCTCAAATGTTTAAGTGTCGTACTGAGCGTTGAAATTTTTCAAGATCGTGACACCTGAAAATGATAATACTCATTGAATTGATAGACAATATCAAAGGAATCCATTGTTGATCCATGTGTTGTTCAACTTAGCAGGAATTTGCTGAGACCAACAAGGAAGCCAATTTCTTGATGGAAAGAAAGTGTAGAAAGTGAGAAAAAAATTTATCTTTTTTTCTAAAATAGAAGTATTTGAGCAAAAATTCCTGCTAACATAATATAACTAGTCGTTAACCCAACTCATATCAATCTAAAGTACTTTCTTAGATTAATTTTTTGAAGAAAAAATTTAACAATAATTTTTACGTTTGTTTTTTTTTTTTTTTTTTTTGCTTATTAAACCAAAATGTGAACTTCATTTTTGGACAGATGTGAAATACACATTATATAGTGAAGGAATACTAGCTAGACTAAATTATTATTTTGATGGTAAATAAGGCTTCAATTTTAAATTTTCATTCTTCAATATTCAATTTTATTAATTAAAATATAAAATATTTTATAATTTTCAATTTCACCATTCTATGTTATTTTATCAAAGAAAAACTTGAAATATTTTAAAATTGTCAATTTAATCAATGATTTCACTAATTAGGATCTAAAAGGTATATCTATTTCGTTTGTTCAAATTTAGAATCTAATATTGAAAAAAAAAATTATCGTTAACACACTAAATTAATATATAAAATTTTAATTCTAAGTTCATTTAAGCTTTTATTGAGACAATATTTTTATGTCCTTAATTCTTTAGTTAAGGATTGTCTTCGATGAATAGTGTGAGTAGATTTAATTGGGTCCATTATTCTCAACAACGTTGAGAATGGAGGGACCGATAGGCCCGTCAAGGAAGACAGATGGACTAACTGGTCTCAGGCAATAAATGTAGATAGAAACAAACGGCAGGCCCATTTGTCATTATAGGTTTCGAGCCTAGAAGCTGTGCCTTCAATCTTGGAGTTTTCAAACAAGCATCACAAAAAAATAATACATCAGTACGAAAGAGAAAATATAAAGTTTAATGTGTAAATATAACTTTACCTAACCATACGTCGATTCAGTTTTATATATTTTTTACACAATTAAGATGATAATAAAAAAAAAATTGGAAAATGTAAATTAACTTAAATTATTTTCCTATCAAATTAAAAATGGAAGTATAAAGGAACACGCATAACATTCTGAAATTAAAATAGCAAACAACACAATTTGAAAAGAAAAACCAAAGAAATTGAAATTTGTCAAGGCTTATAACATCCACATTTTCTCACCAATTGAGACAAAAACCATCAAAACAATTCCACATGAATTCTTTGATAGAAGCATAAATGAAAGCTGCTTATTTTATATGCCTTTTTCTTTTATTATTATAAGTGAAAAAGTTTTTACCATCCAGATAAGAACTTACAGATATCAACAAAATAATGAATTTTGGATTTATCCTAACCACTTGTAGTGGATGTATTGTACAGATTATCTGATCCAGATAAGAATTACCATAAAACAAAGAATTGGCAAAAATTGATTTGAAATTGAAACACAAAGTAAGGAATTTGTTAGACTATTATTATACTAATCTATAAGAGGATTAAAAAGGAGAGAGGGGAAAATTCCAGCTTACAGTTCAACCATGCCTTGCAACATGTTTTTTATTTTCTGATTCGCCCATGATAAACAGTACAACTTCGTATTTATTTCGGATATAATCATAATTTGTTTTATTATTATTAGTTTTTATATAAATTACTCCCTTGAGGTTTACCAATATATAACACCTTCACCCACATAATGGTTAACACTCCACCCAAAGTAGGGTGTAAACGACGTTAAGCTCCCTCATGTTGCCTGGCTCACAAAACATGTTAGCAAAAGTTAGACGGAATGTTTTTTTACCATCCATTAACTTGGGTTATTTTTTTTTTAATATAGACTAAATTATATTTTAAGTTCGTTAACATGGTTGAAGTTTAATTTCGTCTTTATATATTTAAAAGGTCAAAAAATCGTCATGTAATTTTAAAAAGGTTTAACTACTATTTTAAAATTTTAAAAATTATTTTATTTTTTAATTTAGTCATTCAAGAATATTTTCAGTCAATTTCATCATTTAGATTCATAATTTTTTCATCAAATTATATTATCTTATTTTATGTATAAATAAAGTAATTGTATATAATTTAATAATAAAATAAGCAAAAAAGTTTGCAAAATATAAAAATCACTTATGTATGTTATTATTTTTATGTCAATTATAATTATTTCGTTAAGTCATAACATGCAAACAAAAAAATGAAACTTGTTTAAGAAATTTTGAATTATGAAAAACAAAATTGAGTGAGAAAATTCTTAGAAGACAAAATTAAAATTTATATAATTCTAAGTAACTACAATAGTCGATAAGCCTTTCAAATCATGTAATATGATTCCTGTCATCATTTTCTGTTTAGTTTAACTTAATAAAAAGTGACAACTAGTATTATGGTTAATGGCGTCATACGTGACTAATCTATATGTCATGACATATAAATAGTGTTATCACGTGGCTAACCTCATTATATGTTTAACCTTTGGTAGCTAATAGATAAAGAGAAAAAAATTATCTAAATTTGACATCATCTTGTTTATCGGCATTATTGTGTGTGATTCAAAAAGAATTCATTTGAAAATGAAGGCAATTTGAAGGAATTGTCCAAAATTGACGAGATTTCACCCGCAAACACATTGTTAATGTTAATACAATAACTTAACACCAGTAGGAGCAGGACACGTGGCAGTCATCAAGTGACTAGAAGGGATGAACAGTTCAAGTAACTTGTGACAAGTATTCTTCTCTACTATATAAGCCTCCAAAGGGGGTAGGGTTTCATAGAGACACATTCTTAGATATTAGGCTCATATTCTTTGTCTCTTTACTGCTCACCCTTTCTAACTTGACCGTAGGAGTTTGAGGAGTTCACCCAGGACCCCACTCTCGTCCTCTATTCTCTGGTTCACTTCGAAGACTTACAGATCGCCTAAGAGTAAGAAAAAGAAGGCCAAGTAGAATTAAACAGACATTAACAATTAGAAAAACCCATCAACTTAAGCTTGTTAAGTGTCCAATCTCAAGTATCAAATATTCAAAAAATGTATTCACTAGCATAGAGCATCGAGCTATTGTAACCCACATTCTAATTTGGGAATTTCAATCAGAAATTCTTAGAACGAGGGAGAATTTGAAATAGAAAGTAAGACTAACTAAAAAAAATAAAAAAAAATCTTCATTTGTCATCAAATTGGTTACTGATTACAAAAGATATAAAGCCTTATTATGTAATATTCAAACTAAATCTCCCAATTATCCTTAAACCCAAAATGGGGTTGCAACAAATTTTTTCTCTTTTGTCGTCAAGATGTAAAATTCAGTCCCTCACTGCTAATAGCATATAGAGCTGTCATAATAGCCTATGAGCCAATGTGTAGAGAAACTTGATCATTCATCCATTGCAACCCTTGGTTATGATATTCTTTGACAGTAGATCTTTGCACCAAGATTGAAAATCGGATTCAAATTCAAGTTTTAGCCTTAATTTTTTATGTAACTAGCTCAAGCTGTTGACCTTTCAGTGTCAAGCTTTTCCAAAACCTTACTCTTTGCGCAGAATGTAATTGGATTCTAATTGTTTGGGCTGAAGCAAAGTCATTGTATTATATTTATTATCTACAAATTCTTTACTTTGTACAAATAATCACAAAGCCAATCAAACCCCCTTTTCAAGTTTCCCCCTTTTGTTTTGGGGTTAGGGGGTGTGTGTAAGCAAGAACTAAGAACTCAAAAATTAAAACAAGAAAAACTAAAGAAGGCCAAACCGATCAATTGCCCTTTCCTCTTTAGCACAAAGTCTCAGTCTTGGACACCAAATTTACAGTAGAAGAACCCTCACCATCCTAAAAAGGCCTAAGTAACCTTCCTCTTGCTCAAATATTTGTTGACATAAAACTTCAAGAACAGCAACAGAATAGCACCATTCATCACAGAATTGAAGACCCAAGCTCCAATCCCGTTACACCCACCTCTCAAAAGATGGAACAAAAGCACCCCAATATGGCAAACCAAATTGCATCCCAGAAGCACAATTTGGCAATTCACCACAAACGGAAAGCACGCGCTTGGCAACCCAACTGCCGTCCAGAATCGGTATCCATAGACCACAGAGTAAAGCAAGGTCATAAACAGTATAGCCAGGACCTGAAATGACTGTGAAAATTCGAGCCAGAGAAAGGACGTGACCAGAAGAATTGACTGGTTGAATAGCCTGAAAAATGGGAGCTCTCGATGGTGAAGAATAGTAAAGAATGTGCGGAACAGATGGAGGAACCGAGAGAGGTAGAAGATGTAAGACCAAAAGAAGACACGCCCAGATGGACGCGTACCAATTGGAAAACAAAGGAACCACTGAAAAGGTGTTGTTTTGTTCCGCCTCCACAACCAGCGAGTGTCCCTGATTTCAACGGCGGCGGAGAGTAGAATGCCGACGAAAATTACAACAGAAATTAAGGCCATGGCAAGACTGTGGATGGCAGGGAGAGGCCCCAATGGAACTGGTCGCCGGCGACGAAAGATTAGGAGGATGAGATGAAGGGCAAAAGCGGCGGCGATGTAGGCGGATATGGCGGCGACGAGGAAAGACCAGGTAGAACCCCATGATTGGGTTGTACTCCAGCGAAAGGCTACGATTGATGGGTGCTCTGATAACCAGTATCTCATGCTCTGTATTAAGGTAAATCCCATTGACGGGTCTTGATCAACAAGAAGAAAGAAAAACGAGATTATAACTTTTCTGTAAATGTGAATTCTTTTATGGGTTTTCTTGTTGAACTCGAGCTTGAGCTTAGTCTTAAGGCAATAAAAAGTATTTGGATTGGAAATTGGAATTGAAAAGTACGTGTTTTATCGGAAATTGAAGTGATTCTTGTGGTAAGGAATTAGAACAACACAACTGTGATTTGGTTCATGGGATTATTTATTAAATGGCGATGGCCCACACGTCTTATTAGACTTTAAAACGTGTTTTTAATTTTAATTCACCTTCCAATACTTGTTTTTTAATTAAAAAAGGAACCTTGGCAGGAAGGCACCATGTATCATATGTGAAATAAATAAATAAAGTAGAATATCAATTTAGTCAATCAAATGTCTTAAATTATTTATTTTATCTTAATTAAGTTCCTTCAATATCTATATTTAGACTTACTCAATTAAATCACTTTTTCTCTAATATAACATAATTAAAGCACATGATTTGAGGTTATTATTTATACATTTTGGTTTAGTACACAAGACATGTTTGATTCTTAGTTTTGGCTTTAGAAAGAAAGAAGTGCTACTATTTTTTGTTTATAGTATTCAATGTTTAAATTATATTAGGCATTATTCCATTATTATTTTTTTTAATTTGATCCAAAATACGGATTAAAAAAAATTTAATCCTAAACTAATTTTCTGAGAGTTTCTAACCAAAAAAATGAAGTATGACTAATTCTTCGTAAAATATAATTTTCATTATACATAGACGTGGCCAAAAATTAATAACTATACATTGATGTTTGTATAAATTTTATTGGTATTTCTAGTATAAATATCTGAGATTACAAATATCAGGTTGTGGAGCGATAAAAAAAATATTTTTTGTTTTATGTTTATGTCAAATTAAAATATTAAAAAAGACTTTCGTAGGGTAGTAAAGGTTTGGAAATAAATTTTTTATTTTAAAAGAAATTCGTCTTAACCAAATACCATGAGCACGCGGTGCACGCTTCTCTAATCGTAGGCGGTTGTTGAATTTTGATATTTGTGGTCAACACGGTGTAGTTGCAAAACTTAACACTTCGATTGGACCTATCGCATAACTGTCTCCGTTAGTCATCGTACCGACTGTCTTTAATTCCGTCCTGGTCACCATAACTTGAACGCTACGTTCATCGACGGCCAAGAAGCCAAGAAAAACAAATAGCCACTAGAATAGTGCCAGCTAAGTAATTGTCAAACACCATTCTCTCTTCCATCTATTGGAAACCCACCAACCCAGAATTTTATTCCCTTGGCCTCAGATAACATTTGTGTATCGCAATTTCTGACGATTGACTTCTGTTTAAAGGTTGGTTGGATCGTGGGATCGATCGGTCAATCTCTCAATCTAAAGGTTGGTGATTTTCAATTTGGTTAATTTTATGGATCTTTATGTTTCCGATGTTGTTGAATTTCTTTCCTTTCTCCAAGTTTTTGCGTCATTTTGGATTTCATTTGCTTGATTATGATGGTCAAAGTTTTTGAACATTGATTTGTCTGTAGCAATCTGGAAACTTTATGAATGTACTGCGCAGTTGTGATGTTGTGGGATATGGGTTCGTTGGTAATTTGAATTTTGTTGGGATTGAGCTTTTTGATTCTCAAACCAAGTACTTGAATTTTGTGGAAATTCTCCGGTTTATATTGTTTTCTGGGTGGCTATTGGAATGAAATTTTGGTAAAACTTGTTCGCTAAACCCACACTTCCCTGAATATGAGAAGAATTTTGTTTCCTAAGACGGTAGGTACTTTTAGCATTTGAAAGAAGTTTCTGAAAAGGATGTTGAGGATTGACTTTCTGGCTTACAATGGTGAATCCGTTAAACACCCCTGATCCTCTGCCGTCAGAAAAAATAGAAAATGGCTGCCAATGATTGAAGAATTTTTTATACTGGAAGTTTTCCAACATACCAGGTTATAAATAAGAGATACAACTTGGCGAATTGGCTGGTTGTGCAGTACATTGCTTTATCTATTCTAAGAACTGTGTTTATATAAATATATATGTTTATGGGTTCTATCTGTAGTTTCTCTGAAAAATGTCATACTTATGGGTTGTATACGGCTTATGTAGAATCTGAGGGTTGGGGTTCTGCAGATGGCAAGTGGGTTTGGGGAATCAACAAGCAGGTCTCCCCCAAACCCTTCTTTCTCAAGCAATAACAATAACAATGATGCTGGGAATTTTGAGTGCAATATTTGCTTTGAGTTAGCACAAGATCCAATTGTTACTTTATGTGGTCATCTTTTCTGTTGGCCCTGCCTGTACAAATGGCTTCATTTTCATTCGCAATCCCATGAATGCCCGGTGTGCAAGGCACTCATTGAGGAGGAGAAGTTGGTCCCTTTGTATGGTAGAGGAAAGACGTCATCTGACCCAAGATCAAAGTCAATTCCTGGTATGAGTATTCCGAATCGTCCAGCTGGTCAAAGGCCCGAAACTGCTCCTCCACCGGAATCAAATCAGTTTCCACAACATGGGTTCGGATTGATGGGAGGCTTTGGTGGGTTAGGAGGCTTTGCACCAATGGCAACAGCAAGGTTCGGGAATTTTGCATTGTCTGCAGCATTTGGTGGTGTCATCCCATCTTTATTTAATTTTCAGTTCCATGGGTTCCCTGATGCAACCATGTACGGTGCAGCAACTGGTTTTCCCTATGGCTTTTCTAACTCATTTCATGGTGGTCATGTTCATCGGTTTACTCGGCATACAGGTCAAGGACAACAAGATTATTATCTGAAGAGGCTGCTTTTGTTTATTGTTTTCTGTGTCTTACTGGCTTTTATTTGGCAATAATAGAGATCAGACTGTTAGTGGATATTTAGTGTTTTCATTTAAACCCTTGTTGTGTAAATCTTTCATCACACTCTGTCTCTTTTCTTTTTCTTTCTGTTTTCTGATTGAAAGAATAGTTTATTATCATATTTTATCAGTGTCCTTGTAACGCTTTTTGTATCTATCTATCTATCATCTGTATGTGAAATTTTGCTTACATCTTTTGCTTTTGCATGAGCTTAGGATGAACATAATTGAAGGAATTTTCATATTCTCCCTTTCAATTGTTTGCTTCATATCATCCTATCATTTTTCATGTATTTTCTTAACGGAATATTGATGTACAGTTATCTATTCTACCTGTTGAAAGTCCTGATTAGAAAGTTGGGGTTCTGGCAATGCAATGTGGTTGGACTCTCATGTCGATCTGAATGAATCATCCTTGTCTAGCATGAATTAGATGTGGGTTTGAGAATTGATGGTGTAGTTTGCACTGTAGGATTGTTGCTTTTAAGCTGGCTGGCAATGTCTTGATCCCTTGGTAATCTTAGTGGCACTTATTTTCCTTTCGATCTTTTCTATCGAATAACTTCATTGGTGAGAGATTCTATTTCTTCAAATTACTTGTACTTTATTGCTTTGACTTATTCGTGGCGCAGGCTATTTGTTTGTAGTGAATGTCTATGTAATAGAATTGGCTTCACCTTCAGTTGATTGCCAATTTGAGATTTTATAAGAAGTTGTTGTGTAAATGTTGCCTAGGTTTCAAGATATTCCAACCTTCTTATATCCCCAGTCCATGTCCGTATCCACATCCACATCCATTGATTGATTTTGTGGTTGGCCTTGTTTTCTATGTCATATTCTAAATTGACCCGACTGTCTGAGAAGTGATTTTTCCTGCATTCTGCAGCTATTGTAGGTGTGATTTTTCTCTTCATTCAATGAAAACATTTCTGGATTTCATTTTGAAGAGTTGTAAGCCAGCAGTAGATTGTTTGAGTCGTTAAGATTTTAAGATGCTGATCTTCAAGCATTGCAACATATTCTGCTTCTTCTATTAGACCCTATAATTCACATTGAATTATTGTTATTGAATCTCTTGAATAATCTGATCCACCTGTGGCTGTGGCTTTGGGCTACATATTTACAAGACTCGGCCTTTGAGCACATGGGGCTGGGGCTGCTTTTTTTAAGGCATATATAGGACAATCCTGGGACACTCCACTGCAACTGGCAACTGGCAACTGGCAACTGGCAACTATGTATTGCTGTATTGCATTTCATTCAAACGCCTGTTCTACCCTACACATAAATATGCTCTCTTGTTTTTTCTTTTTCTTTTTCTTTTTTAGGATTTGTCTATTCTAATTTCTAGATAAATTTTTTAAAAAGAATTACGGTTAATTTTGATGTTACCAATCATAAATGAATTTTAACATTTTAGCATTTTTTTTATGCCGTGTCCAGTGAATATAGAATAATTATTATTCTAAGGAGAATACATGCAATAAATTTACTGAATGAAAAAACTGATATTTTGTTGTAATATAAAATTTAAATGACTGGATATTGGGTGAAATAATCAATGGTGAATTTTAAAAAAAAGTAAATGGTTTTATATAGCCAAATATAATATTGCTGCCACTTGAAATATTTATTAAAATGGAATATATCATCAGATTTCAGATTAAAAATAAAATTATATGATTAGGTAACAGTCGTATGACTTATTGTGCTATTCTCACACATCCCATTCGTTAAGAAGATGGAGAAACTTCATGTTATGTGCAATTAAGATTACATTGACAATGTTAGCAACAAAAATAAAAAAATTACTTTGACAAGTGGCAATCAGACTCCTAATAACTAATTATTTAACTCAGAACGAGGATTTGAAGTCAGCTAAGAAATAATCAAATAAAAAACAGATATTTTACAAGTTTGACTCCCACAACCAAACTTGGGCCCCTGATTTATACCGAGCACCCATAATTTGAAATTCAGAGTCGGTAAGCTACGATAGGAAGAGGTCTAAGACTTAAGTAGGTAATACTTTTTGGGGGCGTGTTTATATATATAAAATTATATTTATATTTTTTTTAAATTAATCTTTTTATATTTAATAAAACAATAAATACTTTGATTCTAAATTTTTAAAAACATTCATTTGAAATGTTTTTAAAAATTGATTTATGTTTTTAAAAGTTTAGAAAATTAATATAATCTCAATTCTTAATGAAAATTTATTTTTATTATTTTATTAATTAATATAATAGATTAATTATATATTTTTTTTTATTATCAATACTTATTTTAATCAATTTAAATCTTTTAGAGTAGCTTTACAATAAATTTATCAAACACTAATTCGTGACTTCTACTTATCGAGAGTAGTTTTTATATTATTTTAGCAAACACTACTGTTATAACTTTTTAAAAGCAACTCTAAAATAATACAATACTTCCCAAAATGTCACAGTATTACCAAACCAAGCTTAACCAATTTTGTAACAACATATATAGACAAGTTTGATTTGTTTATTTACTAAACAATTTCTATAATACAATTTAAGTTTTAACTTATTTACAAAAAATAAATTAAATTCGAGTCGAGTTCATAATGAACAACCTACAAAAAAATAAATTATTTTTTTAGATTTGACTTACATATTTAAATTATAATCAAAACGAAATCGTGTATACTTAGTAACCTTATATTAATTGTGAAAGGTGTTGGTCACTTTATTATGAATATATATTATAATATTAGTTTTAAATATAAAATGGATTAACATGTAAATATGACTTCCATTTAAATGTAAGTTGAGTTAAGATGTAGAAGACTAATCAAATAAAACTTGGTCTTCTAGCTACTTGGTCACCAACCAACGTCTCATTTCCTTCCTAATAAAACAAAATTACTAGTAGTACTGTGTTTTCCTTGGAATGCTTCTCAAATGGAATTCTGGTTTGCTGGGACATAGTTTTCACACAAGTTTGAGTATGATAGTTCAACCTCAACACATACATATGTAAGCAAAACTATTAACCATAAAATAAATAAATAAAAAATACTGTAAATGTGATCAAATTCATGACCATGATGTAATCTAAAAAAAATTCGTGACCATGAAACCTCAACAACATTTATTGAAGTCTACAACACCTATGTATGGACCTTGGGCACTTAATATTGTGTTTAATGGATGTATTAATTAAAATTATTTTTTTGCAATTTCATTTTCAGATTCAGATGAAGGTCGTTGAGGGTCCCATTAGTGAAAATTGAAAAGGCAACAAACCATGCCTACGATGAATCCAGAAGCAGTGTGAACTCAACCTAATTTTCCTTCATATATTCTTGACTTAGCCCACCCTCTCCGACCCTGCAACCCGGCAGCTCCGCCAGTCACCGCCCCCCATAATATAACATTTTATAATTATTAATACAAAAGCGTGTCTCAAAGCTAGAAGCCTCCAATTATAAGCCAACTCATAGATCTTCCTTTTCTATCAAAATTTTAAAACTTACACCCTGTTTGTTCTTCCTTTTTCCCCCAAAACTTTCACAATCCAAAAACACATACACTATGCCTATGCCTATGCCAAAACCAAAACCAAAACCACCATTCATAGTACCACTCTTTCTCTTCCTTTCCCTTCTCGTCCTCCCTTCTCAATCCTCCATTATCAACAATGTTACCCAACAATTCAAAGAAGCCCCACAATTCTACAATTCCCCTGACTGCCCCACCATCGCCGACGTAAACAATGACAAAAACGACAACCACATCTGCTCTGATCAAGCTGTTCACGTTGCAATGACCTTAGACACAGCATACATCCGAGGTTCCATGGCAGCAATTCTCTCTGTTCTCCAACACTCTTCCTGTCCTCAAAACATTTTCTTCCACTTCGTCTCATCCTCTAACACGTCACTTTTACACGCTACCATTTCAAAATCATTTCCTTATCTCAAATTCCAACTCTACCCTTTCCATGATTCAATCGTTTCGGGCCTAATCTCGACCTCAATACGCTCAGCTTTAGATTGTCCTCTCAACTATGCACGTAGCTACTTGGCTAACCTCTTACCTTTATGTGTTGGACGAGTTGTCTACCTTGATTCCGACCTCATTCTTGTTGATGATATTGCCAAATTGGCAGCTACCCCACTTGGGGAAACCTCTGTTTTGGCCGCCCCTGAGTATTGCAATGCCAATTTCACTTTCTATTTCACTCCCTCATTTTGGTCCAACCCATCTCTGTCACTCACATTTTCTAACAGAAAAGCTTGTTACTTTAACACTGGGGTGATGGTAATTGATCTGGAACGGTGGCGTTCAGGTGATTACACAAGAAAGATTGAGGAATGGATGGAATTACAGAAAAGGATGAGAATTTATGAACTGGGTTCGTTGCCACCTTTCTTGCTTGTTTTTGCTGGGAAAATAGCTCCTGTAGATCATAGGTGGAACCAGCACGGTCTTGGTGGGGATAATTTTCGTGGGCTTTGCAGAGATCTGCACCCTGGTCCTGTAAGTCTCTTGCATTGGAGTGGTAAAGGTAAGCCATGGGCTAGACTCGATGCCAACCGACCCTGCCCTTTGGATGCTCTTTGGGCTCCTTATGATCTATTACGGACACCATTCGCTCTGGATTCTTGAAAAGCTCTGTTTACAATTCTCAGAGACGAGGTAGTGCAGAAAGAACAAGAATGCAACACAGAGAGGGTGAAAAAATTGTCTTTGTGGAGTGTAAAGGCATGGAATTCATGGTCATTGATCATTGTGGAAAAAGATTCAAACACAATTTTCTACTTGTAAAATAATAACAATAAAAATAATAAGCATAAGGGGGTGAATTAAATGAAATTCGTGAATTTTCTTATCACGGATAATTTGTATTATAATTGTAGCAATCTACTGTGTATAGCAAAAGAAATATACATAGTTTCCTATTTTGATAAATATCTTATTATTCACTTCAAAATTTCCTCTGAATAATGTAAATAATTCATTTTAAAGATTTTATTCTATTCCTTTATTTAGGACATTGAAAATCCTCTGTTATTAGCTTCGAGCTAACTAGATACTGGATTGATCTTTCAGTTGTGGAAATCAAGTTAATTTTTCAAAGATTTTGATAGTTATAGATAGATTGAGTTTGTTTATGAAGAATTCGGTTATTTATTGAAATAATGAAATTAGGTTTTGTATATTCTAAACTTCTCTTCATATTACTCTCATTTTGACAATAAATATAAACAAAATTATCATTACAACATGAAATATCTAATCCAACTTGTGCTATTAAATTCATGTAGTCAATGTCAAACAATGAAAAATTAATAACTTATTCCACTAATAAATACTCTACAGCGATCTCGATATTAAGTATTTATTTTTTGCAGCAAAAATTTATATTAATTATTTCTTAGAATTAAAAAAAGTTATGAAATCAAAATTTAAATTAAAACAGATTATCAATCATTCATCGTGGCTTCAACTATGCTTTATTTATTAGTCAATAAGGTGATCATTCAGTTGCCGATACCAACCTGTAATATATGTGTATATATATATATTTTTTTTCCTCAATTTTTGTTATTCTTCATCAAATGACTACTATTCTAACATCTAGTGTCGGCGGAGAAACAAAGAAAGCTGTTTGATTACATTAATAGATAGAGCTTACCAATTTGTAAGGGCAAGCACCAGGCATGAACTAAGAATGTAAGAATTATAGACTTAATTACAAAAATAAAAAATAATCACACATATTCAGATTAAATATAAAACCTTTTTATTACCAAAAAATATATATATATAAAACCTTTTGATGTCAATAGCTTAATTTTAACTCATTAAATTAATATATACCTCATCAGCATATTAATAAGTCTTTTAAAATCAAAAAATAGCTTTAAAGAAAAATAATTCATGCATATCAATTGTGAATTTTAGACTGATATTAGATATGATTCTTATAGTTAATATATCCAATTACCTTATTTATATATATGAAAATTAAATCTATTTTAAAAGAAGAGGAGATGTGAATTAATAAATATGTGTTTAAGTTGATCTTAATATATTAATCGCTAAACCAATTTAGAAAATAAATAAAATAAAAATATGCTAATTTTATATAAATCAATTCACGATTAAATGGTACAAAACTAATCAATGCTTTCAAATTTAAACATATGAAATATTTTGAACTCAACATAAGCACATTAATGGGTCTTCTAAAATCAAAAAAGAGATGGAAAAGAAAATCACTCGTCCATATCATTTGTGAATTGTAGACTAATCATTAACAAAATTATTTATTTATTCAACGATTAAATATATTCATATTAGTTTATGCTTAGATTTAATTTTTGTTGTCAATATACTCTATTACCTTTATATATATATTATATATTAAAAAATTTGTATAGTGAATAAAAAAATATGTTTTATTCATTAATTTTATGAGTTCCAATATTTTTAGAAATGTCATGAATAGAATTTTTTCAATTCTCATTTTTCATCGAAGATAATATGTATTCAACTTGATTAGAGATTAAATTAATTGAGATATGGTCTGAAAAAAATATGTCAGCTTTAATTTTTCTTTTAAACCCATTGTAATTTTATATAAATTAATTTGTAATTATGTGGTCCTGCTTGGCATTATGCGTTGATACAATCATCCCTATAAAGTAACATCTTAAGGCTTGTTCGCACTTACATATTGTTGACTATTCTACTTTCCAATAGAAAATCAAAATTATATATGAAAAGAATTATTTTATATAACTTGTGAAAATAGATGATTACGAACGATTACTATACCCTTAAAAATTATAGTCATAACTAAATTGCTTTTTTTTATTTAAAAAAGTCCGTGTATCATCATTCAATTGACTCCTAATTTATTTATGAAAATAATCATTATACATTAAATAGATCTACCCATTAGAAAGACTTTAATTTATAAATGAAATCACAAAACATGGGGATTATGGGCTATCATTTATTTTTAATATGCTGCTTTTTATTTCTTCCTCCGTTTTTTATCTAAAAATATATTTCTTCTCTCTCACTCAGTCTTCCTCAATCAATTTGTCACAGTGATTTTCAACAAAAACAGAGCTGTGAAATTGTTTCATAGTTTTATCTCTTGTCCATATCACTCAAGAAGTAATATAAGCAAAAAAAAATGACTAAATTAATTAATTAATTGATCCATAAGAAGTAACAATTACAAATCAAAACCTTGTCAAATCTCATGAGCTTCTGCTTTAGGATCCAAGAGGATCCCAAAAATTTTACTGTTGGTTGTCAAAAGGTGTCCACCAAAGTTGTATTGGGGGAGTTAGCACGAGTTAAATCTCAAATTTCACCAATGTTTTTTTAGTAGAATTGAAATTGATGAGGTGAAGTACTCGTACAACAATTACTTGCAGTAGAAAAGCCTCGAAAATTTATGAAGGAGGAAAATATTTTGTAGGAAATCTTGCAATGACAGAAAAGTGAAAGTGGATAGACCAACAGAATCTAGCAAAGCATGAGCAGTTATTAATAACCCGACAATAAAAATTCTGACTTTCTTCTTTTTATTTTAGGGCTACTTATTTCGTCTAATAAAAAAAAAATTATAGGCAAAAATGATGAATAAAATTTATCCTTATTTGTTTCAATATAAATTCTATTTATTACAACGAAAGGAAACAAATAAAGTAAATATCATTTTATCTATTCTTAATGCTATAGTGTCCCATTGACAGCCAAATGGACACGCAACAGTGACGCCCCGCGTCCTACTTGACAGGATCCAAGAAGGGCCAGGATTGGGGCTTCTAGATCATTTTTTTTACCCTCTTCTGCCCTTCCCCTTTTTCAAAAATTCCAAATTTGTCCCTGCCATTTTTCCCATCATGCCCTCCTTCTTTTTTCCTTATTTTCACCATGTCCCTCCATCCATTTCCAAAAAATAGGGTTGATGTGAAGCATTGTAATTTTTTTTTATGTTAATTAGCCTTTTTTTTTTTTTTAATTTTTTTTAATTTAATCATTTTTTTATGTTTTTGTCATTTATTATTATTCAATTTTAGTTTCATGAGTTGAATTTTTTGTGTTGCTAAAAAATAGTCTAGTTTCAATTATAAAAAAATAAAAAAATAATTAATAATTACTTTAAATTTAAATTAAAAATCAAAACAGATTTAGTAGTTAATTTAATTTCAATTAAAATTCAAAACTAATTACAAATTATAAATAAATTAAAATTAATTTATTTTTAATACGTTCAAAATCATGCTCTTTTAATAATTTATACACAAAATTACTTTTCAGACCATAATCACAAACTATAATTTTTAAACAACTAAACATACAATCAAGTTGAGGCCATGATATTCGCCAATCCAAACCCATAATATCACCCTGTCCATCTTTATTCTTAGTTCAAACTAGAAACCTCTCTACTACCCTATCTGCAACTTTCATTCCTCCGTCACCTCTGGTCATTTCTTTTAATGTGTTGACTGCTCTGAACAAGTCACTTTTAATTTTAATTTCTTTGATACGGTAACAAGAGGAAAATAAGTAAAATTATACTCTCTCTTCCTCTTCTTTTTTCTCAATTTTCTTTTTCAATCTATATTTTCATCTCTGAAATTTCTATCTATTTAATTTGTTCACTTTTATTTTACTTTATTTTCTTTGATATGGTAGCAAGAGGAAGATAAGTAAAACTATAGACTTTTTTATTTCTTCTCAATTTTCTCTTCCAATATCCATTTTCATCTCTTAATTTCTATCTCTTTCATTCGATTTGAACGTATGCTATCAATTTTGGATTCTTAGAATGTTTAAATTCCTTAGGATTTATGGGTATTTGATTAGAAACTAAATTCTCCATTTTAATCTCCCAAATTTCTAACTCTTTTAAGATTATTGCATTAGAATAAATCTAAGACCATGAAAATATGAATTTCAGGAGTCTCAATTAGAAGAAACAGAAAAAGTATTTTCAACTTGTCAAAGTACTTTTACATGCAGATTGTGAATACAGGCTTGGTTTAAGTTGGATGAAAAATTTAGAATGAGTGATTGATTGCACATGGATTACGTATCATTTTTTTTGGGTCAAGTCATGGCAGTGTTAAATCTGCTGAAAGAGAAGCATCCAACAGTGATTCTTTATGTTGTAGCTTGGGTACCCTGGCCTCTCAGCTCCTCCTTACACCTAGCATGGAGGTATCTCCAATGGAGCTTCGATCTTCTTGAATTCATGGAGGCTGAAGAGATATTGAAGATGGTAGCAATAAAAGCATTAGACACCAAGCAATGCTCCTCCAAATGATGGAATAACAATAATAGAAGGATTGCACCAATGACAGCAACAACATTAATTGCATAATACGTCAGCTTCCCAAAATTACACCTCCACACCTATCACATGGCCCAGATGACAGGCATATTTTGCTGTAAATTTTGAGGTCAGAAGAAGAGGTTTGAACATTAGAGCAAGTTGATTTCTACTTTTGAACTCTTTTTATTTTTATGGGAGAACTCATTGTCAATATCTAACTACCACCAATTCTTTGTCATAAAAAATAATAAAAATAATCTAGGATCCTAGAAACATAAAAAGTATATGAAAGTCGATTAGACTAAGCTTGACGCATCCTCTTGCCAATTAGTAGAGTAAATACAATACAAGAAGTAAGGGAAATATCACACTCCGAGAGAACAAAACCACAATTACAAGAAGGACAAAGATAAGAAAAAATAAAAAAATAAACTCTATAATAGCGCCTTCAAATATAATTACTACTATATTTTTTTGGATTAGCATCCTATATTTCCGAACACCTTAAACACATCTCGAGATACACTTATCATATTCATAAATCATCATATATAGCCAACCATTCAAACCCATGGAGGAACGCATGTTCCGCCCCTACGGCGTCCTACCTTGTTAGGCTAGTTAGACAAGGCAGGGAACTAGTTGTTCAGAAATAGTATCAGTGGGTGTGCTACTATAGTGAAAGGTAAACATGGCTGTCGACACCCCACTACTGAGTAACGATTTCGTTGGTAATGATCATGAGGAGGAAAAATCAGTGAGTTTTTTTACGAATTTGGTCCAGAATCAAAGAGCCTATGGAAGATCGCTGGTCCGGCAATCTTCACCTCCATAAGTCAGTACTCACTTGGTGCACTCGCTCAGACATTTGTTGGTCAAGTTGGTGAGCTCGAGCTTGCGGCCGTTGCCGTTGAAAATTCCGTCATTGCTGGACTCGCTTTTGGTCTTTTGGTAACTACAATTTTCCAACTTCAACTGGTTATATATATATATATATATTGTTCTTAAATCTAAACATAATTCTTTTTTTGCAGTTGGGCATGGGAAGTGCATTGGAGACACTGTGTGGGCAAGCATTTGGTGCGGGTGAGGTCAGGAAGTTAGGGGTGTACATGCAGAGATCATGGGTTATTTTGTTGACAACAGCCTGTTGTTTGGTTCCCATCTATGTTTGGGCACCACCCATCTTGGAGCTCTTTGGAGAGACTACTGTAATATCTAAGGCTGCTGATCAGTATTGTACTTTTGTTTGTTTGATCAAATGTAAAATAGTCACTAACATGATGCCTATAACATTTACTGTCATGGTGTAGGGAAATTTGCCTTGTGGATGCTTCCACAATTGTTTGCCTACGCTCTGAATTTCCCAATTCAAAAATTCTTACAATCACAGAGGAAGGTCATAGTCATGGCCGTGATTTCAGCAATTGTATTGGTGCTTCATACATTTTTTAGCTGGTTGTTAATATTGAAGCTAGGCTGGGGTTTAACTGGAGCAGCAATCACTCTCAATACGTCGTGGTGGCTAATTGTTATTGTACAATTGTTGTACATTTTCATTACCAAGTCAGATGGTGCTTGGAGTGGATTCTCATGGCTAGCTTTCGCAGACTTGTTTGCCTTTGTGAAGCTTTCTCTGGCTTCTGCTGTTATGTTATGGTATATATCTCTTTTACTTCCTTCTAATTATGTCTTGCTTTCCTCATTATATTAATGTGGTTGCCTAATTGGACTGTAGCTTGGAGTTTTGGTATTTGATGATACTGGTGGTGATAACAGGCCGTTTAAAAAATCCTATTATACCAGTGGATGCCATCTCTATTTGGTAAAATGCTCATTCCTCTACTGATTTTGTATCAAAATAATTGTTTTAGTGGGTCAAATGAATTAGTACAAAAGCTTGAAGCATCTCCTCTGTTTCCAATTGTTATGCTCCTTGTATGATCCACTGTTTTTTTTTTTTTTGGGATACATGTTTTAATATGGCGACTTACTAAATCAGTTTCTTGCCCTTCTAAAGCATGAACATAGAAGGTTGGGATTTCATGATTGCATTTGGGTTCAATGCTGCAATAAGGTGATTTCCCCTGCATCTCTTCCTTTTAGAATTAGAATAATTTACTACTCAATCAAGAACTTGAAAAAAAAATGGTGTCCTCTGAGGAAGGTATGTAACCATGAACTAATACTTACACATTTTAATTTTGAACAGTGTAAGAGTATCAAATGAACTGGGAGCTGGTAATGCTCAGATTGCAAAGTATTCAGTCGGGGTGGTTTCTATCACATCCATGGCCATAGGTGTTATTGCCATGGCGTTAGTGCTTGCAACAGGGGATTATTTCCCTAACCTTTTCACCAACAGTGAGGTAGTTGCAAAGGAAACAACCAGACTTTCTCTCTTGCTGTCAATAATAGTGCTTTTAAACAGTCTTCAACCAATCTTATCTGGTAATTAGTAAAACAAAAATATGTGCTGGAATGGATGAACACAAACTTGTATGACCAAGAAAAGATGTAATTTCTCTTTTATGTCATTCAGGTGTTGCCATTGGAGCAGGATGGCGGTCTCTTACTGCATACATAAACATAGCATGCTACTATGGTGTCGGATTACCGGCTGGCATACTCCTAGGATTCAAATTTGATTTTGGAGCTGAGGTGATATACAAGAAACCATTTCAATTTCTTTTTTGCTGGCTGGCATACTTCTGGTGTTGAAGTTTTCGAATTTTTCTTATTACTGTATACATTACATTTACGTTTGTGCATCAGGGCATTTGGTCAGGAATGATTGGAGGCATTTGCTTGCAAACCATAATTTTGATAGTCGTCACTTCAATAACAGACTGGAGAAATGAAGTCAGTATTCTTTCCCTTATGTAGGCTGCTAATTAATTAATTAATTAATAGGATCATGGAAATTTGTTGCTCAATTCAACAGGAAAACTTGAATTGTTGACTTGTCAACTTTACAGGCTGAACAAGCAGAAAACCGTGTGAAGAGGTGGGGTGGATCAGCTGCTAACCAATGATGGAATAGAAGTATGAACTCAGAGTGCAGCAAGTTTTTGTCATTCGAAGTAATTTGTTCACAAGAAGTGAGGAACTACGTCTTCTCCAATCCATCTTATTAGTTATAATAATAATAATAATAATAATAAATTGTGACACATCAATTTGGTTCTATCCTTTTGACTGCAGTTTGGGAGTTTTCCACGGTTCAAAATTAGAGAAGTTGACATTTGTTTCCGGAAGTCTTTCTTTTTATTATTTACTTATTTGATCATTAGGTATTATTCAAGATTACGCATATTTTATTTAATTATTAGAAATAAACTATTTATACATAGACTAACAAATTTAAGAAGATCCAAGAAGTTAATGGACCAAGTATATATTCTTGATCACATGTCTTCTGAGTTGAAAAATCATCTTTTTAAGAATCTCTTCATTTATTTAATGTCAATATAAGACAAATAGAAGGTTTTCTTTTTTTTTTTTTTAAATTATGAAATATCTTATCAATTCATTATAAAATATATTCACTCATCACAATAATTTATTTTTAAAAGTCTTATCAACACATAAATTGTTAATGTAACAAATTATATATTATAAAGTTCACATTAAGGAGTACGATTTAAATTCACTCATAAGTGATTCATATAAGATATTCACCATAACAATTTATTATAAAATATCTACTTACATAAAAATTGTCATGTGCTATGCATTATCATAAGATAATGACTTATTTGACCATTATTTATTGTGGATGCATTTTGTATTTCAAATGAATTCAAAGTTTGGGTTTTGAACTATTTATTGTAAAGTTTACGCCAAGACATAAATCTCCATGTAGAGATTTACTCACAAAATAATCATCAAGCCTTTTGACAATATATTATTATATATCTAATCACATAAACATTCATCAAATCTCTTGTTAATTTATATAAGAATTCATCAAATATTACGAGGATTTAGGGTTAGTTTGGTTTAGTGTTTGAAAATTAATATTTTAAATTAGTTGATTTTGGTAATAAAAATCATAGAAAAATTAATATTAACATAATATGTTTTGTGCTTAAGTAGTTATATAAAAAAATTAATTTTGAATTATATCATAAGAATATTTATATATATATAAAAAAAGAAATAAATATTTTTTATCAAAAAATAATATAAAAATTGTGTCTTATATTTTATTATAAGAGCTCATTTAAAGCATCACATAATATTGTATAATATATAATTATATAATATATTATGATGTATAGTTTTACGTCTTTTTATTCATTTTTTCATTGTATAACTTTATATTATCAAGTATAATATAAGAAGAATGTAACAGTATAAGTTTATGCTATCTTGTTATTATCAAATACTGAATAAGAGTCAAATGAAAATTTTTATATTATTATGATTTCTTAGACTATGAGCCAAACGAGTCATAAATATATTCTGAAAAATTATATATGAGTACTTTCTGAGAAATGAGTAAAAATTATGTTCGATATTTGACTAAAAAAGTGATTTTTAATTTTAACTAAATAAATTATTACATAAACTTAAAGTGATTTGTATCTCCAAACACTAAACATATTTTCTAATCGCAAAACCAAACTATTACTTAATAATATATATATTTTTCACATTTTGATGATGCTATGAAACTCATTAAGTTGATGCTCAAAAAAATAAAAAATAAATAAAATAAAGCCTCGTCAAGTTTGTTCCTTTTATTTATTTTTTTACTAAATTTTTTTATTAATGTCCATTCATTATCCCCTTTCAGTCTCACTGGCTCTTCTTCTCTTCTATCCCCCAGAGCTCCAGTTTTGACACGAAAATTGGAAGTATTGAAAGCAGTTGGAGAGTTCAAGAGGATGGCGATTTCCCTATCTTCTCTCACTACTCCCCTCTCTTCTCTTTCATTCTCCTCTCAAATTTCTCAGAAACCACACAACCTCTCGTTTTCAAGTGCCAGATCGCTCTCCATATCGCAATTGTCGAAAACCCCTTCGCTCACTGTGTCTGCCACAGTCGCTTCTCCGGCTGAATTGGAAACGGAGGACCTAGAGAAATTCGTGAAATATAGGCTTCCTGGTGGTTTCGCTGCACAAACTATCATAGGCACCGGTCGGCGGAAGAGCGCCATTGCTCGTGTTGTTCTTCAGGAAGGCACTGGCAAATTTATAATCAATTACCGTGACGCAAAGGTCCAGTTCTCTGCCTTGCTATCTCTTTGTAATCTTATAAGCTTGATGTGTTACACCGATAGTCATAGATGGTAAATTTAACATTTGAGGGTTTGGTTTGAGTTTGAAAAATCACACTTTATGGTGTTACCCTGTCTTTTTTGAAGACTCCGTGAGATATGACAATGCAGTGTGATGAACATAGAAATAGAAGTGCCTAGGTTTGGAAGAAGAAAAAAAAAATAGATTTTTCATGGAAGCACATGCAAGATGCAAGATGGTTTTAGAAATTTTGACAGGCATTTATTGGATTATTATAGGGTGTCTAATATTAAACCGTTATTGTGTGAAATCGTTGTTTTCGCTTAAATCTAAAACTTGGAAGTTGGAAATAAGATATCGCTCTTCTTTAACATTGGAAATAATTTAAAGAGCCATCATGCCTTTGTTTGTTGCTTGTGTGAATAACTCATGTCATTGACCCTCAACTGAACTGTAGGAATGGCTGTGTTATTATGCCTTTTGAGAAATATGTATAATTGAACAAAATTCCATCAACATAATTGGCTTCATTTTGTCAATCCTTTTTTGCTCAAAGATGTTTATAATGATAAGCTATGTTATTATTCTCTGGAAAGAGTCAAACACATGCTTATGTGATGTGAGAGAAGTGGTACATGCAGAAATAGGGGGAAGAGGTAATACGTTTGTCTAAGGCCATGCCCAATTTATCCTTTTATTACTCTGCTTTATAACACCTTTTCATTATATTGACCTGAAGCATAGTATCTTATATGATGATCCTAATGCAAATTAGTTTAATGGCGGTGTTATTAGATCTTTAAATGTTATGCCTCAGGGCTTTTATAAGTATTGACTTGACATATTGATTCCAGTAATTCAGTGTTATAATCTCAGGATGACAAAAGTATTGATAAATTTTTCTCTCTGTCATGGTGGAGAGTGTCATATATTGTACTGTGCCTCCCCTGATTAATCATCATTTACATCTTCCTTTACTTGATGAAATACCCATTGCAAAGTTCATAGTATGCTGCTAAACTTAATATCTGAATTCTAGTCACCATCTTGGCTGAGAAAAAAACAAAAGAAATAATGGAGATTTTTCTTCTCTTGTATAGTATTAATGATCATATAAAAGAAGTGTTCATAGCATGATAGCACTCGTGTTTTGAAAGCTGTAGGCATCATTTCAATTTTAGAACAAGAAGTACTGAAGTCATTTGTAACCTGAGGATGGTCCTGCAATACTGCGAAATAATAATCTTTATTGTGGGTTAAAAATGTTGTAGACCCATAATGCTGTAATTCTATTTGCATGCCCTGTTTATGCAGTTTTGTTGGCTATTGCACTTAATCTCTTCCTTCTCATCCGTTTCGATATTGTACAGGAATACCTTCAGGGAAATCCATTGTGGCTTCAATATATTAAAGTCCCATTAGTAAAATTGGGATATGAAACCAGTTATGATGTCTTTGTCAAAGCTCATGGGGGTGGTCTCTCTGGTCAGGCTCAGGCAATCACCCTTGGCGTTGCTCGTGCCTTGCTAAAGGTGAGTGAAGACCATAGAGGGCCTTTGAGAGAGGAAGGACTTCTGACTAGGGATGCAAGAGTGGTTGAGAGGAAGAAGGTTGGTCTGAAGAAAGCTCGTAAAGCCCCTCAATTTTCAAAGCGTTAAGGTTGGAAGTTCGGATGTCATGATTTTTGTAATTTTCTTCCCATGTCTGGATATCTTCGAAGTTGGAACAAGCATGATGTTTTTACAAAACAAAAAAAAAATTGTGATTAAGGTGCCTTTTTGTTTTATTCATTTATTTTATTTCTAGAGTAAAACAAAAAATGTCATACCTGTTTAGATTTTTTTTATCCTATGCCTATTGAGCACGTCATAATGAGTTAATAAGCATTGAACACTTTTAATTTTTTCAATTTTTATAGGAATATTTTTCTATTTATGTCTTGGAATCCCTTTTTTATATAAAGAACATTAATATTGTTAAACTAAGTAATTATTTGTAATATAAATTTAACTGGGGTTGGAGATATTTTATTTATTTATTTTGATTTTAAGAATTAAAATTAATTATTTAAATAAATATTAAATTTAAATTAAGAGTATTAGTATTCTAGTGCAAAATAGAGACTCTAAATCTAATAAATAGAAACAAATTTTTATAAAATTGAGAAAAATAAGGATATTAAATATTTATAAAATATGTTTTATCATATGTCCAGTAAACATTAAAAAAAAAGAAAAGACTTTCTACTTATTTTATAGTCAAATATTTTGCAACACTTCATGTATGAATAACATCTATTTAAATGCACCTGAAGCCAAAAGTTGGAAAGCCGCATAAAGGCTATCAAAATTTTCTTGGGAGAAACTACGATGATGTGCATATGGATCGACATGCTCTTGTGCCCAATGGCTTAAGGTTTACAAGCCACATACACTGTACTTTGTTTGAGTTTTGGCCCTTATTTTTCGAATTAGGCTTTTGCTAAATACTGTGTGATCAAAAATGTATGATAACTAGTAGGAATAAAATTTCAGAAAAAAAAATAGTAGGAATAAAAAAATTAAAATATTAATATAAATGACTTAAGTTAAAGCCATTTACCAGATTTGCATTATTATATTAGGCATTGTTTCAAAAATCAGATCAAAATTTAATATAACTAACAGAAATAAAATTAAAATACTAAGTTAAAGTTAAAGTCAATTTGTAGATTCACATTATTATGTTAAACAATGTTTCGAAAATTAGATCAACCAAGACAGTTGGATCTGTTGAATCAACATTGAAATTGAGTATCATATCAATTTGGTTATATAATCGATTTAGTGGTTAAACGGGTAAAAAAAATGAAAGGATGAATTTAGTGATTAAACGATGTAAAACTGATAAAAAATAAAAGGAACCAACAAACAAAATACTCAAAATCAATTTTAATGGTTGAATCATCATTAGAAATGCAAGTTATATCGATGTGGATCATAGAATAGGTTTGGTAGTTAGATGGTGTGAAACAACAAAAAATAAAGGAATCAAAATATTTAAAATACTCGAATTAATTTTAGTAGTTAATTACTATAATGCATTCAAATTCATATTAAAATTTAAATAAAATTGTCAAGAGATATTTTTTGTATGACTAAAACATACTAATTAATATATAATATCAACACACTAATTATCTTATAATATTTTATAAGTATAGTTATGTTAAATTAATTTAAATTTTTTAGGATTGGAATTCCAATTCGAGAGCCTAATTACTTAAAAAAAAAAAAAAGACAGGTCCAGCACGTTAAAGTCTCTGGGTCAGAGAAGCACGGAATTTTTGTTGACGGGATCGTATCGTGAAAAACAAGTATAAATAGAAAGAGAGAAATTTGGACTTTTGCGAGTTCAGTCGATCCCTCTGATGCAGAAGGAGAGAAACCCTCGTAAAGTGTAAAAACTGAATATTTATTAAAAAAGAAAAACCCCAATTGTGAGGCTTTTCTGCTTCTTCGCCGAGAGTTCTTGTTAGTTGTCACTACACATTCTTTGTTCGCAATGGAAGACTACGCGAGTAGTGACGAGGATTACTATAATCAATATGAAGCGGATGACCTCGTTGATTACGATGATGGAGACCCAGACATTGATTATACAGTAGCGTCTCTCAACTTGGGTTGCTCTTCGAGCAAGGTATTGATTAGCGGGATTTGGGTCGGACAGTGATTCTCTAGGGGCTTATTGTGTATTTTTGCTTTAGGAAAAATTCGAATTCCCTTCTGTTTCATTCTTGCTACCCGAGGATTAAAGCTATGTTATTTTGTTTGGTTCTTATATTGGGCATGTCAATCTGAGATTTTTCTCTAATAATTATAATAATAATCCTTAAAACGGAGCAGATTTACTATATTTTATCAGCATAGTAACTGTTGCCATATTTTAGGCCCTATAGATTCTCTGACAAACTTATTACCCACTTCATGATACCAGCTCGTAGAATTTTTTTTGACATTCCAATTAGTGGCTAGCTTGTCTGTACTTCTGAGCTGAAACCTTACTTTTGCAGGTAATAACTCAAGAATCTCTGTTGGCTGCACAGGTATGGTTTTCTCTGTACTAGCAAGGTTTTTCTCTACTATCTATTTGATATCATCTTTTAAGTTCATGTCAACTGGTATTATGCTGTTCAGAGGGAGGACTTGCATAGAGTAATGGATATGTTGTCACTGAAGGAGCACCATGCCCGAACTTTACTTATTCATTATCGTTGGGATGTTGAAAAGGTTCTTGCATTGCTTGTAGAGAAGGGAAAGGATGAGTTATATGCAGAAGCAGGTGTTACTGTTGTGAAGTGTGATGAGTTTTTTCTCTCCAAGATTTCATCAATAATTACATGCAATATATGTATGGAGGAAGTATCTAGAAAAGAGGTGACCCTCATGGACTGTGGCCATTACTTTTGCAACACTTGTAAGTATGCTTATAAGCATTTTAAGCTTTCAAAAGTTTTGACTGATTAAGGCCTGCTTCATTATTAGAATAGATCCTTTAATATTATAATAACTTAAAGAAAAATATTATCAATGTCTACCGGTTTTCCTCAGATTAGTTAGAGCATTATAAATCCTCTTTCAGTTACTGCAGATTTTTCTTTTTCTCCTCTTTTTTTTGGAAGAGTGAAAACATAGAACTTACCTATCCCACTTTGTAAATCGTCAAAATTGATAATGTTTCTGTGCTGCAAACATTTTCTGTTGATAAGATTTTTTTTCCTTTCTATTTCTCCAGTATTTTATTGTAAAAGTTAAAGAAGTAATTTCATTAGTATGACCCATGGATTGCTTGGATATGCATTATATAATTTGGTAAAATTCCAGAACAAAAGTTCCAAATTTCATGTAGGACAAGTCTGGACAACTTAGAATTGCTACAAAGTTTTCTTTTCTTGGTTGGATGGATTAATTTCTAAATGAGTTATGTATCACTTGTAGAATATTTATTTTCTGTTCTTTTTTTTTATATTGAATTTTCTTGTCGATTTTTTGCTTCTCTGTTGTTGGTGATAATGGTTACTGGAGGGCCTATATTGTCACATACAGGAGGCCGCCTTTTCATTTTTTGTGTCTACATGATGTGGTTTATGAATTTTTTCTCTAGGGGGAAAAAACTATGATTCTCTTTTTCTTTTCTCTGTTGTTATGATTGTTCATAGGCTGGACCGAGCATTTTATTGTGAAGATAAATGAGGGCCAGAGTAGGCGCATTAAGTGCATGGCATACAAATGCAATGCTGTTTGTGATGAAGCAAAAATCAGGAAATTAGTTGGTGCAAGGGATCCATATCTGGCAGAGAAGTTTGACCGTTTCCTTTTGGAATCTTTTATTGAGGATAATAAAAGGGTTAAATGGTGCCCAAGCATTCCTAACTGTGGAAATGCAATATATGTTGAGGGTGATGAATTATGTGAGGTTGAATGTGCATGTGGTCTACAGTTCTGTTTTAGTTGCTCTTCTGAAGTACATTCACCTTGTTCATGTTTGATGTGGGAACTTTGGTCAAGAAAATGCAAAGATAATTCAGAAACTGTTAACTGGCTTACTGCCCACACAAAGTTCTGCCCAAATTGTCTGAAGCCAGTTGAAAAGAGTGGAGGTTGCAATCTAGTAGTTTGCATATGTGGACAAGGATTCTGGTGAGAGTTCTATCTTGCCTTTCAGATTTTTCTTGTGGTAAATTCATTTAAAACCAGTATACAAAATAAAATAAAATATGTAACCGTATTCTTGGATGCAGAATTTCTTTTTCGCTTCTGTATCTCTGATGTTTCCAGTCATGCATTTTTCTTTTCTCCTAGTTACTTTTTCCAGTCAGAACATCTGGTCCTTAATGATATTGATACTTTTACCGTGTGTGATATTGATGTTTGCATTGTTAATATTCCAGTCAGATTTTCTTCATTTCCGTCAAGGTACTTATGGAGAGTAATTTTTTATTTTTTTTCAAACCTTTGTATAGTTGGCTCTGTGGTGGTGCTACTGGTTGGACTCACACGTGGCAAAGTATTGCTGATCACAGTTGTGGACGATATAAAGACCTAGAGATGAAAGCTGCGCGTGCAAAAAGGGACCTAGTTCGTTACATGCATTATCATGGCCGATACAAAGCGCATACTGATTCTTTTAAACTTGAATCAAATCTCAAGACTATCTCAGAGGGAAAGATATCATTAATTGAAGGAAGAAATTCGACGTTCAAGGATTTTGGTTGGGTAACTAATGGACTTTATAGACTCTCCAGATCAAGGCAGATTCTTTCATATTCATATCCATTTGCATTTTACATGTTTGGTGACCTATTTGAAGAAGAAATGACAGAGAAGGAAAGGGAACTAAAGCAAAACTTGTTTGAGGACCAGCAGCAGCAGCTTGAGGCAAATGTTGAGAAGCTTTCATCGTATATTGAGGAGCCTTTTGATGAATATACAGAAGATAGAGTAGATGAGCTAAGACTGAAGATCATGGACCTTTCTGCAATTACTGAAAAACTCTGCCTAAAGTTGTAAGTTTTTCCTACAGACCTGAAGTTTCCTATTACTGTTTTGGAAATTAACTCACAATAAATTTTAATTTTATATTCATAGCATTGAATTAATCAGTGCAAATATATCCTGAACCAAATATATCTGATGTCAATCTCAGGGTCCTTAGATTTATTTTGATCAGGGGTGATCTGCTTTGAGAACCCAATTTTACGGATTTCCTGTCAAGCCTCTATTTCTCTTGAAGTTTCTAAACGAGAGAGAGAGAGTAAAACTATGAATATCATCTATTTATTTATTCATGTCTACTGTAATTTTCAGGTATGAATGCATTGAGAATGATTTGTTGGCTTCCCTTCATCATGCGACTCACCACATTGCTCCATACATGTCAAAGGGGGCAGAGAGAGCCCGAGGCATGCCATCATAAAGAAGAAGACGGGGTGAATGGTATCACTAGAAGAACTTCTTTTTATTTGGATTGTCTTATAAATGCGATACTACTATTCTGTTATAACCTGTCCTTACCAATGACATTCTTTTTCTCTGTTTCAATAATAGTTTTCTCCCACTACATTGCAAAAGCTACTCACATCCATTAATTAAGCTTTATTCCTTTAACCCTTTTAAAGGACATTCCTTTCTTTCTACTTAGTAAATGTTTGAGTTAACTCCATTTCAACCAAGTCAAGTTTCTTTGTGAACTGAACAGGAGATCGTAAGGGACCTCACCTTAGCACTTAGCAGCATCTCCTACTGTTGGACAAAGACCAAGCGTGAAATCCATGCATAATATTGTAGCCTTGATGCGCCACCTTCATTGGGCTTTCTGGGTTAGAGAGAAAATATGCTTTTCTTGTCATCTGCTCAGGGAGAATACTGATGTAAATTTTAGTGCTTTAGTGTTACCTTGTCAGACATGTCCACGCAAGAATCACATTTAACTTTACCGCATTGAGCCCTTTTTTCTTATTCGAGTTGATATAACCTTGCTCTTTTGTTTTATTTTTTCTTTTTCTCATTTCCACGCTCCATTCTTCTATATCTTGTTTGATGATATCCAATTGTCCATCAAGACGTAGGTACATTTCCTAATTAAGTGCATAGACATGTATATACTTCTGGTTGAGATTTTGTCCATCATAGTTATGAATAAATTTCTACTCTGAAGTAAGGGTGAACATGGTCAAGTGATCTGGGATGTTATCATTTTTTGGAATCTTGGATGCATTGACACTGGAATGGGAGCAGATCTGGGGTGTTGCCGTAACGGTGCAATCAACATTTTGTTCCATAGCAGCATGTCCTGGATTTCAATTTAACCAGACGGTGAAAATGTTCTTTTCAAGGAACCTGTGATTTTGGATGCATTTCTTATGTGGAATCAAGGACGTTTTTACAATGCGCATCCAAGATCTCCAAGCATCACATGCATAGTCATATAATGTGTATATATTTATATTTATATTCATATTCATAAATATAATTCTTAAGAATATAGGCTGTTTAGTTTTTTAGTCTTATGATCAAAATAATATTCATGTATAGTAATTTAAATAAAAGGGACAACTTATGATCTCTTATCATACAATTTACAAATTCTTATAACTCTTCTATACTCGCAATTCTCTTTCACTGCAACGCTCCAATTTATCTTTTTGTATTGTTTCTCTTCATCTTAAGTAGTTTCATGCTTTAAAATTTCTTTACTTTGTATTTTTTCAATTCCTCTCTGTCTCTGTCTCCTTTCGTTGTTTTCGGGATTTGAAAAAAATAAAAAATTCCAGATGATGATATATTCTAAAATTGTTATTCATGTACTAAAAAAATATATATATGGTGTTTAGTGATGTCAAAGATAGTGTTATCCCTGTACCAAAACAAAATAGTGTTATCTAAAATATTTATTTATAAATCCAAAAATATATTATTTTTTTTAATGATATTTATAATCCAGAAAAGCTCAATATCAAAAAAAAAAAAAAACTAGTTAATAAGAAATTGTATTATAGATAAATCCCTCTGTATTTCCAAACCATCTTTACAGTAACCAAATCAAACACTTAAACTAATTTTTTCTACCATCACTTTTCAAGACATAGTACTCGAAAATCTCTGTCTCTCTCTCATTCCATGGATAATTTTCATAAAGCCCACCTAGAAAAAGAGTACTAAGAAAGAAAAAAAAATACCCCGTAGTTTATTTTTTTCACTCGCCAGATCTATAAATCCATAAATAAAATGAAACGAAGTTAACTTCATTCTTTCATAAGATATATTATAGTGATAGCAGAATCGAAACAATTAACAGAAAATTAATCATTTGGATTTGATCTTCGAACACAATTTCTTGGAGACGATTACCTTTTCATTGTACAATGTTCGCCAACAATAGCATCTCAATCTCTGTCTCCGACGAGGACGAGGACGAGGACGAACTCGGTCGGATGCGGGTTCGTGTCCGAAGGAAGCGTAAGAAACCCGGGAATCGAGTCAATAACGAGTTCGCTTGTCGTTTGATCAGGAACCTCTCCAAGTACTGGATGTTCCTGGTCTTTCTTCCAGCTGCGGGGTTGCTGATATTCGAGGCCTCGAGGATAGGTAAGAAGCCTAGATTGGTGGTGGATTCAGAACTGAATTCCCTAAAGGAACCGGTACTGTTCAACTCGGAATTAGGCACGGTTTCTACACCACCGTTAGAGAAGAATTCCGAGGGGAATTTGAATCGACTTGATTCTAAAACTCGGGTTGTTCATGGTGTCAGACAACGTAAGTTTCTACTTTGAACTGCTTCTACGTGTACTTCTCTGTTAAGTAGCTCAAAAAAGAAAATTGGTATGAATATTTGTAACTCAGGTAGGAAATACTTTTGTAAATGGCCAGTCGTATAAGCTGCAGATACCAATAGCAAAGAAAATAAATAAGTTTTCAATTCTTGTGCTATGCATATCTTAATAATTGTCAGTTAGAAATTCAGTTGTTCATCATCCTACTGGTTTAGGTTGTAAATGAGGGCTAGTTCTGGTAGTATTCTGCATTCTAATAAATCAACGTCCTGAACAGTTAATCACTGGTGCAGGCCCACCAAAAACCATCAGCTAAGCATATGTAAACTGTCATCCTAGACCTTAAGCACCTATTTCTAATATTGGAATACTAGGGTACTTATCTTTGTGGTTCCTCAATCATAAATTGTTGAAAACACTGGATCATGCAGTTGTTGACGAGTAAAATCAGTACCCATGAATTGCAGAAGAAAATTTCTGTTTTTTATTGGCAGCTATAGAGCTGTTATCATCAATCTTGATAAGGTAGATCGTTCAGGCATTTTATAGGATTTGGATGTTGAGACAGTCAAAATGAATCTGTTGGAATAGTGTTTATCAACAAAAGATAAATAATTTTGTTGTCTTTGTTTGCTATATCCTGCATTTAGAGGATTCCCTTGTAATGACGCATTTTTACCAATCATATCAGGTTGCTTGAAGCTCATACCTCCTGAAGAACTTGAGCATCTTGGTATTCCTGTGGATGAAGACTCCAGTGGTCCTGTTAACAAAGTTTCATACATATTGGAGAGTGAGACACCTTCTGTAGGAGGGAAATCTGCCCTGTCACAGCAGCACACAGAATTAACACGATTTAACTTATTTACTGGAAACCAAACACTTGATCAGAGAGACAACAGTTTTAAGGTTATAAGCTGCATCTCAGTATGTTTGAACTGATTTAGGTGGATACATGGACATTGCCATGTGCAGAGATGGAGTGTTGTATGAGTCTTCTTAATTTAGTAACCAATGCTCTTATCACAAGGCATAATACTTTTCTTTTGAATCTACAGCTCTGGTCTTCTACTATTTTATACGCTGAGAAATACTCATATATCCCCGTCATTTGTTGCTTACAGATCAGTGAATCTACTACAGTACATTGTGGTTTTTACAGTGAAAATGGAGGATTCAAGATATCTGGTGAAGACAGTAATTACATGAGAACTTGCAAAGTAGTGGTGTCCACGTGTGCATTTGGTGGTGGAGATGATCTTTATCAACCAATTGGAATGTCAGAGGCATCACTTCAGAAGGTTATCATAGAAAATATGGAAGTCTGTTATTTTGTAGCTTAGAAGACACTGATCTTATGTGCCGAATGTATTTAGTGGGATGCAGGTTTGCTATGTTGCATTCTGGGATGAAGTCACTCTAAGTGCACAGGAATTGGTGGGACGTAGAATAGGAGATAATGGATTTATTGGAAAATGGCGTATTGTTGTTGTTAAGGCTCTTCCTTTTGCTGATCAAAGGTTGAACGGCAAAGTTCCTAAGGTACAGAACTAGTATATATATTGCATATTTTTATTTTTATTTGTCTCTGGCTGGATTTCTTTTTGGGTCCCTTTTGATCAGTTCCTAGTTTATGCTGAATCAATCTCTACTGCCAAGTTGGTGCTTTGTATTTTATTGTCTAAGAATTCAACTACATTAGTTTGTCTTTCTATTTTTGGGTTGCTTGCTTACATACATTTTTTTGGTGGGCTTCTGGAATTTTTTATTCGCATATATGTATCAGCAGATGTCATAAGTTTGTATATGTATAAGCTTGCTTGGATGGTGTGATAAATTAACTTGTTCTGTTCTTGTTAGATGTTGAGTCATCGCCTATTTCCTCAAGCAAAATACTCTATTTGGGTAGACTCGAAGTCTCAATTTAGGAGGGACCCATTAGGTGTGCTAGAAGCGCTTCTTTGGCGCTCAAATTCTGTACTTGCAATATCAGAACATGGAGCTCGCAGTAGTGTCTATGATGAGGCTAAGGCTGTTGTCAAGAAAAACAAGGCCACCCCAGAGGAAGTTGAGGTGCAGTTGAATCAATACCGGATTGATGGTCTCCCTGAGGACAAGAGATTTAATGGAAAGAAAGGTATGGTTGACCATATACCATTTTTCTGTTAGTAAAAAGTAGTTTAAGAACATTTGGATATGTTTCAATATTATTTAACTCATTTACTGGTATGTTATTTTACTACTCCTACTACTACTATTACAGTTCTACCATACGAGCTACTGTCATATTGCGTTTGCCTTCTACCATTTTTACTCATATTTTTCCCATGTTTACTTGAAGCATATGCCTATTCTTTACCTTGAGCCTTCTACTACCAGATTTGGATTTCATTAGTAGGTTAAGGAACTCACATGTTTGGTCAACTTGTTGGCCTGTGCAGCTCTAGCTGAAGCCTCAGTTATTGTGAGGAAGCATACACCTTTGACAAATCTTTTTATGTGCCTCTGGTTTAACGAGGTGGTTCGCTTCACTTCAAGGGATCAGCTCAGCTTTCCATATGTTTTATGGCGGTTAAATGCGTTGAAAAACATCCACATGTTCCCTGTTTGCACCCGCAAAGATCTTGTCAACAACATGGGCCACATTCGCAAGGCTAAGCCATTAAAAATTTGACTCTTGGTCAAGTATTTAAATAGAAAAGGGGCCTAACCTCAATTAGATCATTTATTCTTGAATCATTCTCTATATAATTTTATCTAAACTGTTTTTCCTAATTGTTATTAATAAAAATGTGGTATAAAAATGCATTGAAATAAATTAAATGGATTTTTAACATAAAATATTTTCAAATAAGTTATTTTATAATTTTTTTATATATTAAAAATGCTCGAACTCGATATTGAAAAGCTGAGAAGCAAATACTAATAACTTTCAAGAATATAGTTACCTGTGAAAAAGTATTATAAGGCTTGTATTTCTTAAAAAAACATCCACATGTTCCCTGTTTGCACCAGCAAAGATCTTGTCAACAGAATGGGCCACATTCGCAATGCTAAGCCATTAAAAATTTGACTCTTGGTCAAGTATTTAAATAGAAAAGGGGGCCTAACCTCAATTAGATCATTTATTCTTGAATCATTCTCTATATAATTTCATCTAAACTGTTTTTCCTAATTGTTATTAATAAAAATGTGGTATAAAAATGCATTGATATAAATTAAATGAACTTTTAACCTAAAATATTATTAAAGTAAGTTTTATTTTTTTATTTTGTTATATATTAAAAATGCTAGAACTCGGTACCAGGAAGATAAGAGATAGATAACAATAGCCTCGATTAAGCTTTAGATTAAGCTTTAGGTGCTTCTTAAACTAAATTTAGTTGCCCATGAAAAAGTATTATAAGACTTATTGGTATTTCTAAGAAAAATAAGTAAGAAATATTCATATTTCCACAAATAATATTTAACTTATTCAGTAATTTTATTTATGAATTTGTTCTATTTCATGTTTATATTAATTTGGATAAGTGATTAGTTGATACATGACTTGAATATATTGACCATTAAATTAAAAACAATTAAAAATCAAAGAATTGCAAAGCATGACAGTTTAAATTACATCCACAAGGAAAAGCAATGAAAAAACAAAAACAAAATGTTAGTCCCATCATAAAAAATATGATATATCATAAATATTTTGTAAGATACATGCTCACGTGGGATATGTACAATATATTCCTTCATTAAATTTCAATAAAATACTACCAGTTCAAATTGAACCATAAATTCCATTTACACAGTCAGGTGAATCCGTTGGAATTGCAATCGCGCTAAAGTACATGCACACTTCCGGACACACAAAGCTATCCATTTCCATATTTTCTTTTGAATATTTTTTTTACCAATAACACTAGCAATTTTTCTGTCTTTCTGGTCCTACTTTTCCTGGGAAAATTCATCGCAGAGGTTTGAGATCAGCTCAATTGTAGGACAGAGGAAATGGCGAAATCGAGTGCCGACGATGCAGAGCTCCGGCGAGCCTGCGAGGCCGCTATTGAAGGTACCAAGCAGAAAATTGTCATGTCGATACGTGTAGCCAAAAGTCACGGGGTCTGGGGTAAATCCGGCATGCTAGGCCGGCAAATGGCCAAACCTAGGGTTCTCGCTATCTCTAGTAAGTAATTCTGGCTTCTTCCAATTTCTTTCATTTATGGTCTGGATTATCTGGTTCTCCTTCCCCCGTTGTTTGGCTTGTAGGATTATTGCTTTAAACAGTTCACCGATCCTGCCACTTTTTTTTTTTTTTTTTTTTCAATTCAATTAACATTAGTTTTATGTGCTGAGGACTGAGGTAGCTGGAAACTTGACATTTAAATTTATTGAATCCCAGCATTTGAACAAGAAAAAGATTAAGCATTAGGTCCTTTTAAGGTTATTTTCTTTTAATTGCATTTTGCTGTTGATTTTTCGTTATGGCTCTATGCTATATCACATTACTCCATTTTTGTGGTTGGCATATTTATGTCCACCGGTAGAATTGGCGGGTAAAGCAGGTGTCTGGCAGTCTTTTCCACTGCGTGAATGATGCACAGTCTTTTGTATAAGCTCTCAGTGCAACAATACGAAAAATTTCATCCTGAGCTATTTGTTGTTAGCAATTTGTAACATCTCTTATATGAAAAGTTGACTTTGACTGTTAGTAGTGTCCTAGATAGATCAATTAAGCAGATCAACATTAATTCTAACAGTTTGTGTATATCACCAGGACTGTGTAGGAACTGCTGAATCATGTGCATACATATAAAAATCTGTATGGATCAGCAGATGATATATTTATAGGTTTATAATATCATTCTGTGGAACGTTGGCTTCTTCACTTAAGAGGGTTATGAATCTCTATTTCAATTGTACAGGAAGATATTCAACCTCTTAGAGCCCCCACTTCCCTTTCAAACCTTTTGATGATACCACACATTCTTGATGGTCCTTGTTGCATTCATATGCTTCCATTTTATCTGGTTTCATTCTCAATTGAATGCAGCATATTGAATTTATCTGAAAGAAAGAAGGTAAGTATTTGGTTCACCTTTTGTAGTGTTAATACTAGAGTCAATTATTAAACTCGATTTGTGACGCAAATAGTTGGTGACAGCCTGCTGTTTAATGCAGTAAAATCTAAAGGTCAGAGAACAAAAGCTTTTCTTCGAGTCATGAAATATTCTACAGGGGGCGTTCTAGAGGTAATTGTTTATTTATTTATTTTTTCTATTCAATTATATGTGAACATTGTGGATTATTGGATGGTTGTGGACATCACGCTCTTGCCCCACCCCTGTGAAGTTCTTCATGTTTAAGCTCTAAACCACCGACATTTATTTACTTAGAAGAGAGACTATAATGAGAGTGTTGATGCAGATTTTTAGAGTCTTAAATCTTGTATGATTTTATTACTTCAAAACTGTTCAATATTCATCTTCAATCACTTTAGCCTTAAGTTTAACTGTACGTTAATCACTCTGACTCTTTTTCTTTCTGTTTGGCTTGATTAAGACCATTATCATTTAAATAGATTCTCAAAAACATTATTGCACATGCAGCCTGCAAAGCTCTACAAGCTGAAACATCTCTCAAAGGTGGAAGTTGTAACAAATGATCCCAGTGGATGTACGTTTACACTGGTAATGGCCCATCCTCTGTATAACTATTGAAGAGCTCTTTCTTTCAGCTTGGGTTCTTATTATCTGTCAACTGGCTGCTGATGTATGTGTTAAGAGAAAGGGTCATGGCACTTGAGTGATAACAGAGACAACATTTGTTCTTTGATTTTTTTAAATTTTTTTTTCATTGCCTTTATATATTTTTCTTCATATGATGATTGAATGTCATAGGGATTTGATAACCTTAGAAGCCAGAGTGTTGCTCCTCCTCAATGGACAATGCGCAATATTGATGACAGGTTATATCATACATAGGAATGTATACTAAAAATTGTTTCTTTTCAGTATTTACTCTTCTATATCAGGAGACATATGTCTTACTATTTGGTTATATTTTTCTTTCAGGAATCGCCTTTTGATTTGCGTCTTAAATATCTGCAAAGATGTACTTGGTCGTCTTCCTAAGGTCGTTGGCATAGATATTGTGGAAATGGCTCTTTGGGCAAAGGTGCTTAGGATGATCTTCTAGTGTTCTGAATAAAATCCTGATTTATAATCTTCATATATTTCCTGATCTAATTATTACATTTCAATTTACTGGCTCAATAGGCAACTATCTGAGATTTGTTCTACACTTCTTTTTTTTGTGGGTACAAGATTTTTTTGTTAACTAATCAGTTTTTAGTTTCTATCGTCATAAATATTATGAAATGTCTTTTATATTCTTAGCTGATGAACTCAATCTCCCATTAAAGTTTGAGGATGTTAATTTTGTATATTTCATCTGGGTTGCTGAAAAATGTCAATTTGTTTGAACTCTCTTAGTGGGTACAATAATTATGGTTATTTATTATTCATGGCTGGTTTTCTCTAGTTAACTCTTCCCGCATATATTATTTAGGAAAACACACCATCAGAGTCTACTCAAAGAAATTTGCGAAGATGGCCCTGTTGCTTCTACTGTAACTGAAAGTGACTTGAAAGTGACGGTTGAAAAAGAACTTGTCTCTCAAGCTGAGGAAGAGGACATGGAGGCTCTTCTGGGCACGTATGTAGACTATGTACTATGCCATCGTCTCTTTTGGATGTGTTCGAAGGCAAAAAAAAATGCTAGTGAATGCATGTGTTTTGTCATTAATCTTTCAATTTTGAAAAATTCTTCCAACTTAAAAAAATTTATAAATAGTTTGGAGGTATTTAGAGTGAGACATGTTTTTGGTGAGATAAGATGAATAGTGAACTTTTTATGACAATCTACTTCCTTGTCTCTTGTCGTATTCTGAATTATCCCCAATAATATATCCTATATTGGGCCAAAGGAATTCAACTCAACTAAAATAAGTCTTACATCCCAAACTATTTGGGGTCGGTTACATGAATCTTTTATCACCATTAGCATTGATCCCAAGCACCGTTTTCAGTTATAACTAGAGCAATAATATCCTTGTCAATGACTACCAATGTAATTTTTGGCCTCCCTCTTACCTCGTCTAACGTTTTGGGCAAAAGGAATTAAAAAAACTAAAATGTCATATCAGAAAAGCCAAGAGTATCAATTGTTTAGATTACAAAAGTTATACTTTACTTCAAATTCATTCAATTTTAACAACTTTGTCATCAATTCCAACAAGCGTTATTTCCCCCAACAACCAGACCTTGGCTTCCTTGACTGGCTGAAGGCTTTGTTGAAAAAAACCAGGTCTTATGTTGTTGTTTTATTGTTTTCATCTCTTTCTAGAATTCTAGAGCATTTTTTTCTTTTAATAGTTTCTACTGGTTTAGTACTTAGAAAAGTGACAAGCCTTCTGGACTCTGGTACTCTGCAAACTTGCTCAGTTTACAGAAGCTTATTGGATTTCATACTTTCTTTCAAGTTTCAAGTACTTAAGTTAGGTACACTAAGAGGTAGACTTGTATTTAACTTGAATATTTAAGCTTATTAGATGTTGAATAATCTTGCTTCCCAAATCGGTTTTAAACCATGCTTCCAAAAGTCATGGGCCTCATTGTAGTTTGTTTTTCATTTTGCTGCACTGTACATTCATCTTTCTTGCCATCCCTTTTTATTAATGATGATAACAGCTACTTACCACCTTTATATTACTTTTCTTGTTCCTACTTCTTGAACTTATCTTAATTTAGTGAAGTTATTTTTGAAAATACTATGTTGTGCAGTTTTGTAATGGGTATTGGTGAAGCAGAGGCATTCTCTGAAAGGTTAAAGCGAGAACTCCTTGCTCTGGAAGCAGCAAACGTGCATGCCATTTTGGAAAGTGAACCTTTGATAGATGAGGTATAATTGTTTGCTTCATTTTTATTCCTCAACTTTTGCCTGCTGTACTTTCTTGTTTCTTGTATCTAACGGGCCTCTTAATTCATCTGTTCAGTGGATGTTAGGTATGTTACCCATTTCAATTTATATGAATAGACTGATTTGAGCATTTTCCTGTCTGAGTTATGCCCATGCTATGGAATCTGGATCTTTTGTATGACACAAACTCTTCACTTGATTTTCCTCATTTTGAATTTTTCAACTTGGATTTAGGAACTAAGCTGTGGCAGCATTCTGTTGTCGTTACTTTCTTCAACCATTAAAGCTACTATTAAAGCTTTATTTGAAACTGAATATTTGACTTTCTCGTGCCTGAAATTTTAATTTTTTTTACTGTTGATTCTTTATTGTATTGAACTTTGTTTTTCTAAATGTAGTTAATGGCATAGTTACCAGGATCGTTGAAACCCATGTGTACCATGTTTCGGATCTTGCGTCCTGGTTCGTAAAACTTTTTTGTTTCAGATCATTGTGGTTCGCTATCCAGATCACCAAAAGTAACACCCCAAGTTGCATGCAGTCTGTGTAATCCATGAAAGGCTTGTTACACGTGCGTGATCAGCTTGTTTCTTCGGTGTGGCTCATGAGAGCTTCAAAGATCTTCATCTGCATCGACTTCTTCTTTCTGATGAAGTAACCTTTAGTGCCCTAAGATTTGGTCGTGGAGAGGAAGACAACTGTGCACTGTTTTGTTTAATTCCTGCTTCCTTTCTCCCTCTTTTGTTTTTCCTTCTTTCCCTTTCTTATTGTGGGCCTTGATCTTATCTGGCCCAAAACTTGGTAAAAATTTCCAAACCCAAAAAAATTGCCCATTCAAATTCAATACAGTGATAAAAAGGGAGTCTTATACTAGTTTTAAAAAAAGCATACTTAAACTGTAGTAATTATTTAGTAGGAATCAATAACAATTAAAAATAAATATAGTTTAATAAAATAATAATACTTAGTTTCTTTTAATATAAATTAAATAATATATTTTCTTATAACTTAATCTGAAATGTACTAGCAAAGCGTAGTAGAGCGATTGAAATACATATTTTAAACACACCACAACCCGAAATAGTGAACCGACTAAACCTATCCTCAACGAATTTTGTTACTAGCTAGGTAGCGTTCCGCGTTCCTGTTCCACCACCTGAAACGTACCGTATTCTTGGTAACTATGGTTAATAATCAGGTTCCTTTTTCATGGCAGTACACAGCTTACAATGCCCTTTTGGTGTGAGTGTCATTTCCCCACTTACTTATTTATTGTATCTTGTAGGTGTTGCAAGGGCTTGAGGCAGCAACCAATTGTGTGGATGACATGGATGAATGGTTAGGCATTTTCAATGTGAAACTTCGACACATGAGGGAGGATATTGAGTCGGTAGGGGATTTTAAATTTCAATATGGGAACAGATAATTTATCTTCAAATCATTTGTTTGGTTTTCTTTCTTTTTAGTTTGTAATTTTTTATTCCCAGCACACACGTATAATAATGTGCTAGACATGCTTATTCTTTTGATTAATATGTGTCTTGCTTCTTTCCTTGAGTGGTATTGACATTAATGTCAGGAAGAATCTCTGATATTCTCGTGTTTTTCCGTTAATTTTATCTTTCATTAAACTAGTCTCTATTGAAATTCATGTTTTTCATATTCAAATCCCAAGAAGAAAAGAGATAAAGAAAGGAAAACAAAAAAAAAAGAGAATAAAAGCTCATTGTTCACCTTCTATTTTTCTCTGTGTCTTGTAAATTTTACCAATAATTTATATTGGCTTGAGACACCATGAAAGTGGCTTCTTCTTTCATATGAGATTTTATCTTCTTTTAATCTCCTCAGCTTCCCCAGGTTTTGTTAGTTAAGCTGATTTTATTTAAATGATTATCTTTATCTCAAAAGTTTATTTCCTCTGCTCTAACAATCAGATAGAAACACGCAATAACAAGCTGGAAATGCAATCTGTAAATAATAAAGCTCTAATTGTGGAACTCGATAAGCTTCTCGAGCGATTGCGTGTCCCTTCTGAGGTATGTTTTCTATCACTGTGATTGGATGATAAGTTGAGTTTAAGAAGCTTATTTTGCCATATGTGTATCGTAATGAAATTTTGGTGATTACAGTACGCAGCATGTCTGACTGGAGGTTCATTTGATGAGGCGTGTATGCTTCAAAATATTGAAGCATGTGAGTGGTTAACAGGTGCCTTGCGTGGTCTCCAAGTGCCCAATTTGGACCCCACCTATGCAAACATGCGAGCTGTATGCCCTCTGCCTTGTTTTTCACTTCTAAAAAAGTTTTGGTACGGCAGAATGTTACTGATACATGAGAGTGACCTGTTGACTGGGCATTGCTTGTTATGCCTTCTTGCACACTTATGTTCTCATTTGTTAGAACTTAGAAGTCATCTGCAAAAAATGATCTGATGTAGATGTAATTATGATTTGTACCACTATCCACTGAAGTTGCACAGTTTTTTTTATTGGCTGGGCTGGTTTTGTTTTAAAGCATTTTTAGACCTAAGCAGCAGCTGGAATATCCTTATTTCTATTAGATGCATCTAGCACTAGGAAATCAACAATTTTGATGGCAGTACATGCAACTCATACAGGTTAAAGAGAAGCAGGCAGAACTTGAAAAACTAAAATCCACATTTGTCAGGAGAGCTTCTGAGTTCTTGAGAAATTATTTTGCTAGTTTGGTGGATTTCATGATAAGTGACAAAAGCTACTTCTCCCAGGTTTTTTTCTTGTTTAATTATGTCTTCTTCTTCTTTTTTCTAATTTAAAGGGGGCCATCATGTTACCCCAATGTTAGTAAATAATAGAAGAGGATCAAAGAAGGGAGGGGACATAGACCTTACTTCCAGAAAAGAAGGTGGAACAAACTCCCTTCTTGCAAAAGACAACGGTATACTATAAACAAGGGAGTCTCTATCCTAGCAAATATGAAATCAAAATAAGGAGGACTCTTCCCTTTACAAATAACAACAGTTTAATTATGTTTAAGAATCAAAGTTTTTGGGTCTTGGACTTTCTAAATATCCCTTGTCTTTTGCCTCAAACAGCGGGGACAGTTGAAGCGGCCTGATCATGCTGACTTGCGATACAAATGCAGGACATATGCCCGTCTTCTTCAACATTTAAAGGTTAAGTAACAGATAGATTGCAATTGCTGCTGAAGTTTATGTTGTTCCTCCGTAAATATGGTCTTTTTGCATTTGCAGAGTCTTGATAAGAATTGCCTGGGTCCGTTGAGAAAAGCTTATTGCAGCTCCCTTAACTTGCTTCTTCGCAGAGAGGTCCAAGTGACAAAACGTCTTTTATGTTGATGTTACTTGCCTTATACTTCATATACTTTGGTGCTTAGTTTTAGTTGGGTTTCTCTTTCAGATAAATGAAATGCTTGTATCTAACTTTACGATTAATTGTATGATTTACCTTAACATGAAAAGAATTGAATGATGGGAAGGTTGCATATAGTTTCAAATTTCTTTTCATGTGAAAAAGCAAGTGTAAGGTTGTGTTTCAAATTCCTCATATCCTTCCACAGGCTCGTGAGTTTGCAAATGAACTTCGTGCTAGTACTAAAGCATCTAGAAACCCAACTTTGTGGCTTGAAGGTTCCACAGGTTATGGTCAAAATGTAAATGCAGCAGACACTTTAACAGTTTCTGAGGCTTATTCAAAGATGCTAACAATTTTTATCCCACTTCTTGTAGATGAGGTTAAAATTCTGAATCTCTGGTATTCATTGACTTTGGAAATGTGTACAATATCCCTTTTCTATTAAAACTGTACTTCTGTTTATTTGCAGAGTTCTTTTTTTGCACACTTCATGTGCTTTGAAGTTCCTACACTTGTTCACCCAGGAGGTGTTGCTAACGGTAATAAAACTGGACATGGCGACGAAGATGCCAATTATGATGATGATTTAGGAATTATGGACATTGATGATAATGGCAGCGAATCTGGTATTCTCCCCTTTTCCAGCTAGGATGCAACTTAAAGTTTATATGCAACATATTATGCTTTGATATTCCATAACCAAGGTCACAAACTTTGATTATTTGGTTCATCATCTGATTTTGTAGGTAAAAGTTCTGCTGAGCTTGCTGCTTTAAATGAATCCCTTCAGGATTTGCTGGATGGAATCCAAGTAATGCATAAAACAATTTGCTTATTTCATTGAATCCTTCCAAACTATCTGTAGTCTGAATACCTATTATGGATTGTACACCTTATGTTCTTCAAGTAACTAATACATTGTTGTTTATGATCAGGCACTGCCAAATAGTTTGGAAGTAAATTTTAGTTTTGTCAAAGTTTTGTAGTTTTAAGTGGAGAAAGCTGCCAAATTTTTTGATTTCAGGAAGACTTCTATGCTGTGGTGGATTGGGCATACAAGATTGATCCTCTACGCTGTATATCAATGCATGGGGTTACAGAGAAGTATCTCTCTGGTCAGAAAGCTGACGCAGCAGGGTTTGTGCGTCTATTGCTGGGTGACCTGGAGTCTAGAATATCCATGCAGTTCAGCCGTGTAAGTTCTAGCAAAAGAAGCAACACCTTTTTTTCAAATGCATAGATCAAAGCCTCAGCCATATTTTTTGAAATATTGTTGCAGTTTGTTGATGAAGCTTGCCATCAGATTGAAAGAAATGAGCGCAATGTCCGGCAGATTGGTGTCTTGTCATACATCCCTAGGTAAGGGATCCTTGCTTGTATGCTCTTTTGTTTGACAAGAAGGATCAACGAGTCTTTTTTCCAAATTAGGTGATTAGAAATTTGTGTCACACTTTTTTCCTACTTGTTGGCCTTAAACATATTTTACATATCAGAGAATAGGTTATATAGAGCCACAAACCACCAATTTTATAAGAAAGAGGTTATGCTCAATGCTTTTACTAACTAATTTTTCTATCAGAATTGATGTCAAATATAAGTCTGGTGTCGTAGGGATGCCACATCATAATCTATAACACTTACCATCTTCTGTCTTTATCATGTATAAAAAACCACTGAATTAAAAGCCCTGAACAGTATATTTTAAAATTCAATTATTTTTTGGTTTCATTTCATGTTTACCCTAAGTTTTCACACCTGAGCTGGATTTATAGTGCTCCTGGAATAGCTAGCTTCACTTTATTTTTTTGGGGAGGGAGGGGGGGGGGGGGGGGGGGGTTAGACAGTGGAAGATGCTAAATAATTATTGGGCTGGTCTTATTTTATTTCAAAATTTAGAAGCAGCAATTACAAGTCATTTGTATCATGTTTACACATTTTATGTATTTTAATACTTTGGTTTTTCTGATGAATGGCACTGTGATTTTCCTAATTGTTCTTGCATAGATTTGCAACCCTTGCTACACGGATGGAGCAGTACATCCAGGGGCAATCTAGGGATTTGGTTGACCAAGCCTACACAAAATTTGTGAGTAATTTCTCTAACATATCCTAGACTTGCCTCAATATTAAGTTTTTTTTTTTCTGATTGTTGTTCTTTTTTGGATTTTATAGAAATAATTTGTTTTGCATATTCTTATTTACATCTTGGTCTTGCCCCTTGAACTAACTCCTGGGGTCTACCTCCAATAAATTTATACTGAAACTCATTATTTCTTTTAAATATTCTGATAGCTCTGTTACAACTTGCAAGAAGAATAATTCATTTTAAAGTATTATACTGTAGGAAACATATTACAAAGAGCAACTTCAATTGTTTCTCTTAATTACTTGTTGGCATTTATGTTTGCATTTCATATATGTGGGAATGAGATGATATGCCTTCATGTTACCCAAAACACAGTTGAATGGGTTTCATATTCCCAAATTTCTTTTAAAAGAATATAAAAGAGAAATATTATTGTTTTCCAGATTCTGACATTCCTCAAGAATTCTAAACTATTATCTTTTTACTGTTAATTATTGGGGATATCTCTCAAAAGGTTAGCATAATGTTTGTGACTTTGGAGAAAATTGCTCAAACTGATCCAAAATATGCTGATATATTTCTGTTGGAGAACTATGCAGCATTTCAAAATAGGTATAATCTTATCCTTCCTTTATTTCAAGAGAAGGTTGTTTCAATTCCTTCACATCCCTTCACATCCCTTGAGTTTATTCTCTCAAGGATAAATAGTTATTAACTACTTATTTAGTTTGCTCATTAGAAGCCATTTTATGCAGTTTGTATGACCTTGCCAATGTTGTGCCCACGTTGGCCAAGTTTTACCACCAGGCAAGTGAAGCTTATGAACAAGCTTGCACACGTCATATCAGCACAATTATTTACTATGTAAGTAATCTTTCCTTTGTTGGTAATCTAGATGAATTAAGCTAAACTTTGGCTTACATTTTAAGTGTCCTCGTTACTTTATCTTTTATATTTATTTTTTTTGTTCTTGTGAAGCAATTTGAACGCCTTTTCCAATTTGCTCGAAAGATTGAGGACTTGGCATTCACTATTGCACCTGAAGAGGTTAGTAAGTTGATGTTTGCATATAATCCTGTCTTAATAATTAAACATGTCAAATATGTTAACTTTGCAGATTGTATAAATTTCTTAATAAAGAACACTCTTGCACCCTTGACATATGCGGGAACCAAAATCCTAACATCAGCTCTGAATGACATCTGTTCAGACTTCAGATGGCACAATGTCAACTCAACTCAACTAAGCCTTAAATCCTAAACTAGTTGGGGTTGCTCAGATGGCACAATGTATAACGTGAAATTTCTTAGGGATTACTTTGCATGCCTTAGCCCTTACTGATATTTATGGGAATCAAATCCAAAAGTCAGCTGTCAGCGCTGAATAACATTTGTATCGAGGGCACATGTATAACATGAAACTTCATAGGGATTACTTTGCATGCCTGACCCTTACCGAATGTAGAATTACAGTCTAATGGTTTGCCATATACTTATGTTAAGGAATATATGTTTGTGGAATTGTTAGCCTGCATACTAATGCATTTCTGACTACTTATATAACCGCACATCCTTTTTAAAATTTAAATAATGAACTATGTATAATGAATGACTGATGTTATAGCTTTATAGGAAAAATAGAAATGAAAAATGGATGTTATATCATGGCCTTAATAAAGTACATCAATTGAACCGTTTATTGTAATTTTAAATTTCTGTTTATTCAGGCTTTCGTTTTAACAGTTCTATAAATTCGCTCCACAAATTTCAGATCCCTTTTCAGCTTGGGTTGTCAAAAATGGATCTCCGGAAGATGTTAAAAGCTAGTTTATCTGGGGTAAGTTAGTGCTTATTTCCAGAATCTCACTCATTAGCATGACTGCGTGAATCTTATTTCGTGAATATGTCTTGGCTTTTCTGGTATAGGTTGACAAATCCATTGGTGCAATGTATAAGAAATTGCAGAAGAACTTGACTTCGGAGGAACTTTTACCTTCTTTATGGGAAAAATGCAAGGTAAGTAGGACTTTGTGCCTACCTAGCCTATAGAACAAAAGTACCTCCTTTGTAGAGAGTATAATAGGGCTCTTAAGTTCTTTGGCAGTTTGACTGAGATCATACTGCATTAATGAAATATTGCATGATAAATGGATTAGTACAGAAAGACAATTTGCAGTTTCAAAAAAAGTAGATTCTTTCTCGCAGACCTGAGGCTCTGGTGCACTTGACCGTTTCACTGGGATATTGAGATCAGATCACCAATAAAGTGATACTGGCAGACTCCTCAAATTGCTAGAGAACCTTATGTTGTTAGTATATTGAATATCCAGCAAGAAAAAAGAGGGTGTATTACGTAATAAATAATGATGTCAATTAAATGGACTAGACTATGTTGACAATCTCCAGCTGAGGTGCACTTATTTTTGGACATGGTATAAATTGTTTTTGTAGAATCTTGATATGGACAATTTCTGATTGATGTTTTCCTAAATGTGACAGAAAGAGTTTTTGGACAAGTATGAAAGCTTTGCCCAACTTGTTGCCAAGATTTACCCAACTGAGACAATCCCATCTGTGACAGAGATGAGAGACCTTTTGGCTTCCATGTAAATATTCATGAACAAGTACGAAATTTCCCACTTCGATGCAGTATCCATTTGTTACCGTTATCTATTCTTCCATATTTTGATGATCTTGACCGAAGTACTATTCTTCCATAGTTTTTATTTATTGTATGTGCGGAGCATTTAAATGTCTCATGTCAAACAAATGGGACAAAGGTGTAAGTTTTTCTTGAACAATTGAACATTTCTGTCCTGGTGAATTTTTTTGAAAAGCTAAGATTCTGGGAGTTACTGTAAGTAAAACTTCATGCTGTCGTTCTAATTAAGTAATAGCAGTTTTATTACAGCTTTATACTAATATGAGAGATAGTATTATGTTATAAACCTTACATGAGAAGTTAGATATTATGAGCAGATGAAAGAACAGTCGTGTTCATATATCTAATCAATCAATTGGGTGAGAATTACATAGGGTAAGAGAAACAAACTTTAGAATTTAGCCGTAGCTAATAAAAATAACTTCTGCTTTCGCCATTCTTCCTTCACAGTATGTTTGAGCTCTCATAAGATCTGTAAGTGTATCTCTATTTTCTCTAGGATTTCGGGAACATAAACAGTTCTAAGTTCTAACTAGAAAAACTAAGTTTACTCTGATGCTGATTGATCTTAAGGTATTATTGATTGAGTTTAGAGAGCATGAAAATACAAGCTGAAGAAATCAATACAGCTCCAGCAAAACAGGCAAGATCAAACCCCGTAACCAAGGGAATATTGTTGAACTTCTCCAGTAGTCCACCTTGAAGTATCATAATAACTGCATGCCCAATCTTAGATTTTGCTTGCCCAATTGATTGCATTCCAACCCAGGTTGGAGATGACTGAAAATAAGATACAAATCATTTTCTGATTCAGAATAATTATATAATAAGTGAGGTGCTATCATTTTCTTGGAAGTAAATCTTTGTCTGCTGAAATTATATTTCTTTATAGAGGAACGAAGTTAAGGAGAAAGTTAATTACCTTCATGTAGAAGAGCCCAAACAAGTTTGACCTATTCATCCATTGTCCTTTCTCATTTATTGTCTTTGATCCTACAAACATGACGTACAAACCCACGCCAAAAATGAGCATGGCCATTCCCACCAGGAACAGGTCTGCAAGAAAGATTATCTATGTATCACATATTCTATTTGAGGAATAATACACTTTTCTGAAATATAAAAGAAAAACTTTATACGATCAGCAAGATAGATAACCAATACTAGCTGTATATAGTAGTAGTACCTATAGCTTCTATAAGTAGGTGCATGACATGTCCCTGATCCGAACTCTGTGACAACGCATGGAAATATTTGATATACGAATATATAATAAGAGAACAACCCTGCAACATGCATGTTTAATTTCTATCAGTATGAGAATGATTTTTCTAGTAAAATATATTTTGAGCCAGCTAGGGATCAAGGGGAAAAGAAAAAGAATTTTAAGAGATTAAAAGGATGATCTTTAATTACCTTGACAAAACACAAAACTGAACCGATTAAGGAACCAGCAACGGCAAACAATATAAAGAACCGGCAATCAATTATGACCTGCTCCAAAGAAATTAAGCCATTGTCTTAATCATATATTTGAAACATACGTACGTACAAAAGATGCACCAACTATTATTACGATGAAGTTACTTAATGACAAATTTATGTCAAGCACAAACTTGTTCTGTTGTTTTGTGACATGTAAAATTCCTCCTTGTAAATTATTATTCGTTTTATGCGATGAATAAAATTCATGCATGATTCCCAAAAAAAACGAAAGGACGGACAGTAATGTACCTTTTCAATGAGCAACTGAGGCTGTAAGTTCCATGGTCTCCGTTTGACGGCTGTTCTTACTAGAATGAGCAAAACATGTCTCACATTTTCTACCAATGAAGCTAAACTATCTAGACCAACTCTTGGTTCTGATGTGATGAGCCGCTGTGAATTAGCAGCCACCGATGCGTTCACAGCCACCATTGGTTTTCTAATTCTTTCACTTTTCCCAGCAGAAGAATTAACTATCTTATTCTGATTTCCATTAGTATAATTATTCAGCTCCGCCTTGCTTATACAGCGTACAGTATTTGTCCAGGGAGAAGAAGAAGGAGGCACAACCCGCAATGGCCGTAACAACCTTGTGGTTGCCATTTGAGCTAACTAGGACTTTGTTTGGTGGGGGTTTGGCTCTCATCCTTTTATACCACGCATTGCGGGAAAGTTGGAAAGAATATTCGTGGCATATTTTGATTGGCTGACATAAATATTGTCTGGGCATTAAACGTGGGCGTGCTTGTGGTTTTGCACTCTTCCTTTACTTGCGGAGGGCGGTAGTAACTAGTAAGTTGAATTGTTGAACGAACCAAGAATAAACCCACAGGCCGATTTGGTTTCTTCAACGTGTGTGTCTGCTTGTACTCGAAGCCAAACACGTGTCCGACCATATTTTTCAAGGACTTTTTTTGTGGGGAGTTATTCTCCATCGTCGGCTTGGTCGTGAGTAAAATATACCAAGAAACTTCCATTGTTTGACTTTGTAAGATTGTGCTTTTTGGAATGGGCTATTTGCCACTAGAATATTTTGTTTGTCAAGCCCAGGTCCAGAAAAGTTACTCAATAAGCGAGCCCAAGGACATTGTCCCATGAGAGGCCGGACCATGTTTCTTTTTCGTACTACAAGTACCCTGTCTTGTTTGTTTTGTTTCTACCTCGGTTTCTCTTCGTTGTTCTTAACGATGAGTCAGGTGGAGTTGGCTCAAGCACTCCACCCCTGACGGCGACGGTCGTCAGTTGTAATCACCAATTGACTCCTGAAAACGGTGTTCCAAAGTGCAATTGACGGAAAAGGTGCAATTTTTAAATTTTAGTTCAGACGGGTAACTAAAATAGGTCGCGTAGTTACTATTTCATCTTCGATTGCTCCGTTACCACGAGATTGTGTTCAAGCTTTGGCAATTAAGACTTACTGTTAAATAAATTCAGTTTCTTTTCAAGTTTGGAGACAATCAAACTATGATTTTCATGGGCGCTCATTGTTTCACATTAGTTCCAGCAAGCTTACCTCTTTGGCAAACGAAGAAACGATACGATCCTCACCTGCGCTATAAATTTCCCCCAGTCTCATATTTGGAATCATCTAAAACCTCCTCTACTTTTAATGGCCACCGAAGAAAGTGAGTTCTTCAGTCTACTACCTTATTCCATTTCTCCCGGAAATCTTCCAAAGCTCAGGTTTCTTCTTTTACTAAAATGCCCATCTCCTAATTTTGCAGCTGTGAGTGTTTTGATTTGTATCAGGAGCAAGTTCCATACAGTGTCGCATGGTCTTGGCAAAAGGAGATTGTAAAGGAAAAGAAGGCTCAGATTGAAAGGGAAGGAGATTGTACGGACACACTTATTATTCTCCAACATCAACCTGTTTATACACTGGGTACCGGTAGTTCGATAGAGAATCTTAATTTTTCCATGGAGGATGCACCATTTGATATTTATCGAACCGAGCGTGGTGGAGAAGTCACATACCATGGTCCTGGTCAGGTGCATACTTGGTAACTTGGAACTTTACTAAAAACTTTTATGTAGTACTTGCTTCTTTTGTAAAATGCTAATTGTCCTTGAATTTCCCAATGGTGTTACTTTAGTAGGTGAAATTTGAATTTTGTTTAAGGATGAAGCTTAGGATCATCTTGTTGTGAACTGTACCTAACCTTTTAAAGTTTAATGTTGCGATGTAGATAGTTATGTATCCCATTATCAATCTCAGAAATCACAGGATGGATCTTCATTGGTACTTCAGGGGCCTTGAGGAGGTGGTAATCCGTGTTCTTTCTTCAACATTTTCAATCAAGGCTTCACGGCTCGATGGTTTGACTGGTGTTTGGGTTGGTATGTTTCTTACTATTTCCCCTGTGAACATAAGTACTTTGTATAAAATATGCTATCACTCCTGGCACTGATCTCCATGATTGAGATAATGTCTGCTTTAGGACTGTTAGCAGCTTGTACAAAATTTGTCATTTGGAGCTGAATATTTTATACCTGCCTGCATCTGTTTTATAACAAGTGAGAAATCAAAAAATTATATTCTTTAAAAAATTGACAAAAGAAGAGAGCTGTGCAGCATGAAATTCTGCCCCCCTATCTAAGAAAGGACTCTTGAGCAGTGTTATTAAAGGCTCTAGGCGCCAGAGCTTGAGGAAAGCCAGGCGCCCTACTTAAGAAATCAAGTAAAATCTAGTGCCAATAAGTTATGAAAGAGTAAAAATAGGGGAAAAAAAAAATAGCTATAGGCAAGAATTCAAAGAAGTAAAGCTGAATTTTTTTTGCTAAAGACAATAGGTTCCATTGTGTAGTCCACTAAGTTCAGCAAGTAAAACTATCTTTAAGCCAAAAACAATAAAATTAGTGTTTTCACTTTCTAAATTCCTAGTAGGTCCAACAAGTAGTTAACAAAGAGTCTAGGCACGTGCAGGGGTTTAGGTGCTCACCTGAAGGGTCTAGGCTGAGCTTGAGTGAATGAGTCTGGCCAGAGGGGTTTTGAGTCAAGAGGGCTGGAGCCTCTCGCCTTGTGATCCTGGGGCACGCCTTTAATAACATTGCTCCTGAGTTTTAAGCAAAACACTCTTTAGAGTTTTAAATCATGCCCGTAAAAGTTCAACTAATTTTATCCAACAGTTGTAATGCCATAAATTGAATGATTTGCAGTATTCTGGAATCATGAGGAGTTTATGCCAACTTACTGATGGTAATATTCAAATGGAGGGTAGGGATAGAATCATAGAAATTTAACCCTATTCGTTCATGATTTTATCTCTATATATTGACTTGTAGGATGCTGCAGCCTGCAAAATGGCTATATACTGGAGATTTTAGGTCAAATTTCACATGATAAGGGATTATGCCTTATCAAAAAAGAAAATGTGTTTATTGCCCTAAACTTATGCTGGTAGCAACTAATGTCATCATGAAAAAATCACTGAAATAGTTTTGTTGTGTTCTTCATCATAATTTTTAGTTTTTTTATACAACTCATCAGGCTTCTTGTCGTCATTCTCCTGATCCTCTGCTGCGATCTTATTCCAGGAGATCAGAAATTGGCAGCCATTGGGATACGGGTGTCCAACTGGATAACCTATCATGGTTTGGCTCTTAATGTCACCACAGATTTGACTCCCTTCCAGTGGATTGTCCCATGTGGGATACGTGACCGTGGGGTTGGAAGCATCAAGGGGTTGCTAAGGGCATGTCAGTCATACACTGGATATGAGAAGGCTGATGATTCCTTACTTATTGATATTGCTCACAAGTCTTTGATCATGGAGTTCTCAGAAGTTTTTCAGCTTGAATACCATCATAAAACAATGCCTACGGCAGAGTTGTATGGAAGTGAGCAGCACAATTGACTTGGTGGTAAACAAGAATCCGCTAGTCAGATACTAATCAACTTTCTCCACATATTTTGAGGAACTTCTCAAAACTTAGTGTTTATTATCCTATTGTACCTATACATTTCCTTCTCTAACAAATTATAATCCATCCATGCTAATGTTATTGGTACGCAGTGCTTGATTTATTTAAAAACTCTCTCCATTGTATTCTTGGAAGTTGGAAACTGGAAAGATGATGAGGTAGTTATTTTCAGTTGCCAGCCAGCATATAGCCTGGCAAGGCAACAGGTTTTAAGTCCAAGAACTTCTACCCGTCATGGATCGACCCTGCTGGCTGTTTTCTCTCTCTCTCTATATCTATAGATAGATAGTTTGCTCTTAGTAAGTCCACTTGTTTGTTGCATCCTTTGAATTCAAGCCCTCACCTGTGGTTCTCCTTAACATCTAGTCACCTTGTTCATAACATAATGGTTTTTCCTTCCAATAAAGGCAAGTTGATTCAAAATTATGTGTCTCAATTATTCAAATGAAACTGTGTCAATGATTATTTAGCCTCTTACATTTTAACAAATATTTTAATGATATTCATTAGAAAAATCCAAAACCATTAAATCAAGCTGCATTGAAGGCATTGAAGTAAATATGGCAAGTGCCTCGTGACATATTTGAGTTATGAAACTTTAAAATTGAAAACTGTTCAGTAATTTTTGTATTTTACTGATAATTGGTGTGTTAGCCCGTCAATTTGCTTGTTTATCAGGACACATTTGACCTTAATTCGTTCTAGACAATTAATATAATTTTTTGGCTCAATTGCACTTTTGGTCCTTGTAATTTTATTTTGAGTTCAATTTAATTTTTTCAATTTCAATATTAAGGCCCTACCAAATTAAATTTAATACAATTAAGTTGTCCCTGTTAAATTAACAGACGTGTGAACAGAAATTGAATGGACAACACAGATAGTTCATTAAACTAATCGAAAATTGTCACTCTTTGTATAAAATTTTATAAAAAAAGAAAAGAAAAATGAAAAATGATATTAAGAATTAAAAAATGTGAAATAAAATAAAAAAAATAAATCCCTCCTCTTCTCTCCCTCCTTACCAGCAGCACCGATGAATTTCAGCTGCAGGACCATCATTAATGGCATGGGTAACCCATCAATTCAACCAAGATACGTACAAACGAAAAGATAATATACAAAATCCGCCATAATCCCTTTGATCCCTTCATTTATGTGCCAGAATAAAGAGAGATTTTGTGAGAAAGTGGATGAGACTTTTTTGTATATGATAATCAAAAGGAGTGGTAAAGCTATAGTAACTCTTTGGAAAAGGCAGGTTCTCTTTGTCTTTGAGCTTTTCACTATTTCCTTCCTTAAGACCACTTTGCGGGGTCGCAAGTGATGAGGATCGGCCTCTGCGTGTCCTCCCTGTGAAGGTTGCAGAGTTATCTTCCTGCTAATCTTTCTATGCCCTATCCTTCCCAGTAGTACTCTATCTCTCCCTCTGTTTTTCTCTTTTCTCTTTCTAAAACCCCAAAACCTTGATCAACACATGACATAGCTCATCATTGTCACCATTGAAGTTATTTGTCTCCGTTTAGAATCAGATCTGGATTGACAGAGCATAGTTTTTATGAAGAATGAACTGAGATTGTCATGGGATGGAGAGGAAAACCTATGCAGCTTAGATTTACAGACATGGCTATGGAAAAATCTGGTAAATTTAAGGGTTTGGTGGCAATGGAAGAATCTGGGTAAAATGGGTGGTGGTAAGGAAGGGAAAGAAAGTTAAAAAAATTTGTTTTTATATATTTAATATTAATTTTCTTTTTATTTCTTTAAAAAAATTTAATTAAATTTTTATATGCTATCACAGTGGCTGTTTTGTATTAGTAAACTATTTCAACCATGTCATTATTATCAGTATTAAATTGACCGAGAATTAATTCAAGATTTAATTGTATTAAATTAAACTTGATAAAGAGGATAATTATTCTAATTGAAACTTGAAAAATTAAATTGAACTCAAATTATATTATAGAGACCAACAATATAATTAAATCCAAATTTTTATATTTTTTTGCTCATTCTATATTAGGGAAACAGCTTCCCTTCTCCATGGATATGTATTATTAAAATATTGCTTTGTGGACGGAGCACAAAATCCAAGAAATAATCATGAAATTTCTTTTTCAGTACGCCAATAATTCATTGAAGTTTCACAAATGGCAATCATTGATTAGCTTTTTGAAGTTTACTTAGGATTTTAAATTCAATTCAAACTATTTAGATTTGGGGTTCATTTTAATTCAAATCATTTTAAAACTATTACTTGATATTTGAGTTTAAAATAATATTATTTTTATTAATAATTTAAATAAAAATCATTCAAATAAATTTTAGTGTTTAATTTTAAAATTTCTTTTATATTCAAATTAAAATTAAAATTTATATTTTATTTTATCGGAGTCAAGTGTCTTTATCGGTGGGTTGTAATTCACTGGTTCTATCATTTGTCCCTTATCAACAAATTTCATTTTTGTTTCAGCGCCCGCATGTTCCAGTACTCGTGATACTGAAAATCACGTGAAACGGCGATGACGTTGTGGACGGCAACGGCGATGAGAAAATTAGGCCGGAAGTAATTTCTAGAGTACGAATATTATACTCTCGGGAGAATAGTCTATAACTTGTGGCTGACTTTAATGCCAAAGACAAAGGTTGGCGACATCACTAACACGCGTCAATTGAAAGAAAACACTCACAGCCACATATTATTGGTCTAATCTGGAAAATGACCATCACGCGCTCTATCGTTCTCATTGACGGTGTGTAAAATTGATGACTGTGCATGCCACGTCGTAAAACCTCTATCTAGGCTCGCTGAGTTAGGTAGCGCGAGGCTAATTATCGCGTTTCAAATAGCACGTGGAAGTTCATATAAAAATGTAAAAAAAAAAAAAAAAGAGCACGTTGAAAAAGCAAAGTAGGACTTCTTCTTTATGATTATAATATAATAATACGATCATCTTCTTCAATTTTATATTATTAAACTTTTGATCTTAAAAAAAAAAATGTAATAAAATAATTATCCTAAAAAAAGAACTGTACATATGAGTTTTTCGTCAACTATGTGGTCGTTCATTTTATTTATAAATTTATAACAAGTGTTCATATAGGTTCATTTTCCATGATTCCTAGAAGACATATGCACATGCTCAAAATTTAAAAGCTTTAGCAGACATTTCCGAAGAAAAGAAATATGCAGGATTCCGCATTTACAGTATATTATGGACAGATCACACACATGCTCTCAAGTACATTTTCTTTTTTAGGTAGTGCTAACAGGAGATTGCAATTTACAACTTAGCCCATTCTCTAATGCTATCCCAACTCTAAAGGATAATTTTAGTTTGTGTTTTTTTGACCGGATATGTTTTAAGTATTTGTTAAGATTTTATAAATAAAAATTTGTAATATTTATTATAATAATTAATTATGACTTTAGTGATATTTAATATATAATAAATTATTAATTTACAAAATTTAAAGTTCTAAAAATATTCATTGTTGCTTAATAAGTATTTTAGAACATTAGTTAGAAAAATACTTTTATCATTAAGAGACACCTAACACCCTCACATTAGTACAATATTTTATATATAATAATAAAAAATATACATATTATTTCATTTTTTTCATTCGATACCTCACTAATGTTTCATACTTTTATAAAAGTTCTAATTTTAATTTCAGAGAGTTTTCAAGAATACTAATTATAGAAGAAAAAAAGTTTAATGATTGTTAAAATTTTATAAATAAAAAATTGGTAATATTTATTATAGTAATTAATTATAATTTTAATAGCATTTAATATAAAATTATAAAATTAAAAAAATATCAAATTCAAAAAATTATATTTATTATAATTTAAAAAAATAATTGACATCTTCATATACCTAATATTCTTGACCTCTGACTTCGTTATCTTTTTAGGTAGTGTTAACAGGAGATTACAATATACAACTTAGCCAATTCTCTAATGCTATCCTAACCCTAAATGACAATTTTAGCATGTATTTTTGTAACGGGTGTGTTGTAAAAGTATTTGTTAAGATTTTATAAATAAAAATTTGTAGTATTTATTAAAGTAGTAAATCATGATTTAAGTGATATTTAATATATAATAACATATTAATTTAAAAAATTTAAATTCTAAAGATATTCATTGTTACTTAATAAGTATTTTAGACCATTAGTTAGAAATTTTTTTTAATCATTAAGAGACACCTAACTCCCTCATATTAGTACAATATATTTATATATAATAATAGAAACTATACATATTACTCAATTTTTTTTAATTCGATACCTCACTAATGTTTTATATTTTTGTAAAAGTTATAATTTAATATCAAAAGAGTTTTCAAGAATACTAATTATAGAAAGAAAAAAAAAGTTTAATGGGTATTACAAGACATTTGTTAAAATTTAATAAATAAAAAATTTGTAATATATATTATAATAATTAATATAACAATTATTATATCAAAAAGTTATCAAACTTACAAAATTATATTTATTATAATTTACAAAATAATCGATATCTTGATCTCCGTCTAACTTTGACTTTGACCTCGGATAACCAATAATATCAAAGAAAATAAGAAGTATAATTCACGCCTTCCACGACTGTAATATATTTCTGCTTCGGACCCACCACCATCACCATTTGATTTCGTAAATAAATATTTGAGCTGACTGAAATCCTCCAACTTGCACCTTACACATCTTTCAATCTCTCTCTTGAATCTTGAGTGCAGCAAAACCAGTCCTCGAACTAGGTGGTTTTCTCTTTTGCTGACTCAAACAAAAAATGGCTTCCACTTCTCTATTCTTTCATTCGCTGCAACCACACCAACAATTCCCAGTATCCACCGGAAAAACATCTAAGCTCTCCACTCGTCCGTTCCTCGTTCGTCCTATCACAGCATCCGTGTCGGAGAGATCATCAATACAATCTCCACAGCTAAGTACAGTGGAGCCACCTGAGCCCACCAATCTACCGATCCGGAAATTGCCTGGAGACTGTGGTCTACCTTTCATCGGTCCATACAAAGACCGCCTTGACTATTTCTACAACCAAGGCCGCGATGAGTACTTCAAGTCACGCATCGAAAAATACCAGTCAACGGTATTCCGAGCGAACATGCCACCGGGACCTTTCATTACTTCCAAACCCAACGTCGTCGTTTTACTCGACGGCAAGAGCTTTCCTGTACTCTTCGACGTCAACAAAGTCGAAAAGAAAGATATATTCACCGGGACATTTATGCCCTCCACTGAACTAACCGGAGGTTACCGTGTTCTCTCTTATCTTGACCCGTCGGAACCGAGTCACGAAAAGCTCAAGCGGCTCATGTTTTTTCTCCTCCAATATCGTCGCGACAAGGTCATGCCGGAGTTCCATTCAAGCTACGAGGAGCTCTTCCAGACACTGGAGAAGGAGCTCGCTACTAAAGGTAAAGCTAGTTTCCAAGATGCGAATGATCAAACGGCGTTTAATTTTCTAGCTCGTTGTCTGTTCGGATCAAACCCGCCAGATACCAAACTCGGGTCGGACGGTCCAAAACTGGTACAGAAATGGGTACTCTTTCAAATTAGTCCAATCCTATCTCTTGGCCTTCCCAAGCTTATCGAAGAAGCCGTGTTCCACAGTGTCCGTCTTCCTCCGGCACTAATCAAAGCTGATTACAAGAGATTATACGATTTCTTCTACGAATCTTCCGGCCTCGTGCTCGACGAAGCAGAGAGATTGGGTGTGTCAAGGGACGAAGCTTGCCACAATCTCTTATTCGCCACGTGCTTCAATTCTTTTGGGGGAATGAAATTATTCTTCCCCAACATTTTCAAATGGATCGGTAGAGCAGGAGTCAAGCTCCACAGCCAATTAGCTCAGGAAGTCAGATCCGTCGTCAGAGCTAACGGCGGGAAGGTGACGATGGCCGGCATGGAACAGATGCCATTGATGAAATCGGTAGTGTATGAATGTTTTCGGATTGATCCACCGGTACCGTTACAGTTCGCAAAAGCAAAACAGGACCTAGTGATCGAGAGCCATGACTGCGCTTTCAGAGTGAAAGAAGGTGAGATTCTATTCGGGTACCAACCGTTCGCAACCAAAGATCCGAGAATTTTCGAAAGATCCGAAGAGTTTGTGGCGGATCGGTTCGTGGGTGAGGGTGAGAAGTTGCTTAAGCACGTGGTCTGGTCAAATGGACCTGAAACGGAGGATCCGAAAGTGGGTAATAAACAATGTGCGGGTAAGGATTTCGTGATGTTGGTGTCGAGGCTTTTAGTAGTTGAATTATTTCTCCGATACGATTCGTTTGAGATTCAAGTGGGTAAAACGCCTTTGGGGGCTTCCATTACTCTAACCTCTCTTCAAAAAGCAAGCTTTTGAATTGAAATGATCATGGGTGATACTGATAGATGGGTTCTGATGGAATTTTGCTTTTATTGAAGGGTAATCTCGGAAACAAGAAATTAGAAATATGGTATTGGTCACTATTATTGTGAAACTATTGTACTCATTCAGTTTCATTAAGTTACTGTAACATTCTCATTTGTTCTGCTACAAATAGTTTAATTTGCAGGTTCTGATTTGTACAAGAATGAATTTGTGGTGTGAATTTGGTTGCTTGTCCAACGTTAGCAATAATTCTAACACCATTAGCAGGGCCACTAACGCACTAACTCGTTGCATGTCATGTTACTCTCACTACCCACCACTACACTACATTGTAAATGTATCACCTCACAACGATAAAAACTGCACTTGTCTATCCAATTGTCATCATCATAGCATTATTTGTTAGTGTCCTTTTTGTTTGGGGACAAATAGCATCCATTAGTACATACTTTCTTAAGTATTTTATTGGGTATTAATTAGTGGGTTTTTGTTTTTAAGATATTTGTTGAAGTCTAATAAATTTAATTTTTAATTTTTTTTTTAAAATAACAACTTAATTAATGGGTTTTTGTTTTATTGTTTTTAATAATTAAATTTTTTAAAAATAATAATTTATGCTTTAAATAGTAAAATCATGATTAATTATCGTAATAAATACTAATAAATTTTCCATTTATAAAATTTTAACAAATGCTCTTAGTATACTAGTTAAAAAATCTTAAAATTTTGAAAAATGACAACTTTAAAATTAAAGAGCACCAAGTGAAAATAGATTAATAAAATGAGTGAAAATGAAAAAAAAAAGGTAAAATGAGTGAAAATAGAAAAAGGAAAAGTTATTGTGAGTAAAATTATTTTAGACATATCTAAATATGTACTAAGGGCTAGTTTGGTACGCTGTAATGATTTTTGTGAAATTAGAATGGGAAAGGGCAATGGAATGCAAATGGAATGGAATTATCATTTCATGCTATTGTTTAGTAGCGCTAGTGATGAATAATCATTTCATTTCATTTCATTTATTAATTTTTTATGCAGTTTTTAGACATCAAATAATATCAAAGTTATGTTAAAATAACAAAAATATCCGTCTATAGATAAAGTAATAAAAATTATATTATTTCAAAATGACAAAATATCCTTCTTAAATAAAGTAATATAAATTAAACATAATTTATGAAATATATATATTTCTTAATTTTTTAATAAATTTAAAAAAAATTATATTATTTATTTATTAAATGACTGGAATGGAATAAGTATTCTAAGACTAAAAACTTACCAAACGAAAGAATCTTCATTCCATGAATCATACATAGAATGGAATTGCTATTTCAGCGTATCAAACTAGTCCTAAATGAATAAAAGTGAGGAATGCATATAAGTAATTGACTAATTCTTACAACTGATAGTATAATATTTTTTTTAATTTAACAATTAGATATGTTCTAGTTAATTTATGCACATCATGACTAATTATTATTTTTTTGTTAAGTTCAAAATTTATAGGGATGTACTAACTGTGGTTGAGCCTAGCGGAAGGGCTTAGTGACTCCCAACAGAGAACCTAGGTTTGAAACTAGAGACATTATCTTGGAGGGGTCCTCTTTTAAAAAAGAGCCTAATAGAACACCGAGAGATTAATCTCATAGCAATGTTTGTGGAGAAACTCAGAAATATCAAAAAAAAAAAAAAAATTATAAGGATGTTAGTCTCCATAGCCCTTCTAAAGAGATTTAAACTCATAAAGTGAATGAGGTGAACACACATTTTTTTATCACTAAACTAACCCTCTTATGTCATAATATAATTTTTTCCATTTATCCGTTTTTAACTTTTGAATGATTAAGAATTTTTGAGTCCACAATCATAAATTTATCTTATTTACTTCTTCGCTCTCCGTTAGATTCACAAAAATTGGCTCCACACAACTATAATAGATTAGACAATGAGATCTTCCAAGTGAGTTACACTTTTTCCTATAATAAACAGAAATATGCTATTTCAACAACAAATACTACTAAGGAAGGGATTCTTAAAGTCACATTAAAAAAATTCAGTTTGTTATGTTTGGGGATTCAATTCATGACTAGGCTATTGCGATGGAGCCAAGGCACAAAGTAAAAATCCTTCAAGTCATTGAACTGCTTTGCTTAGCAAACTGTTTGATGAAGGTGAGCTTTGTTCACTTAACCATGGGTCTTGCACAGAAAATGGTGAACCATCATTCGACCTTTCCCTTGAAATCAAGGTAGCGATTTCAGTCTTTAGACTTAAAGACCCTTGATCCTCTATCCCAGCCTTATTCACTGTCACATTTAGTGGTTTTTCACTTTCATTAGAAGAAGAAGAGGTAGAGGACAACTCTGAAGCTGTAAAATTGTTTTCTTCAGAAATACTTGTCCATCTACTCAACCTGATATTCTCTAATTCAGCTGCCACTTCCATTATTGAAGGCCTCATGTCTCTGTGGAATGCTAGGCATCTAAAAGCCAACTCAGCTACTTTATGCACTGAGGAAAGTGTCCAAGCATCAGTATGTAGCTCAATGAATGGGTCTATAATCTCGTCCAACAGCCCTTTTCCAATCCTGTCAGTAGCAAGGGAAGCTAAATTTACTTCGTTTTGGGGTCGTGAAAAATCCACCACTTTGAATGCTGTTATGATCTCAACAAGAACAACGCCAAAGCTGTACACATCACTTTTATCAGAGAGATGAAAGTCCTGATGGTATTGGGGATCAAGGTAGCCAGGAGTACCTTGTGGGGCAGTTGAAATTTGAGATATTTCAGTCATACCAAGTCTAGAAAGACCAAAATCAGCTACTTTGGACCTGAAATTATAGCCCAACAGTATGTTGCTTGACTTAATATCTCTATGGTATATTGGGGGATTAATGGCAGAGTGGAGATGTGCAATGGCTTGAGCAGTTTCAGTGGCAATTGTGAGCCGAATTGGCCATGGAAGTCCATCTCCTCTCTCCCTTTGTAGATGTTGACATAATGTTCCATTAGGCATGAATTCAAAGACTAGGATTTGTTCACCATATTCTATGGAGCAACCCAAGAGGCGGACTAAGTTTGGGTGGCTGACTGATGAAAGGAGCTTGATCTCATTCATTACTTGCTCAATGCTGTCAGTATCTCTATGTTTGATCCTTTTTATTGCAACCCATTCATCATTGTGAAGTTTTCCTGCATAAACTGTACCATAAGCCCCAGTTCCTAGCCTTTGTTCCTCTGAGAAGCTATTTGTGGCTCTCTCAATTTCTTTGTAGGGATAAATAGGAATGCTGCAGGTGCCAGTGGCTTGGCATAACCGAAGTTTAGTGCTTTTTCTGGCTTTCATTTTGGAGCGTCGTCGGCGAATGTAACAACATAATAAACCCAAACTGATCATTAGAGAAACCCCAGCAACAATTCCTGGACAAATAATTTACCAGATTTTGGTAACCAGGCTAAGTTTTTCTATTAACTAATAATACTTACATCAATTTAACGAAGCAAACTGGGCAAACGGCAGAAAAGCATGTCATTATTGAGATGGACAAGTTACCTCCAATTATGACAACGATTCTGACTGTTTTTCCACATTGGCCAAACATGTACTTCTCGGGGGGGCATGAAGCTGTTGGGCAACAAAATAACACGGAATTATTATTTAGCAAAAACACAACTTATTTATTGTCAAATAGATAAGAAGACAAAAGTAATCTTCTTAAATTAAATTTAATAAAACTTATCAATGGTTCTGATCCTTCGTATTGTATCAATTTTTAATTCAGTTTTTTAAGAATTTTTTAACTTAATTTTACCTTTCAAGATTTAAAATTGATAAAACATTACTGAAATACTAAATTGAAAACTAAAATAAAAAGTAGCTAAGCCATTTAATAATTTTAAATTTCATATAATACTACACCCCTAATTATACCTTCTAATTTTTCCTTTTTTCTCCAATTTCTGATTTTTTCTCACCTACTTCTTCCTAATTACACTCTATTATTTCAACTTTTTACTAAAAATTTAAAGTTTTAGTAAAGTTTTGGGAAGATTTATCTTTTCAAATTTTTTGTGAATTAAATTCTCTAAGAATTCATATTTGTAGCATTTTTTATGAATTAAATTCTCTAAGAATTCATATTTATAGCATTCTTTTATGTCATTCATTTTATTTTAAACACGATTTCTTATTTTATTTTATTTTTCAATTTTAATTATGACTGTCATCCACATTCTTTAGAGAAATTGATATGAATTATGAAATTTATTTTTAGTAAAAATATTGCATTGATATTATCTATGAATATAATTTTTTTATTCAATTAATTTGAGAAATGACTCCTTTTTTTAATAGGTCGTTTCTCAAATTAATTTTATAAATAATTTTATTGAGAAATGACTTATCAAGAGGTAGATTTTAAGAGAGCTAAACTGAGAAAAGAAAGAAATAGAATTGTTAGTGAAAAGTGGCAGTAATAGTGTACAATTAGAAATAAGTGGGTGAGAGTAATATTATTGTAATGTAAAAAAAATAAAATTAAGTGCACGAAAAGTGGACAAAATGACAAAAAATATAAGACTATTTTGTTTTCACTTTTCATTTATCCTATAAACATTGTGTGATTCACATAAGCATTACTTTATTATAAAATATTAATAATTCTATGTTCTTTACTCAAAATTTTGATGTAGATTATAAAAATTATTAAACTTATTTTTAGTTTTGATAAATAATAAATGATAATATAAAATGGTAGACATCTTTAATTAATTTTAATTATTTATTTATTTAAAAAAAAATCAAACCATAAAATAATAAATGGAGCAAACATGCTTGACCACTAACTAGGCTAATTCATTTTAATTGAATATTAATCATTAAATAATATAATTAGTTAAAATTAAAATAATTAAATATTTTTTTTCTTCTTACATAAATACATTACTCTTCTAATCACTAAATATAAATGTATATGATTTATTCAAAAATTAACAATTAGGTCATTTCTAAAGATATTTTGACCAAAAAAAAATATCGTTATCAAATTGATATTCTAAAAAATTATAAACAATTTCTTACGTAGATAATTCTTTTTCAATTCCTTTGATATTAAATTTAGGTCCGCCAAGGACAATTACAAAGGAGAGAAAAAACAAAAGGTAAAATTAGGAATGTAATATTATTTAAGATTTATAATTATTAAATTATACTTAATGAATAATATTTCTATCTTATTATCTATTTAAAAATAAATAAATAAAATGTATTTTAAACTAAAATAAAGTTGAGAATTCATTTACCTTATAAAAAACATCACCAAATAATAGCTAATACATGTCGTTGTGGTCCACAACTTAACAAAGACTCGTATTAGCTACTATTAGGTGAAGAATTCCCTTTCTTGCAGAGCACATACTCTTCTTTATCCTTTTGCTAAATGTCCATGTCTTATACTCGACAAAAAGACAACATATCCAACAAAAAAAGGGTCCATTATTGTTTAAATTACGACATGCATAATTGACTATTTAGGCTAATTGATAAGTTAGGTTGACTTTAGAGTCCTAGAAAATGATGATCCAGTCCAATACATTGAGGGCCACTAATTAAATCTGTTCCCTTTCTAAATTTGGCAAAAGAAGAAATATGAATACAAGTATATCATATAGTGCTACACATTTTTACACAAAGTTAACTCCTTTCACATTATCTTGTTGTTTATGAGAAAGAGTTATTCCAAAATCAAACATTTATCATTTTCTTGAGAACAAAAGAAAAGAAAATTTTTTGGTTTTTGGTTTGATGAAACATCTGAATCATTAATCAGCATAGAATCGTGATATCAATATATATTTTTAAGAATTTATAATATATATTATAATAATTAATCATGATTTTAATATTATTATAAAAATTTTTAAATTTTAATAATAATTATATTTATTATAAATTAAAAATATTACTACGTAAACTATAAAAAGTGTTACATAGATTACAAATTAATTAAAAGACAAAAAAATAAACAATTTCTTCTTGGTTTGTTCACCTACTGATTAAAATAGGGTAATTCACGTAGCACTGCACTAGATTAACAAGTGATTTTCGTATCCTCATTATTAAAAATTTATTTTTAAAAGGCTAAAGGAACATGGTAATCATCATTGCACTACAAAGTCAATACAGAAATCACATTAAGCAATCAAAATTATTAACCAGGAAGAAAGATTATTGTATTGTTTAGAAAATAACAAATAAAAACTCACCAACCGCAACTGACCTTTCCGGCAACCGTTTCCGTCCAAATAGCCATCGCCTATGAAATCTTCCTTGCAACGGCACCGATATTTAGGCTTTCCGTCAGTCGCCGACAGGATTTTAGTACAATTAGCATCCTTTGAACACTGGCAGTCTCCGTAAAGCCAATAACCGAGCGCAACTACTCCGACCTCCAAGGACACACCCGACGCTGTAGCGGAACCATTCCACAAATCATCAACCGATATGGAAGACAGAAGGTATTCGCATTGTCCTTTCTGCCAATTTCGTATAATTTACAAAACCACTCCCGGTGGTCTCCGAATAGCAATTCAAATTTCCACTGCTGGAATCACAGTTCGGCGATTCAAAGTGAGTCAGTACCTTCGTCGCCGGTATCGTGCAATTAGAAACCGGCGAGGTACAGTTCTGCAAAAGAATTGCGTTTCGTGAAGTAGGAGCGTAATTGGGGCCGAAGAGTCGGTCGAGACTATGAAGGAGTGGACGGTTACATTGGGCTTTGATACTGATCGTTATGCTATTCGGATTAACGGATTGAACTGGGAATTCTCCGATTAAGATTTCATTTTTTTGGGTGCAATTTAGGCGGATTGGACATCCGGATGAGAATCCGAACGGGTAAGGGAAGTGTTTGGCTGCTTGGTTTAGGCCGCATGTTTGGTAGCAATTCTGCTTTGCCTGGATTACTGTGATGAACTGAAAGACAAACACGCCTAAGAGGCTGAGAAGAAAAAGAAATAGCTTCTTTATGATCATGGAATTGAGTTTGTTTTAGAAAATGAAAAGCTGGAATGGAATAATAATTTGTGTGAGGATCAAACTAGGCTTAATAATATTTTTTTTCTTTTTCTTTTTAATTAAGCATCGGTGAGTTGGGTTTGTAAGTTTAAAATTTGGGTCTAACTTTGATTGTTGACGGAGAAAACAATGGAATCTGTGAAGGGAGAATGGGGGAGTCGGAAGAGTTTCTTATCTCCACACATAGCTTTGTCTTCTTTTAAGTACTTCTATTCAATAATTATGTGGACATGAAGTATTCGTTCTTTTCTTTATTTTTTATTTTTGCTTTGACGAATACAACCCATTTCCCGTGATCTTCATATTCGAGATGTCCTTCAAGTAGCTTTTAGGATCTAATTTGTAAGAGACGATTACGTGGCATATGAAAATTACAATACCAAATTCAGCAAGAGAATCCATAAATAATAAACTGTAAAGCTAAAAGAAAATTTGAGACATAATCCAATTTAACTTTGGAGTTTTAACCTTCAAAAGATGACCAATGAGAGTGTGACATGTGTCACATCAATGATGCCATAATTATAGCTAAGGTCTGTTACAATAATAATGTATTGATAATGTTGGTTGAAAAAATAGGGAGCTGATCATTATTGACTCGGGGTCAGATTGTTTGCTCACCTGGACTTTTATTGTTGCCCATTTGAGTCACTACACATAACAATTTTGCAAGGACTGTCAGTTGTTTGTTGGGTTGTGAAGTCGTTTTTTTGTGTTATAACTAGTGGACAATAACTGCTTCTATGTTGAAATATGATGAGCTTATCTGATGTCGCAGCCTCGTGTTAGAATATTATCAGTGCAACATGAGTTGCCAATCTCTACATAAGGTTCGTTAGATTCATATAGTAATATAATTTTGCTGAAAAATAAGATGCATTTGTAGCTCGTGATGTGATGAGAATATTTATCATTGTTGCATCAGTTCGAGTTTGAAGATGTATTTGAGTTGCTAAATTTTATCAAGTAATACTTCATAATGGACAAGAAATTAATAAGTATTCGACTTAGTCATTAGTTGACTCAAGGTTAAGCAAATTAGAAAGAAGGTATAACATATCTGGTATGATTAAAGAATTGTGTGGTGGTCGAATAGTTCTAAGAATGGGTTTCATGGATGATATAAATGTTAAGAGTCAGATTTGACTCAACATATGATGTTTCAAAATATCCTTTACATAGCTCTTAAGATCTGACTCGCAAAGGGCGGTTATAAAATATGTGAAGACTCTGATACCAAAATCAATAAGATAGTAAAGATATAATATAGTTGTAAAAGGTATAAAAAATAGTGAGTGACAAAATAATTTATATTTGGGGTTACAAATAATGGATTAGGGTGACCAATAAAAGTGTAACACATGTCATAACAATGATGAGACAATTATACAATATAACAATAATAATGAGCAAACGACAATATTAATTATATTTTGTAGCTTACATTCTATGATTTGATATGCCACATATTATATCACGATTAAATAATACAAGTCTAATATTATCACATTACAATACTTTTTGTTTTTATATGCTCTGCAGATATATGGGATTTGAGTTCTAACTCTAAATCATTATTTTAAAATCAATTGATAATCGACTTCAAAAATTAAACACTTTAGGTCCTTGGGTTAAAAATGTTTAGAGCATCACAAGCTGTTCAGTATGGAAAATTTAGCATTGTGGCGGCTAATGTTTGTACTTAATTTCGTTTAACTTATTATTTATTTACTGCTAAGTTAGTTAATTTAGTAACGTCTAGTCTTTGTTGAGTGATAATGACAAATTAACAAGGATTTCATTGTTGATTAAGCGATGCCCTTATGACGACTTTCAATTCTTTATCCTTTTGTTTGAAAATAATAATATGCATCTGGAGCTGAACAGAAAGTTTTCCTTTGTTGTCGTTTTCGGATCCCGGAAATTTATGATTCCTACATCGTATCAAGACCGTTAAGCAAGATGGAGGATGGACACTAGGCAAAGAATTAAGATATTTTACAATGAAAATGAAAGTCATGACGCAGTGGCTGCACTCAAACTAAAGCTTCAAATCCAATCCACAACCACAAGTCAACTCTCATCTGTTCAATAAATATCGGTAAAGCCGAGATTTAATCTCAAATTTTAAGTATAAAATAGGGAAAAAATTTATTAATTAAATTACTTGTCACATTTAAAAAAAAAATTATTTTTAAAAATAAAGCGAGAGAGTATAAGATATAGAAAATTTGAACAATTTCTCTCAAAAATTAATAATAATGAATTAATTTTTTATGTAAATTTAGTAGGTCATATCCAATTATATAAACATTCAAAAAAAAATTATTCTGCAATTTATATCTCTATTCATTTATGAGATTATTTATCTCAATATTTGAATTTCAATCATGCTCATATTATTATAAAAGTATTGTTTTTTAACTATTATATTCAATATTTGAAAATTGAAACCAATTTCGAAAATTAAATTGGACCAAAATATTAACAGGTTGAACCATTACCCAATGATATTTTGGATCAATTTGGACCATGAAACTATTTTAGTAGTTGTACATAAAGTCGATAAGAACTAAGATAATCATATTACTTGAAATCGATTTTAATGATTGAATTAATTTTTTTTTTTTATGATATCTAAAATTTGAAAATTGAATTAGACTTTAAATATTTTAAATGGGTCACATGAATATAGTGATATGCACTTAAATTTACTTTTAAAAAAACTAAATATTAAAATCTAAAACATATTATACATGATTAAAAATTAAAAATCCTAATTAATATATAATTTTTTAATTTTTATAGGTATAATTATATTAAATAAATTTAGAACTTTTGTTTTTGGTTTCTCAAGTTACTAACATATAACATTAATATATTATTAATATAATTATAATATGTTTAGTATTATAAATTTTAAATTAAACATATTTATAAAATTATAAATTTAATAATTGGATTAATTACAGTTAAACCACTGATGTGAGAATTATATTATATAATTCTAATATGCATAATTATAAATGTTGAGTGCCATGGACTTTATTTGTTGAAAACCCAACACATATGGCAAAAAAGGCCCAAATACTTTTAATGCACAATAAATTTTGTTTATTCTAAAGTGGATAAAAGCATTATGAAAAAAATGTATTCTTTTGAACATTCTCACTATTTCAAAAAATTTAATTTGACAAAACGTGGTCACAGGAAAGATTTATGTTTCGATCCTTGTGCAAGTACTTCGTCTCCTGGCTGAACAGTTTGTCAATATAGAAAATGGTTTTAATAGTTTTTAATTTAATTTAGCTTCTTTTAGGCCTACAAATAAAAAGGGTGTAGGGCCAGAAGCAGAATAAGAAAAGGAAATTAATAGTTGGGCTTAAATTAATTTGTAAGGCCCAAAAAACAATAAACTGTGAAAAACCCATACTAGCCTGTTGCTTACGTCAAACATTTCTTAAACAAAAACACTTATATGAAAAAAAAAAAAAAAAAAAAACCTTAAAATCAAGCAATTTATTTAAGACTAGAATCTATAGGAAGCAAATATTTGGACTACTCACAGAAAATGGAATGATAAAAAGTGAAAGATATTCTTATATAGATTTGGATAGCCAAGTGTCACAATTATATAATAAATATATAATTGCACCTACCAATTAACCAGTATCGATCTTTTCCAAGATCTGTACGATTTTGTAGAAACTAAAACAAATAGCTCACACCAAATAGTGCTATGCACGTTACTAATTATTACAACAACTCTGTTCGACCTTCTAGATATGCCTCTATATATATTTTATATATTATGAATGTAGAATTTGGATGTAAATATTTAATGCAAATATTACCTGTTGATTTTTCAATTTTTGTTCGCGAATATTATCACACATTTTTAATGACTTTACATGTATTTGGCTAATAATATATAAAATAAAATGAATTAATAGATTTACACATACTTTAAACAATACATGATTACAAAGAAAAACAAAAGAAATAAACAAAATGTATCTTGTTCAACCATTTTCCATAACAAAAATCAGATTCAATGAACGAAAAGAAAAATCCGTACTGGATACATGTAGAAACAAACCATAATATCTTTAGCAACGATATGTTCTATTTTTGGGAAGGCAAGTAGGCAACGATGTCTTGTCTGTACAACCATGATTCGTCAACCTGCTTTGGTTACTGTACCGATTACTGAATCCGGGGGAGCTTTGCTTCGTTGCGTCATGTAGGCGCTCGCACCTGTGTAGTGCTACAACACGTGGCTGAAAATTATTGGTCTTATGGTGGCGCTGCTGCTAGTGTCATCAACTTGTGATGACCCACGTGTCAACCTCGCGTTTTCGAGCTTCAACTTCCGCTAGCTGCTGCGTATCAAGGACTCTTCACGTGTCACTCTTTAAGTGGTGGTTAGTATGCACATTAAACGTCTACCACAGCAGCACTACAATTTCTTAACCGATTTTATTTTTTATTTTTATTTTTATCAATACCATTTAACTGAACTATAACCTATTTTATAATAGTTCTTATAAATTGTAAGTATATAAAATTTTCTTATTTAATTTATAATTATTAAATAATCTCCTAATCATTCAAGTATTAAAATATTCACCTTAATGTTTAAGAATATTTATGCATACTAGATTCTTGTTAAGTTAAATTAGTGCTTTTCAGCATTTGTCACTATGAATGTTGATGCCACATGTCAATAAGATAAACGATGAGGACCCACTTCAGTAGCATTGATTTGGATTGAGTGGTTGATACATTTTATTAAGGCAACCATAATGAAGTAAGAAGAAAGTCTACACTTGTACTTACCAATTAAGTTACCACAAAGTTGCCTTGTCTTGATAAATTGTTATTCTCTTTCACATTACCCATTTCCTAATTCGCCTAGGAATTTACAACATCAAGCAATGGACATTTCTATGCAATAAAAACATATTTTATGGTCTTCTTCATCACTTCAAAGCGCACATAATATTTTGCTTGCTGAACAATAGCTCCTTTAATAAAAATCAGACTCAAACCTACTAATTTTTGTATTAGAATAAAATAATAAAATTACATTTTCACATTTTTTATTTTTTATTCTTGAAAAAAACCTGTACAAATGCTTGGATTTCCACAAGTACTAACAATTGAAAGTCACCAAATAATTAACCAATCTGCATTAATTATTAACTTCATTTCTTGAAGATCTATCACTCTCAATGATCAGCCATTTGTATTTACGTTTAGACTATATGAGAATCTGATGGACCACAAATTTACCTTAATTTATGTATTGTACCAACTTTGCAAGACAATTGGAGAGTGAAAGAATCGTAATTTGTGTTAGCATCAAATTTATTCACATCATGAGCACAAAAATAAACACAACTCGATCGACTGCCGTTGATCATCATGTGAGTCTTAATTTGATGAGTGCTTGCCCATGTTGTAGAGTATAGTCTCCTAGCTAGGTGAAGTTATGATTGATAGCGATTTGCTCTTCCATTTTGCCTACTTTTTTTCTAGAATAGATAAAAGTTCTTTGTTCACATTTGGTACTCCCTTTTCATTCAAAAGAGAAAGAAAAAATCATTTCAATTTTACAAATGAATTCATTCAAGTTAATCGAATCAAAATTAATTAATTAATTAATGACGTGACTATGATTATAAAAACAAAAATAAATAATTTTTTTTCGCATTCAAATTTTCATGTAAATATTTATTGAAGGAGATATCAAAACATTATGCTTTTCTTAGTCCAGCAAAAAAGAAGAAGCTGATAGCCAGCAAAGGACTTGGAATGTCTTGCTATTTTTTTCTAGAAGACAGACACAACAGCAGAATGCCTTAATAGCTTTTTGGAATCAAGAAAGAAGAAAGCAATATAACCCAAAATGGACTCCATAATACCATGTACAAAGTTACTATGGCATTTGCTTATTGGATCGTCAAAAGCACGCGCTCTAATGATCTATTGAATTATTTACAGCAAAGAATGCCAGTAAAGACCATGGTTATAATTTAACAGATCAATCCAACATTCCCACAACTAATAAAACTAAAAACACACCATACATTTTACCGTCAAACCCGGAATTTTAGGAATCTGACACCCAAAAAATCTTTCCACAGTAGCACGCAACCTCCAAATTAGTTACTCACACGTGTCAACATCATACGGCCACAATTATTTTTGCCGTTATACCACCAACTTTTTATTATTTATATACAGCCATACAGGCAGCCTCCCTCTACTTCTCCCGCCTCGAGTCTATTTTATATTCTCAATTTGATTTCCTCTTTCACAATCCAACCAAACCAATCAATTATCAAATTTTCCTTCCTGTTTTCTCATTTTCAGGGAATTAATTTATTAAATTACCAAATTTTAATGTGAGAATAGCTCTGAGAAATTAATTATGAATATGAGAGACGAAAGAGGAGCAGGCAGAATGTTTATGGAGGGTAACAGTAATCCACGGCCCAAACACAGTAACGGCATGCATTCCGATCCCAATTTTTCTTCGATTGTGCCCGGAAACGATGACGATTACCCTATGCGAAATAGCAGCTCCTCCGCTATGAGCCCTGCATTTTTCGATCCCGGCCGAATGAGCGGTGAGGGTTCCCCGATGACTATGTCTCCATGGAATCAGACCACAACATCTCCGTTTACCAAATCTTCGTGGTCTCAAGACGAAGAGAATCAGCCTAAGAACTGTCTCATCGGTTCCCTTGTTCGTGAAGAAGGCCATATTTACTCCTTAGCTTCTTCCGGTGACCTCTTATACACCGGCTCCGATAGCAAGAATATTCGAGTGTGGAAGAATATGAAGGAATTTACAGGATTCAAATCCAACAGTGGTTTGGTAAAAGCAATTATAATTTCGGAAGAAAAAATTTTCACCGGTCACCAAGACGGTAAAATTCGCGTGTGGAAAATCTCTCCCAAAAATCCTAGCATTCACAAGCGAGCAGGCACATTGCCTACATTGAAGGATATATTCAAAAGCTCGATTAAGCCGAGCAATTACGTGCAAGTCCGACGAAATCGTACAGCTCTGTGGTTCAAACACTCGGATGCGGTTTCTTGTTTGAGCTTGACGAATGATAAAGCCTATTTGTACTCAGCTTCGTGGGACAGAACCATAAAAGTTTGGAGAATCTCCGATTCCAAGTGTTTGGAATCGATTCGTGCTCACGACGACGCCGTTAACTCCATCGCCTGTGGCATGGAGGGATTGGTTTTTACAGGATCGGCGGACGGAACAGTGAAGGTGTGGCGGGGAGAGGCACTTGGGAAAGTAACGAAACACGAGGCGGTGAAGACGCTTTTAAAGCAAGAGTGTGCGGTTACAGCAGTAGCGGTAAACACGTCCGGTTCGGTTGTGTACTGTGGGTCCTCCGATGGGTTGGTTAATTTTTGGGAACATGAGAAAGAGTTCTCTCACGGTGGGGTCCTGAGGGGCCACAAGCTTGCTGTACTGTGTCTAGGAACTGCAGGGAATTTGGTGTTTACTGGATCCGCTGACAAAACAATCTGCGTGTGGAAGAGAAACGGGTTAATCCACACTTGCTTATCTGTTCTAACCGGGCATTCCGGTCCGGTTAAGTGTTTGGCTGTGGAGGAGAATAAAGAAGCGTCGTCGAAAGGGGACAAACGGTGGACTTTATACAGTGGGAGCTTGGACAAGTCAGTTAAGGTTTGGAGCATATCGGAGTTGGCACATGCTTTGAATCAGATGTAACAGCAGCAGATGGCCATGGTTATGGATGCGGACTAGTTCCCACCAGAATCGGATGGAAGTTTCTCTTTTACGAGCAGAAGCAACCAAAACAGGAGGCACAGATCCCATCAACTTTTCATGCCCAACTGTGCTATGCCACGTGTCCTCGTAGTCATTTCGAAGAGATTGTCCTATGTATACTATTCATTGATTGGTTAATTAAGTACTTGTTAGATGGTGACACGTGGACTTGGAGGTTTAATAAGAATGCAGGGAGTTAAGAGATAGTTAAACTAAGTTATGTTGGGAGTTGGGACTTGTTGGGGGAATTCCATTATTCCTACCAGAGATAGAGTACTTGATTACTGTATGAGAAAAGTTTGTATGAACTGGGATTTGGATTTGGTATTGGAAATTTGGAACAATAATTATGCTTCATATATATATATATATATATATGTAATAGATGTATTGTTTTTGGATCTTAATATATATGTCTAATCTATGATCTATCTTCCTCTTCTTTCATTTTTATTACCTTTATGATTCAATGATATGATTAATTATGAAAGTAATTTCACATCATTAGGAGAAATTATTTTTACTTTCTCAAAAAAAAAATTAATAATAATAATTCAATCCTCATAAACGCATCTGATATAATCTATGATTCGTGTACTTAATTATTGAAGGAGTCCATGGTAAGAGATTGAGGTGGGATAACCATAATCTATTTGAAATTTTCTTTAAAGGAGATCATGCATGGAAACTAGAATACAAATGGTAGCAATCGGTACCTATTACTAATTTTTTACATTCTGTGGAAAGATAGTGGAACACAATCCAGGTACTTTCGCACTAATTAATTTTTATTCATTAACTAGCTTGCACATTACACACAGTACTTTGGCAAAAAGTTGTAAAACATGGACCACTTCAAGCAAAACAAAGCATAAATTTAATAAACAATCCGTGTGGTGACAAATTGTTAATAGTATGCTGCTGCAAGAACATTAAATTAAACATACATCTAACTATGATTAATTCCCAACGAAACATGGTATCAAAACACTAATCCATGTGGTCGCACCATTGCATAAAGCTTGGAAGGCAACCGAGCTTTAATCGAAACATGGAGCGGGTTAGTTTTCATGTTTGTAAGTCCAAATGACTGAGCCATATCAACAGGTGCACCCAATGGGGTTGAAATATCAAATGAATGTAGAAATGTAGCCAGACTTAATTGAACCAATTGAAGGCCAAAAGATATTCCAGGACACACTCTTCGGCCACTTCCAAATGGTATCAACTGAAAATCTTGACCTCTAACATCAACTTGTTTATGTGTAGTAAGGAATCTCTCTGGCTTGAATTCTAATGGATTTAACCAAATGCTTGGATCTGTTTGGATCTTCCACAAGTTTGTGATTAATCGGGTGCCTTTTCGGACATGGTAACCACTTATAATGCAATCCTTTGTGAATTCGCGAGGACCTGATAGAGGTGATGCTGGGTATAATCTTAGTGTTTCTTTAACTATGGCTTGAATATAAACTAACTTATTCAGATCTGACTCTTTCACAAATCTATCATTGCCAACTTGACCATCCAATTCTTCTTGTGCCTTTTTCAGAACATGGAGGTTGTTCAACAACAGAGACATTGACCATGTAAGGGTAACCCTGGTAGTGTCACTCGCTCCTCCAATCATATTCTACAAAATTATAACAATTTTTGATGACAATAGCTAAAATCTGATACAAATTACTCAGCAATTTTGATGTATACTTACCAGGGCTGTGGCCTTGATGATTGTGTCAGCATCAAATCCATGGAGCTCCTCGTTGTCAAAAAATGAAAGCATCACATCCATGAAATCCTGGTTCTCACCTGAAGCTCTTGTTTGCCTATGCTCCTCTAACCACTGGCTTAAAATACAGTCCAATTCTTTAGCAGTTTTCTTCATAGCCTTCTCATGCCCACCCAAATCCAACCAACCAATACAAGGTATGGCATCTGAAGCTACAAAAACACCCATCAAATGAATTAAGTCCCTTATAACACCCAAACACTGTCTTCCTTCTTTCTCATCATTCACACCCTTAACACCAAAATAGCGTTTCCTACAAATCATTCTCAGAACAACGTTGAGTGTTAACTCCCCAAACCATTGCTTCAGCTCCACTAAATATTGAGCCGACCCGTTATTTTTCTCGGCCCATAAACTATATATCTCTTTTGTGGATGTTTCAATTTCTGAGACACGAACTTGGCTTAAAAGTTGAATTCGACGATTGCAGAGTAACTCTGAATTAGCTATTTTGCGCATTTGACGCCAGTAAGGTCCATAAGATGCAAATCCAAACATGGCGTAGTTGTAGCTTAAAAGTTTCGAGGCCAAGAGTTTGGGACGAGATGAAACCGCTTCGTCGTTGGTGGTAAAGCATTCCTTAGCAATCTTCCAATTGCTCACAACCACAGCAGGGTGCACACCAAGCTTAATTGTAAAAAATGGTCCATATTTGTCAGCCATGGCTCCCAAAGTTATGTGGGGTAGTTGTGCACCTCTTAACAGCGGAAGGTGACCAATTATTGGCCATGCTCCGCCACCTATGGGCGGAGCTTTTCTGGTCAAGTTGGATCTCCTCCTCCTCCATATCAAAAGAAAGAAAGGGATGACAATGGAAACAAGTAAAGAAATGAGTCCAACTGCGGTACTAATATCCATCGGCACTAAAATGTTGAAACAAACTTGAAATGATGTCTCTGAAATTCGATCCATATGAAGAGAAAAATATCAAATTTTTTCTTTTTTAATGAAATTGCCAATTAGATAAAATAGATGCACTCACCCTATTATAGCCTTTTCTTATCGAATGGACTGCACACCGCATTTGGAATCTTATCTAAAACTATTTTTTTCAGATGACAAATTCATATGTTAACAGACAATTTTTTATCAATATTTAGTGATTAAAAAATAGAGATGACATGAATCAAGTCGGATTTAACTGGTTATACTAATTCATTCGAGTCAAGAATTTATATGTCTAAACGATTCACAAGTCATTATTTAAAATTTGAATTGGGTTGATTTCGAATTAATTGATCGAGGAATAAGTATGTAAAGAGAAAAAAAATATACAAAATAAGCATAATTTAAATCACATTTAATAAATTAATTGAATTTTGACAATTTTAAAATTGGGACGATGTATGATTCCATCCACTTTCATGGATATCAAATGATTATGAGGTTGAATATATATTAGTTGCAAATATCTTTTATATATTAATTCATACAAAACCGTAAGATCAACAAATTAGAAAGGGAAATATGGCCAATACAATATTCACACCATTTCATAAAGCGGGGATGGCAATCCGAGGTTTAATCAAAACCTCAAGAGGGGTGGTTTTCTGGTTTATAAACCCAAATGTCTGATACATGTCAATTGGTTCACTTTGTGGGGTTGAGATTTCAATAAGTGTAGAAATGTAGCCAGAACTAATTAAACCAATTGAAGGCCAAAAGACATTCCAGGACACATTCTTCTACCACTTCCAAAGGGAATCAATTCAAAATGCTGACCTCCAAGATCAACATCTTTGTGGGTAGTGAGGAACCTCTCTGGCTTGAACTCGAATGGATCTGACCAGATACTTGGGTCTGTTTGAATCTTCCACAGGTTTGTGATTAGTCGAGTGCCTTTTGGGATGTAGAATCCACCTATAGTGCAGTCATCAATGAACTCACGAGGCCCTGAGACCGGTGCTGACAGGGTACAACCTTAGTGTTTCTTTAATTATGGCTTGGATATACACTAACTTATTCAGATCCGACTCATTCAGAAATCTGTCTTTTCCGACTTGAATATCCAATTCTTCTTGTGCCTTTTTCAGAACATTGTGGTGGTTTAACAACAGGGACATCGACCATATAAGGGTAACCGCGCTGGTGTCATTGCCCCCTGCAATCATACTCTGCAAAATCACACTTCGTATGAGAATCAAGATGGATGCCTCATTGCAATGTGCAAAGTCACAACTAAAAAACACTCACAGTCTAATTATTGGACGTGTCAAATTAAACGAAAAGTTAATATATATATATATGTTATGTAGTGATACCAGGACAGTTGCTTTGATGATAGTGTGAGCATCAAATCCATGGAGCTCTTTGCTGTCGAAAATTGAAAGCATGGCATCCATTAAGTCCTGGTCATCTTCAACCACCACGCCTGAAGCTCTTGTATGCCTATGCTCCTCTAACCACTGGCTTAAAATACGGTCTAATTCTCTAGCAGTTTTCTTCATAGTCTTCTCATGGCCGCCCAAATCCAACAATCCAATACAAGGTATGGCATCCGAAGCCACAAAAAGACCCAACAAATGAATTAACTCCCTTATGGCCTTCAAACACCTCTCTGCCTCTTTCACTTCCCTCGCACCCTTAACACCAAAACATCGTTTACCACAAACCATTCTGAGAACAACATTGAGTGTTAACTTCGAAAACCATTGCTTTAGCTCCACCAAAAATTGACACGACCAGTTGTTCTTTTGGTCCCAATCTTTGTATAACTCTTTTGTAGAGGTTTCAACTTCGGAGACTCGAACACGGCTTAAAAGTTGGATTCGGCGGGTGGAGAGAAACTCTAATTTAGAGATTTTGCGCATTTCACGCCAGTAAGGTCCATAGGGTGAAAACCCAAACATGGCGTAGTTGAAGCCCAACACCACCTGTTTGTGACGAGAAGATACAGCTTCATCGTTAGTGGTGTAGCATTCTTTAGTTATTTTCCAATCGCTGACCACCAGAGCTGGGTTTACACCAATTTTGATTGTAAAAATGGGTCCAGATTTGTCAGCCATGACTCCCAAAGTTACATGGGGATGTTTTGAACCACTTAACAGAGGGAGGTGACCAATTATTGGCCATGCACCAGCAGCTACAAGTGGTGTTTTGCCCTTGGGATTAACTAATTTGGACCTCCAAATGAAGAGAAAGAAAGAGATGGCAAATAAAGAAATGAGTCCGATTGTGATAGTGTTTAAGCTAGGGGTAAGGAAATCCATCTCCATACCAAACTTTACCACTAGGCTATTATTTGAAGTGCCACTAAAGTCTTATATTAAACTATATGTATGATTATCCGAATGTTTAAAATATTGATCTAATTCAGAATAACTAGTTAAATACGATCTAATTTTATAATTTGTATTTATTTGATCCAAGTAAGTCGAACAAGATATCTATTTTAGAGTACTTAGTCAAATATAATTTGAATTTATAATTGTGTATCTATTTGATCTAAATAAACCGAACGGAAAAATATATGTGAAGAGTTTGGAAAGGGATATATGTGTACTAGTACTGCTTTGATTAATTACGAGTGCGTACATGAAAACAAAAATAATGGTGTAATATGTTTTGTTTTTTAGGAAATAGGAGGTGAACTGGAAAATGTGAGTCCATTGTTATCTTCTAACTCTTTTTGTCATGAACTAAATATGTAGTAATGTAGACAATAGAAGTGGCAAATCATTGGTGTCACTTTAATTTGAAGGAAAGCAGAAAAGGAGATATCTCAAGTTTGATTTGACTACTACTAATTTTCTAGTAAATATCTCGAGTTTTGATTCTTGGTAGGGAACAAACAAATGAGATTTTATGTCTTGGACTTTAATTCAACCAAAACATGGCCTCATTCGATCTTTTCCTGGGCCCAAAGTTTGTACAGCTGCAAGTGACCTATTATTGGCCATCCACAGCCGACTACTGGTGGTTTTCTTTTGTTAGCTACTTTGGACCTGTGTAACCGGAAGACGAAGGCGGAAAGGTAGATTACGCAAACGAATCCGGCTGTTATGGTGTTTAAGTAAGAAAGAAGGAGAGCCATCTCAAGTAGAGCCATGTATAGAGGAAAGGACGCTTGTAATTTGTAAAGCATGCATGATATTTATAGTTTTATACTAATTACAAAATTTACTATGCTAGCTATTACAGTACTAGAAACATGCAAATTATAATTTGTTAAGATTTGCTAAAAAGCGCGAATATTTGATCTAGTTAGAGAAAGGCGGCCTAATAAAACGTAATGGGTCATGGCCCACATTTTCCATAGAGTGCGTGATTATATTAAAATAATCCAAGCAAACATCAATAAAAAATACCATGCATGTGGAGCAAGAGTGAAGTTTTAAATGGGGTCAAGCATGTATAACTAGGGTTGGATTTAAATCAAATAATTTGAATTTGATTTTATTATTTAATTTAACTTTATTCAAATCAAATACAAACACAAATTATTATAGATTACATGTTTAAATTCAAATATTGTAATATTCGATATAGAATCTTTGAAATTATGAGGTTTTTACGAATGATATCAATAAATTTACACTTTTAAATTATTTTAATTTATTTACACAAATAATTAATTATGATACGTATTAAAAAAAATTAATTATATATAGTGTTAACCCACTTGCATGTTATTTTATTCATGTTGAAAAGACATTTACAAGAGGAAATTAATCAAAGCATAAACAACCACTATGATCATGTTGATTTGTAGAGATAAGGAGACAAGCGTGGTTTGACTAAAACTTCAAGTGGGGTGGTTTTAATGTTTGTTAATCCAAACGTAGCCCTCATGTCCACAGCTGCATCCGAAGGGGTTGTGACGTCAAAAGTTTGCAACAAACTAGCGAGTGCCACGTGTGTCATTTGAATAGCAAAAGAGATTCCAGGACAAGCCCTTCTTCCACCACCGAAGGGTATCAGCTCAAAACATTGACCTCTAACGTCAAAATCTTTATGGGTGTTGAGGAACCTTTCGGGCTTGAACTCTAACGGGTCGGACCATACACGTGGATCTGTTTGTATCTTCCATAGGTTCACTAATAAACGAGTGCCAGCTGGAACATAGTAGCCACCTACTGTGCAGTCCTCAGCAAACTCACGCGGTCCTGAGAGTGGTCCAGCAGGGTATAGCCGTAGAGTTTCTTTGACTATAGCTTGAAGGTAGACTAAGTTGCTAATATCTGATTCGTTAACTAGTCTTCCCTTGCCTACGTGGAGGTCCAACTCATCTTGGGCTTTCTTTAAAGCATTGGGATTATTCAGCAACAGAGAGAGTGCCCAAACTAGAGTAACCGATGTAGTATCAGCAGCACCTACAATTATAGTCTGCAAAATTGCAATATCAGCACTCAAACAAGTTTTTAATCTTACTTCATTTATTTTAGAAAGTATGTTCCGTGTACTCAAACTCTAATAGATTAATTAGCAAGCACCCCATTAGAATGGAAATTGAAAAAATGAATTGAGAATACATACCAAGCATGTAGCTTTAATCACAGTCTCAACATCATAACCAGCAAGATCAGGGGAGTCGTCACTTTCAAAGATAGATAGCATAACATCCATGAAGTCATGCTCTGTTTTAGGCTGATCGCCAGAGCAATTCTCTCTTCTTCGGCGATGTTCTTCTAACCATTCCCAGATTATGCTGTCCAAATCCTTTGCTGTCTTTTTCATGGCCTTCACATACCCTCCCAAATCAAGCCACCCAAGAAAAGGTATTGCATCCCGCAACAGAAACTGTCCTGTCAAATGGAAAAATTCTCTAAAGGCCTTCTGGCACCTCCTTGCCTCTGTTTTCTCATTGCTCAGATCAGAATTGGCTCCGTAGTATCTCTTGCTAGCAACCATTCGAAGAATCACGTTGAAATTTATGTCCCCGAACCAGTTTTTCATATTTTCGACCAACACATAGCCTGATCCATCTTGTCTCTTGGTCCAATCCTTGTATAGCTCTATCAAAGAGCTTTCTACCTCGGATTCTCTAACATGTTTGAGTAATTCAAGCCTGCGATTAGATAGTAACTCTGAGGCTGTTATCTTACGCAGGTCACGCCAATAATCACCGTAAGGGGAAAACCCAAAATTGGCATAGTTGTTGCCCAGAAGTTCACCTCCCGTGAACTTTGGACGGGAGGAGATTATGACATCATGGGTGGTGAAGCACTCCTTGGCCAATTCCCAACTACTCACCACAATAGCTGGATGGACACCAATTCTGATGCTGAAAACTGGTCCATACTTGTCAGCCAAGGCACCCAAGGTTATGTGGGGGAGTTGGGAACCACCTAAAAGGGGGAGATGACCGATCACAGGCCATCCACCGGAAGCTTCTGGGGCTTTTCGAGCGCCATCTGCTCTTGGCCTCCTAAGAAAGTAGAAGAAAAAGAAGACTATGGCAGCCAGTCCAGCAGTGGCCACATTCAGATATTGGAAGGAAGTCATTGCAACAATAATGTAACCTGCTGAAGCGAACTCTATGTCCAAGTGAAATTAATATGTGGCAACTCAAGGAATGCAATAACAGGATTCTCTCTCTTTCTCTATCAAGCAAACACATGAATAAAAAAAAAAAGGTCGGGGCAAGACAATTTGTTTTTAATGAAAACGACAAAGAAATAAATGTACTTTATTATACTAATCTCTGACCATCGTGTTCATGGATAAGCTTTGGATTTTTATTCAAACTCTTTGAATGGAAGCGACAAACTAGTATTTCAAGCCCATTCACAAATTCCCATTTATTTGCCACGCTTACAAGTTACTTAATTCAGATCCTTATCTTCCTAGAAAACAAACTTCAACAGTCATATAGATAGGCAGAAAGGCGTGGGGTCAGAAGGACCTCTAGTGGAATTGCCTTAGGTATAGTTAAACCTGAGCTCTCGGTCATGTCAACAGGCTGATCAGATGGAGTTGCAAATTCAAATGATTGAAGCAGACGAGCAAGTGTCAAGTGAAGAACTTGGAGCGCAAATGACACCCCCGGGCATGACCGCCTGCCAGAACCAAAAGGAATAAGTTCGAAGTCTTGGCCTCTAACATCAACATGTGCATGGCTTGTGAGAAACCTTTCAGGTCGAAAAGAAGATGGATCCGTCCAAATCCGAGGATCCCTGTGTATCTTCCATATGTTCACCACCAAGCGAGTGCCAGCTGGGACATCATAGCCAGCTACAATACAATCTTCCAGTGCTTCCCTTGGTCCTAACAGGGGACCAGCTGGGTACAGACGGAGTGTTTCCTTGATAATGGCTTGAAGATATACGAGTTTTTTAATGTCTGATTCCTCAACTTGCCGATCTCTACCTACATGAAGGTTTAACTCTTCTTGTGCCTTCTTCAACATATGGCGATTGTTCAGGAGTAAAGAGATGGCCCATGTCAGCGTGCCTGCCGTGGTGTCACTGCCACCAAGAATTAGAGCCTGCATTATGTTTTATAATAAATAATAATGTTAATAATCTAACAGATCTAAAAATAAACTATACAATAGGTTGGCATCATATGTAAGGAACATATGAAATGAATTTTTCAGAATCAACCATTACAAATATACCACTCATCCAAGTTTATGCTATTCCTAACTCCTAGGACAGTAAGTTGCCCGTTTTGAGACAGTTTGCTCAACTGGAGCCCCTAGTGATCAACCCAATTAGCTTCACTGAGCCAAACAACAATTAGAAGTGTAACGTACGTTCCTTTACATGCAACGTACCAGACAGGTAGACTTGATGCTAGTGTCTGCATCATGCTGGAAATTTGAGAGGTGACCCTCCTCTTTAAGCGACAACATTACGTCAATGAAATCCTGATCACCCTCAGCCTTAACAACCCCATTAACTCTTAATTTTCGATGCTCCTCCAGCCAGCCTTCAAGTATAGCATCCAACTCCTTGGCTGTCTTCTTCATTGCTCTCTCACGTCCCTGCAAATCCAACCACCAAAGAAATGGAAGCGCATCCGAAACCACAAAAATGCCAATCAGATGAAAGAATTGACTGATTGCCTTCTGGCACCGCCTTGCCTCATCATCTTCACAGGAAGCTGAGGTACCAAAATAACGTTTTCCTGCTACCATTCTGACCACCACATTGAGCGTCAATTCCTCCAACCATCGGTTAAGCTCAACAAGCACAGAGTGTGCCTTACTCTGGACCCATAAATTGTAGAGGTCCCTTATACCCATGCCCAGTTCAGAAACCCTGACATGCTTAAGAATATCAAGCCGGCGGCTTGAAAGAAGTTCAACAGTTGCAAGCTTTCGCATCTCACGCCAGAAGGGGCTATAAGGTGCAAAACCAAACACTGCATAGTTGTAACCCATATGCTATGCAGCAACAGTAGTTGGACGTGAAGCAAGTGCTTTGTCATTATTTGTGAAGCATTCCTTTGCTACTTCCCAACTACTCACCACAAATGCTTGGCGACTGCCAAGCCATATATTGAATGCCGGCCCATGCTTATCAGCCATTGCTCCCAGTGTTCTATAGAGGAGCTGATCACCACCACCCAGAAGATGGAGATGACCAACAATGGGCCAAGCACCAGCCAGTAGAGGAGCCTGTCTACTCTTCCGACCCCCATTACTTTTTGTCTTTCCAAGTAGCACGTAGTATAGAAAGATCAAGGAGGCAAAAAACGCAAGAAAAGTCATTTGTGAAGGAGTATCCATTGTTAACAAAGAAATGCACACAGATACAGATTAAGTTCTATCAATTTATATGTCAAAATTCCAAGACAATTCAACAAAAGTGGCATGGGCCATGCCAAAGCTTAATAGTTTCTGGCAAGAAGCACGGCTTCCCCTTACATTCTTGTCTATACACACCAGCACAAAATTTAATATCATGCTAAAGAGGGATGGATCATGTCACTCAACTAATCTTCAACATAAGCTACTCTCAAGTCATAAACTTATTCAGAAATTAAATATGATAATAGGACACATATAAGTTGACCAAGACTCATCAAAAAAGCTCCAGACTCCTTATGCTTGTGCACCTACTTCTGGATGCATAGATCATGCCACATTGGCAGATGCACTATTATAATCCATCTCATAAAAAGAATTATTCACAGGTTTAATCGTTTAGAGCATAGTTTACTCAAAAGGATATGAATCTTTTTATGTTACTCTTTCCAATTGGCTGTTTAATAACCACCCCTCATGAAATCACTCTATTGGCTGTCTAATAACCACCCCTTATGGAATCAGTTTATTGGCTGTTTAATAACCACCCCTCATGAAATCAGTCTATGGTTTGTGTGTTTAAGGGAAACTATAGACATAAATAAGCTATAGGAAACCTAAGGAACGTTCCTATCTTCCTACAGATGGACCTTATATAAGATTGAACTAAACAGTATCACGGAAAAATAAGAGAGGCAAACCATTTACAAAATCAAACATGGACAGGACAATTCTTCTACCATAAATTTACTAGTCTCTATTTTAGTATCATTGATTGCCCTCACAACCAATACTTAAAGAAAATGTAACTAGACCAGCCTGTTGCACATGCTTATAGTATAACAAAACCTTGAAAATGTTTCATTTCTCGTTTAAAATTTTGGGACTAGTGATGAATAAACAATCAGAAGCACTACTGGAGGACCAGAAGCAAAATACGCTACCCCATTTGGGACCACAAAAATACCACTTGACAAAGATATGCAGCATTACTAGACAACAACTTTCTTGATCAGATTATTCTTCTCCTCTTGACCTTTTAGTCAACCAGTACAAAAAGGCTTTATGAAAATGTTAAAATTATGACTTAATTCTCTATTTGAGAACCTCAAACCCCTATGGAAACCCAGAAAAACCAAAATTAAACCAAACACATAAAATAGGAGAAATGGATGAAACACAAGGTGTGCAGAGATGGAAAATCATTCTCCGAAATATAGGAAATTATGAAGAATGATAAATATTGGGGGAAAATTATGTTTGCACCTAAAATTTTCCGAATTGTCGGAGCGGAAAAATTTGTTGTTGATGCTTCTCTGACGTAAACAACATTTTCCGGGAAACAGACAAGCACACAATAATGAAGCGCACCAACAATCTCAATTTCTCACAAGACTAGGTTTTCTTTTCCCTCTTTTCGTGTTGTGATATGAAGGAACCCAGATTGCTAAAAAGCGCCAAAATTTGGTCTAGTCACGGCCCAATAAAATATAATGGGCCATGGCCCACATTTTCCATGGAGTGCGTGATTGTATTAAAATAACCCAGTCAAACATCAATTATAAATACCATGCATGTGGAGCAAGAGTGAAGTTTTTAAATAGGGTCATGCATGGATAACTAGGGCTGGATTTAAATCAAATAAATTAATATTTGAATTTAAATTTGATTTAATTATTTAATTTAATTTCATATTCAAATTAAATATAAACACAAATTATTTTTAGAATATGAATTCAAATTCAAATAAATTTCTATAGTTATTGTATTTATTTAATTTTAAAACTTTTTACTTTACCTGTTTACTAACCCTAACCATACTAGTGGTTAGCCTTAATATGATGTTGTTTTGTATTTAAGACTATTTGTAATTTTTTTTAATTCTTTTTTTGGTGATATATTGCAATTGTATGATGATACTTGTAAGTTGTGATGATGATTATATAATTTTAATATTCACATATTAACTGTAAAATTATTTAGTTTTATTTTATTCATATTTTTACACATAAAATTTTTATATTAAAAACTCAAATATTTGTATTTGAATTCAAATTCTATCAAAATCCAATACTATATAAGGATAGATTATCTTGAGTTTGACATAATGCATGTATAAACAACCAATATAATTAGGAGATATTTTACAATAAATATTAGAACATCTGTTAACTCATGTATCATTAATTAGATATTTCACAGTGAACCACTAACATCAAGTCAATATACTTATTCGTATTTTACACTAAAGGGCTTTGTCTACCTAGAGAACATTTCGTTAAATTGTTCGTAACTTTTGATTAATATTTCAAAATCAATCGATGTTACTTCCACCGATTTGTGTATGTAAATTGCCTTTCATATTGAAAAGTCTTTCAATCAACTTGTAAGATAATTTGTTTAAATCAAGTTGAAATTTATTATTTTAACCGTTTCGGGTTGATTGTTTAAGTGAATTTGTTTTATTGTTTTTTCAAATGAGATTCATTGGGCTTATGAACTATACAATGAGAAGTAGTTCTTTCCTTATACATAAACCTCTTATCCCAACCTATGATGGTTAGATTCGATTTCAAGTCCTTGGTATACACTAAAAAGAAATTTTACTGTTGAACTAACTTATACATTTTAAGTGAACTTTTTTTTCAAATATTGGGTTAAATTTATTTATCCCATATATATAAATGTATAGATTTTTTATTTTTAAAAATTAAAAGAAATCAACTTATCTACCAATTCCATAAATAGGCACCTCAAACTACTTTTTAAGGAAAGCCAAAACTAAATTTTTTTCAATAATTAATTAATTTTTTATCTTTAAAATATTATAAAAATATACACACATTTTCAACTTAAAAAAAAAAAAAAAAAAAAACACTCTTATATATACTAAGGCTGGTCTTGTATAGACATGTTTTTTTATCTTAAACTCGCGATGAGGCTAGTCTTACATATACTTTTTTCTTACAATCTTATATATACTAAGACCCTTACCTTTCCGTTCTCTCTTTAAGCAGCCCAGCAGTTGATTATATTGTGTAATGTAAAAATCTTTTTAAGATTTTTTGAATGAGTGTCTTAAGAGCACTTGATAAAATGTAATTAATATAGTTACTGAAATTTGAAACATTTTAAAAGTAGTAAATTATTTATTACACAACATTGAAATAATGGTCAATCACTGTAATAAATGTTACAAAATTTTTATATTTATTATCTTAACAAGTATCCTAAGAGCAGCCGTTAAAAAAATCATTCTAATATAATATCAAACCGACCCACTCACATAATAATAATAATTATTTGGTAGTAACACTCGATTAAATTTTTAACAGGGTTCATATAATATTTATCATTGAATTACTTTACTTCAAAAAAAATATTTTCAATATATATATAATCAATAAAAGTATTTACTATAATCTCATTTTTGGCTAATAATATGAGCACAAAACCACCCTTATTTTATTTCGTGATATCTCAAAAATCAGCCAAACTCCAATGGTCCTCTAAATAATTCCCAATATACAAAACTACAAATCGCGGTCCATGGACTGAAAATAGTTTCATGTTCCTCTTGAACCTTAAGTTTCGTTTTGACAAAGACATGAAAGACAAGGTCCAGACATTCTTGGACATAAGCAAATGTTTGGTAGGGAATACCTATTATTCTCTTTTCCTTTATTCTTAATTTTTGTTGAGGCAAATTAAAAAGGCCAAGAAATTAAAAGAACATTACATTAATATATGTTAACGTTCAACAGTTGAGAAGGGTTAACTCAGAATCTGCGACATGGTCCATTAATTGGCAACTCGGTCTTCCAAGTGTGAATTCTAGGTTAAGCAGCTTATGATCCGAACGTGACAAAGAGCTACACTCCAACCTCATCTCCTTCACGCTATTCGACATTTGTATGCCTCTTTTGTGTGTGTGTCCGACGGCCTGTTTTAAAAAAATCAAAACCACTAATTAATAATATTACATATAGAGAGAGAAATATATATTAATTAACTAAGGGAAGGGAAATTACCATGGTATCGTGATTTGATTTGAAATGTGAATACGTCAAAGGAGTTTCAGGTTTTAAACTAGTATGTGTATTTGTCTGTATTGATGATTGCCATGATGCCCTGCAACTGCATATAAAATTAATTTGGTAATTTGCCACTCAACTCTCAGTCAAAGCATGCATGCAAGAGGTAATTAAAATGGATGAAGAACAACTCAATTTGTACGTATATTAGGGAATGATAGGATAGGATAGGATAGGATAGGATGCGACATGATATAAATACGTATCTCAATGCCATCAATGGCTCGATTTTAGCCCATAAATGTGGCTAATTACCTATTGGTATTTTGCTGTGGTGGTGGTGGAATGTTAGTAGTAGCTTTCTCACAAGCCAAAAGTACTCCAATATTATTATCCACATCAACAAGACCTGCTGGCCTTTGGCTCAAACCAACATCTGTCTGCCCATGACCTGCAAGGATGAAGGATCCATCACACACACATAAATAGAGCCAGTGGTCTTTGCTTTCTCAGACATGCCAATGAATATTTCACATGATGATGAATCAGAATTTGAACTTTTTTGTTTTTGTTGGGGAACAGTAGGTAACATCTACTAGCTAGCTATAGTTACTACATAGAAATCATATACATATATAGAGCTTTTGTGGTCACAATATTTGGATGTGATCAAGAATAAGCCAGCAAAACTCAGGTCCTTAATATTTTGAGAGAGAATATTAAGAAGGAATCAATAATTACCTGTTCCTTTGTCAGTGCTCTTCACTGTTCTATACATCTGCATGAACACCAGCATGAAATAATTAAAAATCTGAAAACAAAAAAAGTCGAAATTGCTAAAGATTAATACCCCTCTAGCTACTCTTTAGCTAGATGCCCTTTTGTCTTTAGCCTTTGTTTCTTCAACCCCCCACTCAGAATGAATTATAGCTACGTAGAATGAATTCAAAAACAACTACATACACTGGACAAAGAAAAATAAAATTAAGATCCCCATTTCACTCATAAGTTGAGAGACTATGGACGAGATTAATGAAGAGTTGGGCGAACAAATCACCTGCAAGTGACTCTTCACGTGAGATAGGGTTAGATCCTTCACATTCATCAACTCTAACACAGACTTTGGTGTTGCCCCTGTTACAAAATGATATATATCAAACTAAATAGAAGACAGTACAAAAGTACCAAGCTAATGGTAATTAATCTTTGAGTTCAGTTGAATTACTTTCATGACCCCCAAGAAGTTGGACAGCATGAACAAAATGGGCATGGAGGGTTGTAGTCCATCTCATTCTAGGAGCTCTAACGCTTCTTTTCACTACTCCTCCATTAATTATTCTTGAATTAGTCCTCTGGAACTCACGGTGGTGGTGGTGGTGGTGGTGGTGGTGATGATGTGAGTCAACCTTTCTTGGTAGTACTTGTTCAGCAGGTTGGGGATTCAAATCTACCATATTTTCAAAACCCAAACTCAATGTGGGTGGTTGCTCATGACTAAGATTAAGATTATAACCCCTTTCAAGCACGGGGTTGAAGATCCCATTTTCATGACTTAAATCACTTGCACTGCTACCGGAATCCGAAGCGGATGAGCATCTATCTAATTTACTTGTAAATCCATTGTAGCAACCTACCAAAATTTCTTCCTTCTCTTGATCACAATCTAAAACAGAAGGTGGACTGATCTGTAAGGAAAGGTCTGGGAAAAATGATGGGGCTCTCATCATTACTGGGTTTATTGAGCTTCTTGTGAACATGAGGATGATGAAAGACAGGTAAAAATAGGAAGAGAATGAGAATATGAAGAGATTTGAGTTATGATTATATCATGAGTACCTTATGATTTGCACCGGTTTTGAGAGTGAGAGTGAGAGAGAGAGAGAGAGAGAGAGCCTTTTTTTGTAGGATCCCAGCTAGCTAGTGTTGATGAAAGAGCATATAGAAAAAGAAAGAATTGCAGAGACTACTAGTAGTCACAAAGGAAAACAACAGAGGTTTTTCTGGGGATGGTGGTTTGAACAGAAAGTTAGTGAAAAGAGGAACATGTGCATTTATGAAAGCAGAGGCCAGAGAGGGGAGAGGGAGAGGTCTGAGGGTATGAGGGTCTGTTTCCAAATTTCCTTATCCAGTATGATAGAGAACGAGATTAAACAGAGCAAGTGCAGGGGATATAATGGGGTGTTTGGAATTCGAGAAAATAAAACAAAAGGAGGAGTTACTATATTACTACTATTCAATGGAATATTGGAATGGGAATTGAGTGGGTCTCAGTCTCTCCTTTCCTTACGTTCATCGATTGCGACCGATTACATTAATCCCTGCTCCTTTTGTTTTTAGTTTCACTATCAGCTTCTTAATTAATTAATTAATTTATTATATATATTTGTAAGGCTTTTAATTTTCCTGAATTGGAATATTCCTATATATTTTAATAGACAGAGGATTGACTGGCAGGCCTGAATATCTCTCTTCAAATCTTACGCATATTGCTCTGTGTTTTCAATTGAATACATACACCTCAGCTTCTATTTACAAATTAATTCCATGTTCAGTTAATGCTGCATCAATGCTTTGGCTTTGTCATCTATGAATTATTAATTTATTATTAGTATTAGTAGTAGTAATTTTTTTCTTTTTTTGGGTAAGATTATTAGTAGTAATTTAGTTAAACACCAATATTGATTAAGACAACTTCTAGCTTTGATCAAGCACATTCTTATTCATCCGTGCACTAGGATGCCAATTTGCCTCTCAAGTCTGTTCAGATAAATATTTTTTCAAGTGATCTATAAATTATATTTAATTTAACTTATATTAATGATGCATTGGATTTGAATCGAATAAAATTCATTTTGATCAACGTGAAAACAAGAAAACATATAGAATCTTTAGAAAAATGTATAAAAATAATTAATTCTAGTCAGAATTGATTCATATGAAATTTATCTATTTTATATTATATTATTTGTAAATATATCGTGTTCTGATAAATTTATATTTAATCAAATTATGAATGAATATAAACCGAGCGTACACGACATGATCAGCGATGCCATTGTGAATTTAATTAGCCAAAAATTCTTAGATCATCAATTAACTAACATGAACAAAACTATAGCACATGGTTTTTTTGGTTGGCACGTATGGAATAAATATCAAGCTGTACACGTGCGAAATTCTCTCCTGATAAATAAGAATGTAGGAAAGAAAATAGAAAATAAGGAATGAAGGAGAGTGTCATAAGTGCGGTGTGATGTCCGGCCACACCAAGCTCGCAGACCCACTTGCAATTAACTTCCACTGACTATTATGCTTCGAGTGTCTTTGACACGCGCCTTGGCTTCGTGTGTCTCTACCATTCTTTCTGTACACGTGTAGTATTGCAATTTGCAAGTACTCTAACTCGTCGAACACCACCGGCGCGTGGAAAACCTAAATGGAATGGAAGGAAATACCATATTCCTCGGCGTCAACAACTCAACATGGTTCGCGTCACGTGACTTATGGACGTGATCTTGTATAGGCAATAGGCTCTTTCTTTTTCTTTTTCTTCTTGTCATATTTTCTAACCAAAAATAAAATAAAATAAATTTGCATGAATTTCCCTCATTCAAGTTTCAATGTCTAAGTCATGTTTGTGTTAATTAGTGATTTAATATAATGATTTGTTAATAGTTTTGGAAGGGGCGGTCAGCGCCTGATGCGCTCTAGATTCTCCGGGAAATGGAAATTTAATTTTTTAATTATTTTATTAACATTAATAAAACTCATTGTCTAACAAATTTGGACTATTGAACCATAAGCTTGTAATCAGGTAATATTCGGTCAACATGTCTCTCTATGGCCACTTGCGACGTTGTCAAATGCTTTAGCCTCTTTATATATATTCCATATTCCATGGGTTTGTCTTACAAGACCAACTCTGTTTTTATTACTCTAATTGTTTTTTTAAGCAGCAAATATTTAATGTTTATGAAGGACACCACCTTATAAAATGTGAAGCTGTATGTTTTACTGTTCATTAGTCTGATATCAGAATACAAGCATGAGTTGTTCGAAATTTGAGTACCACTCTTTCTCATAGCATCTCCCTTTGAGTATCAATAAAACGACCAAAAAAAAAAACAAAAAGAAAGAAGGAGGGAATCACCGAAATCAACGGCGTTTAGGCGGATGTGCACCACGGCATATTGATATTACAGATCAACTTTTGAGGTTTAATTAGTGTCACAGCTTCAGTGATGCAGAGCATCCCAATCATATTATTAATAATGAGGTTAATTAATGAAGTCAATTAATTAAACTGCAGACAGCTGGAGTACCGAATGACGTCACGCGACGGGACGGGACCCATTCTGAGCCAGCATATTCTGAGCTACCTGTGCTGCTCGTCATGTGCGTGCTCTCAGTTTTTGTTGGACATTTTCGACTGCCAAGTGAAAAACTGGTTCACTCACGGTTCCATTGTTTGCTAGCTAGGCTGCTCTTGCATGCTCTGCGCACTTTTATGTTTTTTTTTTTTTTTTTTTCTAAATACTTTTTGTGAAGACTGTTGCAAAAATATTTATAGTGATTTTATTCATTACGATGACTAACAATAATATATATATATTTTTCATATTATGTAAATAATATAGTGACATTCACTCATTTAGTATATTTTACTTTTTGTTTTTTTTTTAGGAAATAGTTGTTCTTAATTTTTTACTAAGACCATTTGGACTAATTTTTCTCAGTTGAAAATTATTCTGTCAAAATTTTGGTTTTTCTAACGTTTGGAGAAAAAGCCTATGTCCCTCTATCTCTCATTTTCATTTGACATGGACATATATTACCTTTGGTCTAAATGTTTATATCTGGTATATAACACTTATTATTATTAATAAGGAAATAAAAAGAAAATGGGTAATGAATAATTTAATATGTTGTCTCACGTTGAAGGTGATGTTTCAATAATTTTTTGTGACAGTTTTTTTAATTTTTGTTTATTAATTATAATTAATAAAACATCTCATTTATATAAAATATAAAATTATTCATTACTAACATACAAATTGTTAGCCTCTATAGCTATAGCTAATACCTACTAATATTAATATAGAATTTTCATTAATTATCTCTAATTACTTCTAATGAATCTTTCTAAACACTTCTAGAAGAGAAAATGCTCTTTCTTAATTATCATGTGCCGATCAAATTTGTGATGCTCCCCAACAAAGCCAAACAATAATGCTTGTTTTGGAATCTGATTGATGGAATCTTTTGATTGGCAGTATTATGTACCTAATTTGATTTGGATTTGCAAGCAGATGCAATTAATAAAAATAAAAGGATTAATATTATAGATTTATATTCATTAATTAATTTCAACCAAAATAATAAATAATAAATCATAGATACGGATATTCCTTTAGGTGACTAGAAAATATAGTAAAAATCTCATCAAAAAAATGCATTTCATCATTAAAAAGATGATGCAGACATTTACTAATTAGCAAGAGTTTCATAACTTATTGAAAAATTAATATTAGTAAAATTATATAATATTTAAAATTATTTTAAAATAAATGTATTAATTAATTCAACAGAGAGAATATATGTTATATATTTCATACACCTGATAGAGCTCTTAGGGGAAAAAAAATATAAAATTATCTCAGGCCTGCGTATATGTTAGAGGCCCATGGGGAAGGCCACATTCAACATAACCGTATATCATCTAAAGCCCAACAAGCTGATGGTCAATTTTTTTTTTTTTTCCCAAGACGAAGCTAAGAAAGAAAGACTATTATTTGAACCAATTATTACGTCAATTTTTTTTTAGTTATTAGAATTCATAGCAAAAAGTTGAAGTCTGGAACTAACTTGTTCTCCGTCTCTCTTTATCTGTGGCGAATCGTACGCCTCGTCGCCGATCATTCACTGTTTGGATTTCTCAGGGACACTGAAGAATGACGGTGTTTCATTTCTTCAACTGTGCGATTCTCACATTCGGCCCCCATGCCGTCTACTATTCCGCGACGCCCTTGTATGGGTCTCTCCAATTCTCTTTTAGTTATTTTAATTTTGATCCATCTTCTATATTAAATATCATTGTTTTACAGATCTATTACCATTTCAGAGTTCTATTTTAGTTTGAAACCCTAAGACTCAATCTAATAATTTCGATGCCTTCAAAGTTCCATGGCTTATTTCCGCTTCCGATTCTACTTCCCGCTCCTTTATTATTATTTATATTTATAGTTTATTGTACTGTTTTCATATGATTTAGAATTTTTCTGACCCAATTTTCTTCCAAGTCTTCGTAAACTAGTAATGCACAGTGAAGTAAGTGGGTATTGTGCACTGGTAAATTCAATTTCTGTTTATTATGTTTCAGATTTGATAGGGAGATTTACAATAGAGGAACAGAATACTGAGAAATAAAAGCATATGTAAAATAACTATGCATGAGACAGTTCTAAAAAAAATTAATGAAGAAAAAGTACTATATAGGCTATGTTGTCCTTAGACTCAAAAGCAAGAATGATAATAATCACATTATGTTATGTAACTAGTGTTTCAGGGCTACACAATCACAAATTTTTGAAGGGTTGCCTTATTTTTCTGTTTTGTACTCAAAAAAGATAATACAATGGGGAAAAAGTTGTTATGCATGTATCTCCTGCCTCTGTGGATAAGTTGGTTTGCTCTAATGACTATATGTATGCAGATCCGAGTATGATACACTTGGTACCTCTGTTAAAGCTGCTGTTGTTTATTTAGCGACAGCTTTAGTAAAGGTTGGTGAACTCTGTTAACTTCCGTTTACGTGTATTTTAACTAAAACACTATCTCTACCGCACTTATCTACTTTTTGGAAACATTATGCATCCGCAGCCAGTAATTTCCACTATATATGATGAACGTTGTCCTTTTTTTTTCACTTTTCTTTCATTTGTAAAAATTGGCAGCTTGTTTGTCTGGCTACTTTTCTCAAGGTATCGGAGAGTGATAGCTTTGATCCATATCAGGTATATCTTTATTTTTCATTTTTGAAGTTTGGTTCTTTACATGTGTATTTTGCATAAAAATAAACTGATATGGTAGCTTGATAATGCACTTGGATTCTCATAATTAAATCTATGTACATGAAATCCACAAATGGTGAGTAAGGATATATAGTTTCCATAAAGTTGAAGATTACTTGTTAAAATACTAGATAATAAAATTGATGATGGTGCTTTAAATTTTGGATCCAATTCCAATTATGATGCTATGAATGCTATAGCACCACTTCAAAATGTTAATTACTTGTAGAAATGATGAGTAATTTCATAAAGGATCTTCTCTCTCTCTCTCAGAAATGTGAGTGAGAGAGAGAAAGAAAATAGGCTTATGGATCTTCCACGTCCTGTACTTGTTTACATCCATTTTCATGCAAGAATTAGTACCTAACTAAATGCTATCCTGTGGAGGATATGTTATGAATGCAGTTATGTTTACACTCATCAGTCTCTTAGAAATTTGCATAGTTGCCGAGGAGATGTTATCAGTACAGTTATGTCTACCTCTCTTAGAAATTAGACATTGTTTTGGAAAGAAATAAGATTCTTAATAAAATAAATGGCGAAAACATACACACTAACAGTTGATGACTGTGTTCTTCTTGTCTAACTTTTCAATGTTACTCTTTATGCTATTGTGATTTAGCTTATTTTGTACATCTAACTTTGTTTCCCTTACTCGTGCATAAATGTGAGTAATAACCTCTCAAATGGCTTCTATTATAGGAATTTTTGAAGGCTTTAATAGGTTTTATAGATGTTGCTGGGCTTTACTTTGCCTTGACCCAGTTGACTCACAGGAATATCTCACAAAATCACAAATTTCAAGCAGTTGGACTTGGTGAGTGTTGCTGAGCTAGTTATTCTATACAATAATCAGTCATATATTCTTTAATTTCTCTAAAGCTCTTCTATGGTGATCTCTTATTTATATTGGCCACGCGACTTTTGTTTTAATGTCTGAATTTATCTGACTCGTGGCATTACTTTCCTTTTCACAGGCTGGGCATTTGCTGATTCTGTTCTGCATAGGTTGGCACCTCTGTGGGTGGGTGCTAGAGGATTGGAATTCACTTGGGACTACATTTTGCAAGGCCTTGAGGCTAATGCAAATCTGGTATTTTCGTAATCCTTGTGCTACAAGTCTACAACCAAATTGTTTTCTTATTGCTGCCAATTCTGACAAATTTCTTAGTTTTGGATTAGTGGATTAGGCATAAAATTCAGTGGGAAGGCGTCTAAATATAGTTAATTTTGTATTGACCAGAGTGAAGAACCTTTGATCTTTTTTTTTCAAAAGGCAGATATGCTTTTCCTTTTTTCTAATATGGCTCACTCAATTCAGGTGTTGAGTATATCACTAGCTGCACTGGGATCTTTGATGTGGCTTCGGAAAAATAAACCGAAGACTCTGATTCCTATCATATATATTTGCGCGGGGATCGTGGCTACCATGCCTTCTATCACCAGGTTTTTCCTTCCTCATTACCATTATCATATGACTTCATGAATGATTTGCATACTCATGATCCAATTATTACTTTGAGATATTAAAGTTTTGTCTGACATATAGTTTAAAAATGTGCTCTGTTCTTTCTTATTATATGGTCCCTAAGGATGAGGCAACTAATGAAAGTGGTTTAAGTAACAGATAGGCCAGGTTTATACAGTAGCTTTAGTCTTGCATCTTGGTCAGCAACATGCACTCCTCCAGTCAAATATTTTAATTTTGCTAAACAATGACTTGTGCAGCTATCTGAAGCGAGGATTGGGATGGCACTTTCCAAAGGTGGTAGGGTTTGAACTATTCACCTCTCTGGTGATGGCTTTCACTAGCTGGCAGCTCTTTGCTGCATGCCAGAGACCTTCAGTGTAAGAAAAATCCATCGTTATCAGTAGTGAGGGACCATCGATTAGAGAAAGGCTTCAAGGCTGCTAATTATTACAACTAAAGCATGCCTTGGATCCCGAGTCTTCTTCCATGGCTTTTCTTTTGAATTTCCAAATCTTTGCTGTTGTATTATGTAGAGTTTGTTTTCATTTTTAACTAGGTGGTGGACTTATTCTTGTTTTTTACAATTTTACTTGCTGTATACTTGGTTTCATCAGGAAATTAGATTTTGCCCTTTGATTCCAATTTATGTTGATGATGTCTTATATAACACTACAGTTTTGAGACCCTTTTGGAATTGATTTCTTCATTAGAATATGTTGTATAATCTGTTTTACATTTGATTGTCTTATAATAATTTTTATTATCTTGTGTATACACCCAGATCTGGTAGATATTTGGAAGTGATGAATAGTATGAGACATGTATTTTGTGCTGTGTTTGTACTATCCAATAGTAAAAATAAACACCGAGACTGTTCTTCTGGATTCAATCAATGAAGCCTGTTTTGTTTTGCGCGATAGGCAACAAAAGAGTATGTAAGAGTTGACAACCCTCATACCTTGTGGCTTCGGCATGGATACCTTATAACATGTCCAGCTGTTGCTTGAACTTAGTAGTAACCAACGAGAACAAAAACAAGATTTCAGACAATCCGCATAATAATAACTTAAGTTAGTAGAACTTTGTTTGTTCCCAAAAGGCAAGTACATGCATTACATACTCCAGAACATAAGATGGAACAGGTTTATATTTTGATTTTCTTCCGACCTCTTTGCTTTGCAAAGATTACTCGAACGAGAGGAGTAGCCTCCTCTACCACCCTGAAGATGCTCACATCAAAGACCGGGCAATTGTTCATTTGACTGCATATAGGTTGAAACATGCACACGTCAAATTCGTCCAATTTGTTGTCTAGAGCAAATTTTTTCCAACCACGAGCTAATCCTCCACAATGCCGAGATCGATCAGTAACTGTATCTGACACTCCATGTGTCCATCCCAATACGTAATATCACATCTTGATTTTGAGCAGAGAGATATTTCATTGTCCCAGACGTAGGGAGGGACTAAGAAAACACCGGCAACAAAGCTAATAAGCAAAACAATAAGGTTGATAACAAGAACAAGTAGACAACTTACATCGTGGGTGAAGAGATATTGTAAGTAAAGATTGTGCATCCACTAAGAGGCTGATCCAGAAAATCTTGCTTATCATACAAGATTATGATGCAAACCACTTACCACGAAGAATCTCTTGAATACATGTGTGGGTCGCATAATTATGTTGATGCTCTCGGTGCTGGATGCTTTTTCTGCCAACTGCAATGCATTCGTTTTCTCATTTTCAGTGACTGGCCTTCTATTTGATCTGTATAGTTCGCTATATGTCCTAGTTTTACTCGTTGATGTGGGTTCTGCATTTAGTATTTAGTAATTCCCGAGTTAATATTCAACAAACAAAACATAGTGAGCAAAACAATGTACTAATGTACTACAACAAGCTCAAGATGGCGATGGTCAAGTACACACTTCCTGATAATGCCAACATGCTTATAAGGGTTGCATACAGGTTAAAAGATACCAAAGTAACTTTGTTTTTATGCTTCTTTGTCTTTCCTTGACAGCTGCAATGTTTTGTGAGTTCAATGACTTGGTTTTTGTTAACAAAATTGAGGAGTAAAGTAGTTGTTTATTTTACAAACTTGATTTTTCCAAAAGATAAAATCCCAGGAGACGCACCTGCAGGTTGTGACGTGACTCCCCTAGAAGATTCAATACGTTGTCCTTTCATCTTAGTTTGCACATGATTACCAGAGGAAGCTAGCTTCAGAGTCCCTTTATTAGCATCTTCAAAGGGGACAACTCTAGATTGCACATTCAGTGCGTCCCTGGATTTCTCAGGTTCAATGTGTCCAACACCAGCATTAGAGGGGGTATGAACCTCCTCCAAAGAAATCTCCTGTTTTTGCTTACTCGGGCCACCACTCTCACGTTCCGTATGCTCGCTTTTTTGGACAAAATATGAAGCCTCCTTCTCGCACAAGCTCTCCCGGTTAACAATGGAAACATCAAACTGTGTATCACCATTGTACGTGAAGTTCAGGAAATCAGTCTCTTCCAGACAGTGATCCTTCACAAATTGTTGCCAACCATGTGTGAAGAACAAGGTATCATCCATAGTTGTCAATTGCACATCCCATACAAGGCCACTAGAACCTTTTAGGGTCACATTTTCGGGAAGTTTCTTTTTCATGTAATCAGAAAATTTCTTGGGGAGTGCCTGCAGTTATATACTCACAAATTAAAACTTATATTAACATCTTTCCCTTTCCCATTAAGAAGAAATATACTGCAGGCAAAGAATGGATAAGAGAATGTACTTATTTGAACATAATGATTAATCACCAACAGAAACAATAATGCTATTGACACAAATACTTCCCCACAAACAGTTTACAGAAACACAAAACTTGATGGTGATTTTTACAAATTTTCTTGTTAATAGAAAAAGTAAACTTCAGCACAGTGTTAGTGCTGATATCATTGCTCTACAAAAATAAATAGCCAAGAGCAGAACAGCCATTATAACAGAGACTTTTGTTTCCTCTCCTAATTATTTTCTGCTTTTCCTTTCACTTTTTCCCCTTCAGGTGATATCTACAAAACTTCATTACCCATCACAGTCAATTGCATGAACACAATTGTGCAATCTGCATGATTTGAAAGCCATTTTATAAAATTTATTTGGTAACTATGCTACTAAATTACATCTATTATGTTCTTTCCTTTTACCTGGAAAAGAAAATGAAGGAGAAAAACAACATGCACTTACAAGCTGTTCATGGTAACCAGAGCCCAGAAACTGGGTAAAGCGGACGAGTTTGAAATGGTTCCAGTAAATCTCTTCCTGCGATGCTCTGCTATTCCTGCATGTTTCTCCCATTCCAGCTGAATTTAACCCTGAAATCAGAAATTTAGCACAATAAAAACCCAGTAATATTTTTCATCAATTGAAAGAAAAAGCCGTTTCAGAAATGGAAAACTGAACCCAATGCTGGAGTTGGAGCATGAGCAGTTGGCGAAATTAGTGCGATACTACCAAAGACTGACAGTAGAAGACAAGTTATTTACACCATCTTTCTTCGAGACTTTATGTCTCTTAAAAAGACGAGCGATTCCCCTGGCCGATGCCACGATATTCCCATTTCTTCTTTTGCTAGAATTGTTGGCAAGTTTTTTTATGTTGGAAGTTCTACATTAGTGTTGGCATTTGTATCATATGTAGCGCTAATGTTATGAATGACTTGGATGTTTCATTTTTATTTTCTCTCTCAAAATATAAATAAAATCAGTTTAACCGATAAGACACTCTATCAAAAATAATAATATTTAAATTTAAGTAATCCCAATAATTTTTTAGATTTGAACATAAATTTATTAATTGGATTTCATTTTCAATAAAACTAGATTCAAGAAATAAATAGTTTATTAAACTTGGTAAAATGTTGAATTAGTTGCCGATTACATCTAAGTTTACTTCTTGCAGTAGTTTGGATGTGATAGTATACAGTGGAGTCAGAAGCACAGTTTTGGCATGATTTTTCTTCAGAGCTATAATTCACTTAGCTTTCTTGCAGAGTAGCAGTGAAAAGATTAACCCAGTTTTGTGAAAGAGAATCTCTTATCAAAATCTGCTGAATTTGTTGTAGATCCAACAATATATTTTTGGGAGGAAAATGGTGAATCATGAATTTAGAATAGGATTCTCTCTGCGCAGGAGAGGATTCAAATCTCCTGCTGCTCTCCTGGGCAGTCGGGAAGAAGATTAATATCAGTTTGTAGAATGTAGACTGATTTTTTCTCTAAAATCAGAAAATGTTATCTAGGAAGAAATTTTTTTGTGCAGATTGAGGCAGTAGCATTGGGGACATTTTTGTGTAGATTGAGGTAGTAGCATTGGGGTCACCTTGCCAAGACTAATTTCATGTTTTCAGTTAGGCCAAACCCACCTAAGGAAAATATTTTGTGATGGATGGTCAGCAAGTGTGTTGGTGTTAACTGGTAGTAACATTTTACATATCCTTCTATGTGCAAGTTTCTTTAGTAACTGACAGAGAAAAACCATGAAGTATTTCCATGTATCCCATTGTTACATCGTAGCCATTCCCTCCCTGTATGATTATATTACGTGATGGTCTCTTTCAAGAGCTGCTGAATGTTTTCAAACGTGATAAGATTACTGAGTAAACACAATCTATTCTGCCATCTTTAAGAGCTGTTTTCCATGAGAATTATTATCTGCAAATATTACTTTATAATTGACAATTTTTATTTTGACAAAGAAACGGACTATTACACAGATTGCTATAAACTTTAGGTGCAACAGGAAAAGAAGCAATAGATGGACTGGATGCCTGAGAGATTTCAGAGGAGAACTTTGATCCTGTAGATTTGTACTAGACGATGTCGTTCGGATTGGGAAAGAGGGTGTGTGCAGGATCTCTTCAGGCAATGTTAACAGATTGCATGACATTTGGCATGTTAATTCAGGAGTCAGTGTATACTGAAAGAAGGAGAAGAAGCAAATGCGAATACAGTGAGCCTCACCACCCACAAGCTACATATCCCCTGGGCCCTGGCAGGTTATTCTCAAGCAATGACAAGTAGAAGATAAATCAGTTTACCCATCTAAATATTCAATTTCTTTTCCTTTTTAGAGCAAAATATTATCTTCTTTTTCTGTTTTTCTTTTCCTATCAGCAGCAAACTATGAATTTAACATCAGTACTCAATGATTTCCTGTTTCCTCGACGTCTCTATATGTAAATTGTAAATTATTTTCTCATTATATCTATATAAAGAATGACGGTTGATCAAACATTAACTTGTATATATTTTTAGACTGAGCACATGACTTGTCTTTTACCTGAGTAACATTTTTAGGCAATTGGTTCCTGTTGAGTGTTGACTAAAAAATCCATCATCTAAAAATAGAGCCACCACAATTAAAACTACCCTTGCTAGAAGGCAACAGCAAAAAGACCATCTAATTTGGTGGTGCTTGACCATTTTGAACAATTTGCATTCTTGTGTTGTAAGCTAATATTGCTCAGAAATGATTGCAGAGCCTCTCGTATAGCTTCTAACACATCTGGCTCTCCTCCTCAACATAACATCTTTCTAATCTATATTCTTTTTTTTGACTCTTATAGGCAGCCTTGGGCCTCTCCAAGGTGGTGGTAATGATGCAAAACCAATTTCTTACACAAAATGCAAGCCTCTGGCTGCTTCATAGTACTCTCCCTCCTCCTCTTCTCATCATTTTCTCATGCTCTATCAAGTGCTGAAGAATCAGCTATTGTTCATCGCCAACTCACAACCCTTCGTGAGAATGATGATTTACCTGACAACTTTGAAGATAGTTTTAAAACAGATTTAAGTTTCGCCAATCCTAGGCTTAAACGTGCTTATATTGCACTCCAAGCCTGGAAAAAAGCAATCTATTCAGACCCATTGAACACCACAGACAATTGGGAGGGTGCTGATGTTTGTTCTTACAATGGGGTTTTCTGTGAACAGGCTCTTGATGACCCAAAACTCAAAGTTGTTGCTGGCATTGATCTTAACCATGCAGACATTGCAGGTCACCTTGTCGTCGAGTTAGGCTTGTTGACTGACATGGCTTTGTTTCATATCAACACAAACAGATTTTGTGGGATCATCCCAAAGAGCTTCTCAAAACTAACGCTTCTAGACGAGTTTGATATAAGCAACAACCGCTTCGTTGGCCCCTTCCCTGAAATTGTTCTATCACTTCAAAAACTCAAATACCTTGACATCAGGTACAATAATTTTGAGGGAGAGTTGCCTCCAGAACTCTTTAACAAGAATATTGATGCTCTCTTTTTAAACAACAACCGCTTTACATCCACAATTCCACAAAACTTAGGCAATTCTAGAGCCTCAGTTGTGGTGGTAGCCAATAATCGTCTCACTGGCTGCATTCCAAGCAGCATTGGCAATATGGTTAACACATTGAACGAGATCATTTTCTTCAACAATAGACTTCTCGGATGTTTGCCCGCTGAGATTGGAATGCTTAGCAATGTCACAGTATTTGACATTAGTTCAAATTCATTCAGTGGAATCTTGCCAAAGACATTCAGTGGACTAAGCAAGGTGGAGGAGTTAAGTATTGCCCACAACACACTCACAGGTTTTGTTCCAAACAGCATCTGTGGCTTGCCAAGCTTGGCGAACTTCACATTCTCTTATAACTTCTTCAATGGAGAGGAAAAAGGATGTGAACCACATTCGAGAAAGAAAATTGTGTTGGATAATACAAACAATTGCATACCGGATAGGCCAAAACAGAAGCCAGCATCAATATGCCATCCAGTGGTGAGCAAGGCTATAGATTGCAGTAAGGCAAAGTGTGGCCAACCATCAACACCTTTTCACCCCAATCCCCCAACTGAGAAGCCAACTCCATCAGTTCCTCCACCTAAGACTCCCAAGCCACAACCCTCTGAGTCTTCCCCAAAACCTCACCCGCAACCACCCAAGCAAGAGCCTCCAAAACCAAAGCCAACACCCACACCAACACCCACACCACCACAAGAGCCACTGTCAGCTCCTCCCACACCAAAGCCACAACCTCAAAAACCTAAACCAGTTTCAGCACCTCCACCACCAATGCCCAAATCACCGAAAGAACAACCACCAAAAGTACAACCACCAAAGTACAACCACCTAAAGAGCAACCTCCAAAAGCACAACCTCAACTACCTTCAGAGGCACCATCAGAACCAAGTCCAAAACCAGAGCTTCTTCCCAGTCTTCCTCAACCAAAGCCACAACCACCTCAAGAACAACCTGATGAACCAAAACTAACTCCGAAGCCTATTTCCAGACCTCCTCAACCAAAGCTGCAGCCACCAAAAGAGCAACCTGATGAACCAAAACCAACTCCAGAGCCTATTTCCAGACCTCCTCAACCAAAGCCGCAGCCACCAAAAGAGCAACCTGATGAACCACGTCCAAGTCCAGAACCTGTTTCTGCTCCTCCTCAAACAACACAAGGATCACCTGAAAAGGAACCTCATGAGCCAAAGCCCAACCCAGACGGACCAGCGCCAGCACCGTATGATCCTAGTAAATTTTCTCCAACAGGAGGATATTTTTCTTCGCCCCCACCACCACCAGCTCCTGTCAATTCTCCACCACCGCCGGTCTATTCACCTCCACCACCAGCAGAACCAATACACTCCCCACCACCACCACCAGAACCAGTACACTCCCCACCACCACCACCACCTCTCAAATCTCCAGCTCCGGTTTATTCACCTCCACCACCAGTTTTGTCACCCCCACCCCCTTCTCCATCTCTTTCACCACCACTTCCTGTTTCATCTGCAGTCCCTCCAGTAGAAAATATCATTCTTCCTTCCCACTTTGGCTCTCAATACAGGTCGCCACCTCCACCAATGTTCCCAGGCTACTGATTAATGCAGAACATTAATCTATTTTTCTTACATTTGTTCTCTGTTTCTTTCTAGTTTTGCAATCTCACAACATAGATCCGCTTCTGTTAGTTGGTGAGCGAAATTTTGATAATAGAAAAACAAAATTAAAGCAACATTGTATATTTCTATTCATCTGACCAATCTTTCTTGTCTATTTATTATATAATACATTGATAAGTGGAACTTAAACCTACATTGGTAAACAATCAACAAAATTCCCTTTTTTTCGTTTCTTGAATTTTTAATTTTCTGTTCAATTATACAAGCTAACACTGTCACTATATTGTAGAAAAGATTTATGAGAGAAATGTATTTGATTGATGAATAGCCATGTAAATTAAGAAAAGAAGACAACATAGAAAATCCAAAATACAAAATGTTTTGAGCCTTTACCAAATCATCATAATTGAAGAATCCAACACCCAATCAGGTCTTTACTCTCTTTCTCTGGTATTTTCCTGCCCATCCCGCCCCCCCCCACCCCCCCCAACAAGTGAACCCTAACCAGAATAAACCTGAAATAGAGAAAGGAGAAATAAATAAAAGTGACTGAAAATCAGAGAGAGAGCTGACCTTAAGGTGCTGTAGTCCAACTATAATTTTTCATTGAAGCGTTTTTGGGTTCTTTTCTTCTACATTCTAAGCAGAAGATGATCACTTTGTGTAAATTGTATAAAATGAGTTGGAGAATTGGGCTTCAACTGACGACTGTCAAAAACGGGTGAAAAGTAGGTTCTGTAACTTCTTGGTAAAGATGGTCGGACTTAGTTGAGATTTTTTATGGGGTAGTACATTGAATCATAGAAAAGTCCATCTAGTTAAATGGGATGTTGTCACTCTCCCTACTGATAAAGGAGGTTTGGGCATTCGGGATACTTGCTGTTCTAATACTGCTTTGTTGGGTAAATTAGCTTGCATGTTGCAAATACTCCTGACCGTCTATGGAGTTCGTGTTCTAAAGGCGAAGTACTGTAGGGAGGAGTCCTTACACTAACGGCAAGAGCTACAGCCTCACCTACTTGGAAAGGTATTGTGCGGGCCTCAATACAATTTGATTCATTCTATCGTTGGAGAGATGGGTGGGAAATTCTATTTCTCTCTGGGATGATGCCTGGGCGGATATCCAACCTCTACGTTCATTTTTAAATGGGCCGATTCAGCCAGATGAGGATAACCTAAGGGTGGCGGACATTATGCCAGATGACCATAATTGGAACTTCAACAAAATTGCCACCCTTGTTCCGGAATTGGTTAAAGAAAAGATTTATAGTATTCCCCTTCCTAAGATATCCTGTTTAGAAGATGCTAAAGTATGGTCTCTTACTTCTAATGGGATTTACTCCTCAAGTTCTGCCTTCAAGGCTATTAAGTGCACGGCAGTCTTTGGTTTCTAGTCATATTGCTTGGAGCTCGCTTTGGAAGATTCAAGGGCATCCTCACTTGAAACATTCTTGTGGCAGGTAATGCATAATAAAATACTGACTAATGCCCATAGACTTCGATGGGGGCTGGCCGATATGGAGGAGTGCTCTCGTTGCCATTACCACAATGAGGACATCATGCACGCTCTCCGTAATTGCCCTAAAGCAAAGGTTATTTGGCTGTGTCTTCTCCTTCCCCGGATTCTTTTTTCGATGATATGGATCATGAAGTGTGGCTTTCAAACAATCTCTTCTCCCCTTCAAGCTTTCAGGTTGGCAAAATTCCTTGGGGAGTTATCTTTATGCATGCCGTATGGCTCATTTGGAAGGCCAGAAACAAGGCTCTTTTTGTGGATTATGAAGAAACTCCTGCTGTCCTTGTATGAAGGACTTTGAACTCTAGCAGAGGAGTCTTACGAAGCCTTATTGGGCTCCCCCTCCTCCCCCTCTAAGCCGGTTACCATGGTTGCTTGGTTGTTTCCTCCTTCTGGACTATGTCAAGCTGAACACGGATGGGAGTAATTATGGTAATCCTGGTCATTCCTCAGCCTGAGGAGTTATTAAGGATTCTTTGGGTACGTAACCTGGCTTTCGGGCATCACAGTTAATATCAGGACATGGAACAATTATGCTAGCTGAACTGGAGGGCTTACAAGAGGGATTGAGTTTTAGCTTGGCAGAAAAGGTTACCAACGGGTTCTCATTGAAACAGATTCTAGGGAAGCAGTAAGACTAGTCCTCTCCTCTTGTATCTTGCAAGTGTCATTGAGGATTGCCGCACCTCTTAACGTGACTGGAATTGTGTTGTTTCTCATTGCTACCGGGAAGTGAATATCTGTGCTGACCACATTGGCTCGTTTGGGACATTCCACCTTTGTTGGGGTCACAATTTGGTATAATCCTCCCCATTTTCTTGGCCCTCTTCTTCTTGCTGATTCTATGGGAGTTTCTTTCTTGCGCCAGTTTTTTATTTTTATTGTAATTTCCTGTGCACCAAAAAAAAAAAAAAAAAAAAGTGGATGACTTTTACCGAAAGCTTCTTACTTTTCTAATTTATTAACGTTTCTGTAATTTCTTCCTTTCATTATGTATAATTATACTAATCTCCTCGCTATTTTTAAAATTTCTACATACTTCTTTTAAAAAAAAAGTTTATTTTATCCACGGTCCACATATAAACTATTCATTATCCATAAATAGAATTAAAATCAATAATAATAATTAATATTAATGACATATTTTGTTTTCTTATTTATTGAAAAAATAAAAATTAATTATATTACATCAAATATTAATTATTAAAAAAAATAATTAAAACTTAACCTAAACTAAAAAATATATAAATATCAAAAATATTAAAAAAAATATAAATATCAAAATATTTTTAGTGTTCTTTTTATATATGATTTTAATTTTATTATATTAATTCAGTGATCACATAGAACTATTCTACTTAAAATAATATATAAATTATAATTATAATTTAACTGTAAAATAAAAAATTAAATAAAAAATAATACTTCAATTTTAAAAAAAAAATATTTTCAACAAATTATTATAATTTTAAAATGTTGTTTTAATTATTTATATTTTATCTTAAGTTGAATAATGGTATGGTATTAATAAATTAGTTTAGTAATACTAAAATTATTATAATTTTATTAATTTTAATAAGATAATAAGAGTAATTTGGATATTTTAATTCTTTGTTTAAAATTTAGATTAAACTCTAGTATTTTTTTTAAAAGAAAATTATGGGAAACGGTGAAAGTTTTAGAAATTAGGGAGATGTTGATCTAATATCAGCCAAATACACTGGGGTTTGGTGTAATTATTGAAAAAAAGAAAAGAACTTTGATGCAGTTGATTAATTGGGTATGCTGTACTTTTTCTTCTAATAATTTGCTGGGAAACAAACAATACCAGACTGAAGAAGAGATTTGGGAAGAAGATAGGAACAGGACTGACCCTGTATTGTCCTTTCCCATTTTGAAATACCATGCTTCATCCCATCTGAGAAACAACCAGGAATCTTAAGCGATAAAGAAGCCCATAGACAAAGACAACATTGCAAATTCGTCTCTGTCAGAAACTCGTGCATTAATTCAGAAATGGGATCTCTTTTTTAAGTTGACCATGTATTATCAATGCCAAATTCCAAACACCAAATACCAAACGCCAAAAAGGAATCTTTTTTTGGCATAATGCTTAACAACAATCGAAAACGACGGGATCCAAACAATCATCTTATCTCAATAGTGATGGAGCATATTCCATTTCTCTCCTGCTACTGAGAAACGACAATATGAGCTCTAGTTGTTATTGCGAAAACGACATTAATGATCCTATTAAGCTTCATCATCATATCATAGAAACCCTGTTCTTCACATTTTTTTGCCAAGTAAAATGGCTATCTCAGTTTATCAGACAAAGACCTTTGCAGCCTCAGTTTCTCTGGGTGGTTTCTCCACCATTAGAGGACAGAACAGAATTACAGAGAAGAAACATATTACACTACCATCTGTACCATTGGAGAAGAAGCATCTTACCCTACCATCTGTACCCGGTATTAAATTGCATGTTCTGTTTTCTACACAAATTCATGATATTGGCTAAAGTTTCAAATTCAAAATAGAAGTACTTAATTTATAAGTGAAATGAGTCTGTTCGTTTTGTGACAGAATATATATGAAATGATAAAATTGTTTAACTTGGGGGAAAATGGGTGGTGCAGTGGTTCCGGGGTTACCCGTGTTAGGAAACTTGCTGCAACTAAAGGAGAAGAAACCCTTAACGACGTTCAAGCAGTGGACTGATATTCATGGGCCAATTTACTCGATCAGACTTGGTGATTCCTCTCAATTCTGCTGATATAGCCAATGAGGTGAGTATAACTGCCACTGCTCTGCTTTTTCCTGTTCAAGTCCTAGTTTTGCACCTTCAATATAGTAATTTCCCCCCTATAGAAGCAGATATTAGTATATGTGGAAATGCTGTCCCCACAATAAAATTCCTAACATTATTTATTGTTTGCATCTTGTTCATGTCTTTTATTTTCAATTTTCTTCATGAAATTCAGGATTATTTGGCATCTAATTATAAATCGAAGACTTGTATGATTGTTGCAGGCAATGGTGACTAGATTTGCTTCCATTTCAACAAGGAAGCTTACGAATGCATTGAAGTTTCTCACTATTGATGGATGTATGGTTGCCACAAGTGATTACAGTGAGTTTCACAAAGCTATTAAAAAACATGCCCTAACAAGCCTTTTGGGACCAACTGCTCAGGTTGATAAACACAACTATGTTGAGAAATTACATTTGTTGCCAAACTCCTCTGATGCTTATTCTTTTCAATATTCAGAAGCGACATCGTTGTCACAGAGATGCCATGGTAGATAATCTTTCCAGGAAGTTGCATACACATGTGACTACCTCTCCTAATCAGACTATAAATTTTAGGGAACTATTCCGATCGGAACAATTTGGAGTAGCACTGAAGGAGGTGAGTTCCTTTCTCAATGGAACAATATATTATGTAGAATGAAATAGCTACATCTAGTACTTAATTGAATGAAATTTGCAGGCTCTAGGAAAAGATATTGTCGAACCCATTTATGTGGAAGAGCTAGGGAGTACTTTGTCAAGAGAGGAAATATTCAAAATTCTGGTGATTGACCCGATGGAGGGTGCAATCGAGGTGGACTGGAGAGATTTCTTCCCTTACCTGAAATGGATTCCAAATAAGAGTTTGGAAATGAAACTCCAGCGGTTGACTTTCCGGAGAAATGCAGTGATGAGTGCACTTATGAAGGAGCAGAAGAAGCGAATAGCTTCAGGAGAGGTAATGTTGAGTAATGCAATTTTAAATCTTTTATGAAGACTCTGTTGGCTATTGAGAATTTGACTTAATGTTGTGCTTGTGCGGGACAATGGACATATAACAGGAATTGGAATGTTATTTTGACTACTTATTATCTGAAGCAAAAGAATTAACTGAAGAACAAATTTCTATGTTGCTGTGGGAGATAATAATTGAGGTACCTGATACTACAGTGGTTGCAGCAGAATGGGCCATGTTTGAACTTGCTAAAGACCAAAACCGACAGAATCGACTCTATCAAGAGCCCCAAAATATATGTGGACATGAGAAGATTACAGAGGAAAACTTGCGTCAGCTGCCATACTTGGGAGCTGTTTTCCATGAGACTCTAAGAAAGCATAGCCCAGTTCCAATAATACCATTTCGATATGTTCATGAAGATACCGAATTAGGAGGGTTTCATGTTCCTGCTGGGAGCGAGGTTGTTTGATATTCATTTTGATCTTAATGTGTTATTCTTTAGTACTCCAATTAAGCATGATTGCCAATTTTGACATGAAATTATTGCACAGATTGCTATAAATTTATATGGGTGTAACATGGACAAGAAGAAGTGGGAAAACCCTCGAGTGGAAGCCTGAGAGGTTTCTTGACGACAAGTATGATACTGCGGATTTGTACAAGACGATGGCTTTTGGAGGAGGGAAGAGGGTATGCGCAGGTGCTATTCAGGCAACGTTGTCAGTTTCAGTGGCAATTGGTAGGTTGATTCAGGAGTTTGACTGGAGCCTGAAAGAAGGAGAGGAAGAAAATGTGGACACTGTGAGCCTCACTACCCACAAGCTACATCCACTACATGTACTCCTCAAGCCAAGAGATCAAAATGAAAGATAATATTGATTCTTTGATGCAGAGCTGTTTCACTAGTAAATTTATTGATGTTTATAGAGGTTATGATCCATATTAATAAATAACAGAGCTCCATGCTGAAGGGATTCTCACTAATAATGCATTTAGAACCTAATAAAAAAAAAAAGAGGGTGTGAAATTGAATTCATTTGGAATGAATTATATATGTTTTTTTTAATATTTGTACAGCTTGTTTGAAATCTAAAAAAAATGTTAAGTTCAATTCATTTGAAATGAATATTACATTTTTTATATTTCTAATAAAAATGAATTACTATAAATTTTATATTTCACACACAATTTATTTGAGATTAGTAGGTAGTGGTCACACATCAACTAATAATTTTATCTTTATAATATTTTTACTCCTTAAATGATATTTTAACCATTCTTATTTCTCACACATTATATAACAATTTTATCATTATTTTTTTATATATTAAATGACATTTTTACCCTTATTATTTTTCATACCTTACATGACAATTTCATTCTTATTATTTTCCACAACATTTTTATCCTTACTATTTCTCTCATCATCTTAAATAACTTTACCCTTATTATTTTCCACATCTTAAATGACACTCTATCCTTATTATTTGTCACACCTTAAATGATAATTTTTCTTTCTTTTCTTTTTTTTTTTTTTTTTTACATTTTTTATGTAATTGTTAAAATTATAAATTTATTATAATATACTTTGTGTTTCATGACATTCATTGAACATTTTGCATCATAAATATGTTTGTACATGCTTAGCTACAATTAGGAGCATCAAATTATAGAAGCGTGACTACTAAAAAGTTTTATTAAGCATATGATAGGATATCATTGACATATCTTTTATTATTATTATTATTTCAATGATAAAATGAATTATTCATATGTTTCAAATAGGATAATTGAATTGAATTTTATAATTATTTATTTCATTAACTTAATTTTATTTTTATTTAGTTTCAAACACACTATAATATTAAGTTATTATTAAATTTTAAACTTTCTGAACTTAACAAATAATTATCAAGCATGATGGAGAATTTTTTCTTTTCTTTTCCTTAATAGGTATAATAAATATATTTATTGGTAAATGCTACAACGGAGAAATGTATCATAAACTCATCTAGTTTTTATAATTATAATATTATTTTTATATCTTCAGAATCCAAACAATCCTCATATATCAATAGTGATGGTGATGGAGCATTTACCATTTCTCACCAGCTTCTGAGAAACGGAAACTGAGTTCTGCTTATAATTTAGCCATGAAAACAGTGATCTTAGGTCTCCGTCTGTATCGAAAACAATCACCAGCCAAAGGCAAGCACCATTATTACTATATAAACCCTGTTCAACGTTTTTGCTTAGTAAAGTGGCTACCATGACTGATATCGTTCAAGAAATTCTGACGAAGCCCTTTGCCACCTCTGTTTCTTTGGGTGGTTTCTCTTTGTTGTTCTTCCTCTTCTTCATTAGAGGGCTGAACAGATTTCAAGAAACATCCTACACTTCCACCTGTACTCGGTGTTGCAGTATTATGGTTCTGTTTCTAACACAAATCCTCATATTGGCTAAAATTTCAATTTTTTTGAAATGAATATGCTGTTTTTACTCTTTTTTATTCTATTTTGTTTTCTCATTCGGGAAGTGGGTGGTGCAGAGGTTCCAGGGTTACATTGATAAGGAATTTGCTGCAACTGAAGGAGAAGAAACCCTATAAGAAGTTCAAACAGTGGGCTGAAATTCATGGGCCAATCTATTCCATCAAAACTGGTGCTTCCACCATCATTGTTCTCAATTCCTCTGATGCAGCCAAGGAAGTGAGTACATTATTAACCCTTACGCTGTTGTCGGTTCACAATTCTGACAATGTGTATTTTCAATTTGTCAGTTAATGGCATTTTATCATTTTCGTTTTTCTGCAATGCTGTACTCTAGCGCTTCATTTTCATGCCTCAACCCCATCGATGGCATACTGTACAAGACCCTTCAGATTTGTTTTTTTTTTTTTTTGGTACATTGGAGGTGTGCTCGAAATCAGCACCAAAGGGCTGCTTGAGTAAGCTCTTGGTGTTAAGGCCTCTTAGCCTTCGTTAACGGTTTAAAATAAGTTTTTTTCTTGGCTTTTTTGATAAGGTACTATTCTTGGAAGTATTATTACAATTGATGAAGGGATTAATACTCAACGGTTTCCTTAGGCTGTTGTCTAATAGAACTCATGTTCTTATTCAAGTCACTTTCATTCTTTTCAAAACGCAGGGTCTATGAAGCACGGATACGGAATATGAGAATCTGATACGATACTGTATATGATACAGGAATATATCCAATTTCTTAAAAACAAGGATACGATACGTTAAGGATACGTTTAATTAAATAATTTTAAATTATATTATATATATATAATTTATAACATGAAGTGGTAATTCATAATATACAATTATCTAAAAAGCATAAATTGAAGCAAATTCATCATATAGTAGTTATCAAACAAGTACAATTCATAACATACTGGTCCAACAAACATAATTCATTACATTAAATTTTTTCTCTAATTAAAATTAAAGGAAAATCCCAAAAAAAAAAAGAATCAAAAAAATTTATACAACAGTAATTGATTCAATGCAAAACTCCATCATATATTCTCACAAATGCAAACTTTATAAAAGCTTATACAAAAGCAACAAAGGAAACAAACATAGACTAGAACACAAGGAGAATAACTTCATAAGCTCATATGGAATAAAAGAAACAATAAACAATGCACATCAATTCTCATAAACCTTAAAAGAGCTAACAACAGCAAAGCTTCGGAGCCAACAACACAGATTTTGGATCAGTGCCAATGAGAAGTCCATAACACTATTTTTCAGACAAAGAGTAGGGGAAGTGAGAGAGGAAGATAAAAGTGGAGGAATTACTCACTGGGAAGGAAGCTTTGGAGGCCTCAACAGTGATTGTTATGAAGTTGGACTATCACAGGCTATGGAGAAGATGAATAACCTGAGAAACTTTGAAGCTTCGAATAACAATGAAGATGAAGAACAGTTTGAAAATTAGAAGAAGCTTCAAACCCAAGAACGGCGAATCAAAATCTGCTTCAACGATACCAATCCGGTGAATTGACAATTGTTAATGGAGAACAGAAGTCACAAAGGAGAGGAATTCACGAAGAAAAGAAGTAAAAATGAACAAAGTGCAATGTTTTGGTGTCAGCCAAAAACATGGCGCCGTATCCGAGCCTTGTCCTGTCTTATTCGAGCCGTTTCCAACAGTATCCGAGCCGTGTCAAGTAGTATCCGAGCCGTATCCGAGCAGTATCGAATTTTAAAAAATTAAAAAATTAAAAAAAGTAATTATGGATACGAATCTGATACCTATCCCAGCATATCGGGGCCGTATCCGTGTCAGATACGTACTCGACACGGATACAACCCCCAATCTGAAGTATCGGTGCTTTAGAGTGTAGGGTACTTTTTCCCCTATACGACTTTCCTTACCAAGAGATAAAAGAAAGGAAAAAAAAAAAAAAAAAAACTTGCTAGAATTTCGTAAACTGAGAGACTGAAAGATCACAGTTCTATAAGCTGAAATGCATATCTAACATTCAAGCAAAAATGTAGCTGGAACAAGGAGCCTCCTCAACCCTTATGGTTTGCGTAGCTAATAAGACTGTCAACCCATAAATCAGAACAGACATGATTAGAGACTACACAAGCATCTTCAGACCAAAAGCATGTTACATTACTATTCTAACATTATTGGTTTATGCCAATGGATCTTACAAGCAAACAAAGATTTTCATGCATTGGCTATGTTCTGGGAAGAGCTGAAGAAATGACTTTACTAGTACTACAAGTTGAAATTCATGTTCCCTTGTTTTTATTTTCTACAGCTTGCAAGGTTAGAGACTTACAATGAGCCATGTTGTTTTTTAGTTTTAAACTTGGGTCGTTATGTTATTGTTCAGTATTGAGACTCATTACACTTATATGAAGTGGGAGTAAAGCATTAATGTCTGCTATATCATTCATTTTTTGGCTTCTAAACTTGAAAACTTCTAATGTTGTTGCAGGAAATGGTGACAAGATAATTCTATGAAGCACGGGTACTCCAAAATTCTCAAAGAGCCGGCCCTGGGGCGTACCAGATACTGGGACAGGTACGTCAACAAGAATTACTAGGAATTTTTTTTCTTTTCTGGTACTGCTTGGGTATGGCTAAGAAACGGCTGGATGGCTAAATTATTAGTTGGTACATGATTTAAAAAAAAAAAAAAAAATAGGCAATGGCAGTGTTTTCGCACAAATCCCAAATATGGACTGAAGAATTGTTTCGAGCTGACACTCTGAACCTCTTGCCTTCAGTTTCAATGTCTTGCATCCTGAAGATTGCTCGTTGCTATTGGAGAATCGAGATCTTCAGGCCGATGTTGAAGATCGGCTTTTCAAGCCGTTGAAGGTTGTTGTCTGTTGATCAAGATCGGCTTTCATTTTCATCTTAGTTCTTCAGTCTTCATGCCCGGGCTTGCCTTCAAGTACGACTCTGAACCTCTTGCCTTCAGCTTCTTCTCCTTGCTGTCACGCATGGGCGTACAGTTTCTACTTCTGCCTTTTTTTAGCTTTCATTTTTTTCTGCTTTCTTGCCATCATGCATGGGCTCGTTGCAATTTGCTGTTGCTTCTGTTTATTTGACCTAAGTTGACATGCTGCTTGCTTGCTTCTATTACTTGATTTGAGTTGTCTAAAATTAAGAAAAAGATAATCCTTTCAAGTTTTAATTAGGCATCATGCCCATCTTCAATTAGTGACCAGAATCATGGCAAGTCTAGTTGCCTGAGACGAGATGCGGTATCGGTATATATATTATATATATATATTTTTTAAATTATTTAATTTAACATATCCTAGGCGTACCGTTACTGTGATTTTTTGAAAAATGATGAATCGCTGTAACAGTATTGTACCATACCATACCGAAATACTGGTACCCGTGCTTCATAGCTAGATATTCATCCATTTCAACAAAGAAGCTTTCAAATCCACTGAAGATTCTGACTTCTGATAAATGTATGGTTGCTGTGAGTGATTACAATGAGTTTCACAAAATGGTTAAAAGATATGTCCTAACAAATTTTCTGGGAGCGAATGCTCAGGTTGGACAAATATACTAGTGAAGACAAATCATTTTTGTTGTAAAAGTAACTGATGTTATGCCTATTCTTTTTTTAACATCCAGAAGAGACACCGTTGTCACAGAGAAGCCATGATAGAAAATGTTTCAAGGAGATTGCACATACCTCTCCTAATCAGGCTGTAAATTTTAGGAAAGTATTTGAATCTGAACTCTTTGGAGTAGCACTGAAGCAAGTGAGTTCTTTTTTAAATGGAAATGCATAATTATAATAATGTAGAATAAAAATTCTAGAGCACTTGAGTTAAATTCGCAGGCTCTGGGACATGATGTCAAATCCATTTACGGGGAGGAGCTAGGGAGTACGTTTTCAAGAGAGGAGATGTTCAAAATTCTGGTGATTGACACGATGGAGGGTGCAATTGAGGTGGACTGGAGAGATTTTTTCCCTTACCTGAAATGGATTCCAAATAAGAGCGTGGAAATGAAAATACATCGGATGAGTTTCCGAAGAAAAGCAGTGATGAGTGCACTGATCAACGAACAGAAGAAGAAAATAGCTTCAGGAGAGGTAGTGTGCTGTGCAATTTCAAATCTTCTACGAAGACTCTTGATGGCTAGTGAGATAATCTTGTGCCTGTGCTGAACATGCAACAGGAATTGAATTGTTATAGTGACTATTTGTTAAGTGAAGCAAAAGAACTAACTGATGAACAAATTATTATGTTGCTCTGGGAGACGATCATTGAGACATCAGATACTCAATGGTCACACAGAATGGGCCATGAATGAACTTGCTAAAGACCAAAACCAACAGGTTGTGTCAGTTGCTTATTTCTCTCATTCATCTTAGTACTGTATGTTATTAATCCCTCTCTACAATTTGTGTTCCAGGATCGATTCCATCAGGAGCTCCAAAGTATTTGTGGACACAAGAAGATTACAGAGGAAAACTTGCCTCTGCTGCCATACTTAGGAGCTGTCTTCCATGAAACTCTGAGAAAGCATAGCCCAGTTACAGTAGTGCCATTGCGACATGCTCATGAAGACACCCAATTAGGAGGGTATCGCATTCATGCCAGAAGCCAGGTTGTTTGATATTATCAGCTTAATTTGTTATCTTTTACTGTAAGTATGATTCCCAGTTTTGACATGAAATTGTTGCACAGATTGCTATAATATATATATGGATGTCACATGAACAAGAAGCAATGGGAAAACCTGATGAATGGAAGCCTGAGTGATTTCTGGATAAGAAGTATGATCCCATGGATTTGTACAAGACAATGGCTTTTGGAGCTGGAAAGAGGGTAGGTACAGGTTCTCTTCAGGCAATGTTAATAGCTTGCACGGCAATTGGAAGGTTGATTCAGGAGTTCAAATGGAAGCTGAAAGAAGGGGAAGAAGAACATGTTGATACAGCAGGCCTCACCACCCATAAGCTCCATCCCCTACAAGTAATACTCAATCCAAGAGATCAAAGGCAAGATAAATGGATTCTAAAGATTTGATCCTGGCATTTCGACCTGTAAGCCATGTTCATAGAGGTTCTATTCCATATAAAATAGAGCTTTCATGAGCATAGGTTTCATTCTCTAAAATAGGTTTTATTATCTGTCTTTTGAAGTGGGTTTCTCTTTCTATAATGCTTCTGATAGTATTCTAAACCAAAGTTTAAGCATGCTATCCTTTGGGTAATTGCCCCGAACTCTGGTCGTTTTCCGATATATTTGATCCCTTCAAATAAACTTTACGTTGTTGGACTTTTGATTTGAGTTGTAATATCGACAGAATTGTGATTTGTTAATGTAGTGTAGGCCCAATTGTAAATGAAGAAGATTGTGAAGTCATGAAAATAATAGTTTCATAATCTTAAATAAAAGCTCGTCATCTTGATTTTTGAATGTAGAATTTTCTTTTCCATTATTAGCATTGTCACTTTCTCTGTTTTTTTCTCTCACTTGACTTCTGGCTGTCATCATTACTCAAATTGGCAGTTATGTGGCTAACCAGTTAGTGTTACTTGTTGTAACAAAAACGACATTGAAAAACAAAATTACCAAAACAAGAAGCAACAAAACTTAGTGACTTACGCCTACGGATGTGAGTGGCTGAATCTTATTATTAAAAGTTAAGTAAAACAATTTAAAAGGTATTGTTGTAAATCAAATCTTAAAATGTATATTTATATAGACCAGACTATACAAATTATAATTTGAATGGAAAATGTGTCATAAAAGTCTTTATATAAATATTCTTCCGTATGAATCATTGACAAATATAGTATAGATCAGCCTATAATAGTCTTAATTGAAATAGAAAATACGTTACAAAGTCCATATTGAAATCTTAGTGCAAATTTGACTGAGCATAAATGTGATTGGTAGTCAGATAAGATATTCGGCGTGAAAATTTGGAAATTCAATCAGTATTGAGTTCACCTAAAGTGGAAAAGGAGAAAAAGCAACACGTGGTCTCTTGGATAGTAATAAAGTACGAGATTGAGGTTGATTTTTCAAATTTCTATTTCAACAACATTAATGATCATATTTAAGGGAAACTCCATCATCATATCATAGAAACCCTGTTTTAATTGGAATAGAAAATATTAGAAAAGTCTTTGTTTGAATCTTCTTCAGAGTAAAAATCGGATTGTGCGTAAATGTCTTTGGTCAGATAAGATACTGACGTCAAAATTTGGAAATCCAATCAGTATTGAGTTAACGATCATATTTAAGAGAAGATCCATCATCATATTACAGAAACCCTGCTCTTCAGAGTTTTTTCTTTTGCCAAGGAAAATGGCTACCTCAGTTTATCAGACAAAGCCCTTTGCCGCCTCAGTTTCTCTGGGTGGTTTCTCCACCATTAGAGGACAGAACAGAATTACGCAGAAAAAAAATCTTACACTACCATCTGTACCATTGAAGAAGAAACATCTTACCCTACCATCTGTACCTGGTATTAAATTGCAGCATTGTTTTTCTGTTTCTACACAAATTCTTGATATTGGTTTAGGTTTCAAATTCACAATAGAAGTAGTTAATTTATAAGTAAAATGAATCTGTTCCTTTTGTGACAGAATATATATGAAATGATAAAAATTGTTTAACTTGAGGGAAAATGGGTGGTGCAGTGGTTCCGGGGTTACCCGTGTTAGGAAACTTGCTGCAACTAAAGGAGAAGAAACCCTTAACGACGTTCAAGCAGTGGGCTGATACTCATGGGCCTCATTTACTCTATCAGACTTGGTGATTCGACTGTCATTGTTATCAATTCTGCTGATATAGCCAATGAGGTGAGTATAACTGGCACTGCATTTTAATGTTCAAGTCCTAGTTTTGCACCTTTAGTATGGTAATTTCCCACTGTATAATAGAAGCAGATACATGTACCCGTGGAAGTGCTATTCCCATGACAAAAAGCCTAACATTATTTATTATTTGCATATATTTCATGTTTTTTATTTTCATTTTTCTTCGTGAAATTCAAGATTATTTCGGCTTCTAATTATCAATCAAAAACTTGTATGATTGTTGCAGGCAATGGTGACTAGATTTGATTCCATTTCAACAAGGAAGCTTACGAATGCATTGAAGTTTCTCAGTATGGATGGACGTATGGTTGCCACAAGTGACTACAGTGAGTTTCACAAAGCTGTTAAAAAACATGCCCTAACAAGCCTTTTGGGACCAACTGCTCAGGTTGATTAACAAAACTGATGTTGAGAAAATACTTTTGTTGCCAAACTCCTCTGATGCTTATTCTTTTCAATATTCAGAAGCGACATCGTTGTCACAGAGATGCCATGGTAGAAATCTTTCCAGGAAGTTGCATACACATGTGACTACCTCTCCTAATCAGACTATAAATTTTAGGGAACTATTCCAATCGGAACAATTTGGAGTAGCACTAAAGGAGGTGAGTTCCTTTTTAAATGGAATAATATATTATGTAGAATGAAATTGCTAGATCGAGTACTTAATTGAATGAAATTATCAGGCTCTAGGAAAAGATATTGTCGAACCCATTTTCGTGGAAGAGCTAGGGAGTACTTTGTCAAAAGAGGAAATATGCAAAATTCTAGTGATTGAACCGATGGAGGGTGCAATCGAGGTGGACTGGAGAGATTTCTTCCCTTACCTGAAATGGATGCCAAATAAGAGTTTGGAAATGAAACTGCCAGCGGTTGACTTTCCGGAGAAAATGCAGTGATGAGTGCACTTATGAAGGAGCAGAAGAAGCGAATAGCTTCAGGAGAGGTAATGTTAAGTAATGCAATTTTAAATCTTCTATGAAGGCTCTGTTGGCTATTGAGAATTTGACATAATTATGACATAACGTTGTGCTTGTGCTGGACAATGAACATATAACAGGAATTGGATTGTTATTTTGACTACCTATTATCTGAAGCAAAAGAACTAACTGAAGAACAAATTTCTATGTTGCTGTGGGAGATTATAATTGAGATACCAGATACTACAGTGGTTGCAGCAGAATGGGCCATGTTTGAAATTGCTAAAGACCAAAACCGACAGAATCGACTCTATCAAGAGCTCCAAAATATATGTGGACATGAGAAGATTACAGAGGAAAACTTGCCTCAGCTGCCATACTTAGGAGCAGTTTTTCATGAGACCTTAAGAAAGCATACCCCAGTTCCAATAATACCATTCCGATATGTTCATGAAGATACCGAATTAGGAGGGTATTATGTTCCTGCCGGAAGTGAGGTTGTTTGATATTCATTTTGATCTTAATGTGTTATTCTTTAGCTTTCTTACTATGTAAATATGATTGCCAATTCTGACATGAAATTATGGCACAGATTGCTATAAATTTATATGGATGTAACATGACAAGAATAAGTGGGAAAACCCACAAGAGTGGAAGCCTGAGAGGTTTCTCGACGACAAATATAATACTGCAGATTTGTACAAGACGATGGCTTTTGGAGGAGGGAAGAGGGTATGTGCAGGTGCTACTCAGGCAACGTTGTCAGTTTCTGTGGCAATTGGTAGGCTGATTCAGGAGTTTGAATGGAGCCTGAAAGAAGGAGAGGAAGAAAATGTGGATACTGTGAGCCTCACTACCCACAAGTTACATCCACTACATGTATTCCTCAAGCCAAGACATCAGGATAAAAAATAATATTGATTCTTTGGTGCAAAGCTGTTTCTCTAGTAAAATTTAGTGATGTTTACAGAGGTTATGATCCATATCCATAAATAATAGAGCTTCATGCCTTCTACCTAAAAAAAATTGTAAAATTTAGGTCATTTAAAATGAAGTTTATATTATTTTTTATATTTGGACATTGTGTTTAAAATCTAAAAAATAAATAAAATTGTTGAATTCAATTCATTTGAAATGGATTTTAAATTTTTTATGCTTTGAATAAAAATGAATTACTATAGATTTTAAATTTTTCATCAAATTTCATTTTGTATAATTCATTTGAGATTAGTAAATAATGGACACATACAATTTTATCTTTATAATTTTTTACTCCTTAAATATATGATATTTTAACCATTATTGTTTCTCACACATTATGCAACAATTTTACTATTATTTTTTTCTATATTTTAAATGATATTTTTACTCTTATTATTTTTAACATCTTAAATGACAATTTTATCATTATTATTCTTCACATTTTAAATGACACTTTTATCTTTATTATTTCTCATATCATCTTAAATAATTTTACCCTTATTATTTTCTACCACCTTAAATGACACTCTATCCTTATTATTTCTCACACCTTAAATAATAATTAATCTTTATTAATTTCACAATTTTATATAATTATTGAAATTATAAATTTATATGTAATATATTTTGTGTTTCATGATATTCATTGAACATTTTGCATTATATATGTTTGTAAGTGCTTAGCTACAATTACGAACATCAAATTATAGAAGTGTGACTACTAAAAAGTTTTAGTAAGCATATAATAGGCTGTCGTGGACATATCTTTAGTATTATTTCAATAATCATTTTAATTAAAAGAATAGGACAGTTCAAAAAAAAAATGTAATTAAAACGAATTTTTCATATGTTCTAAACGAGATAAATGACACATTGATAAGGAATTTGCTGCAACTGAAGGAGAAGAAACCCTATAAGACGTTCAAACAGTGGGTTGAGATTCATGGGCCAATCTATTCCATCAAAACTGGTGCTTCCACCATCATTGTTCTCAATTCCGCTGATGCAGCCAAGGAGGTGAGTACATTATTAACCCTAACGCTGTTGTCGGTTCACAATTCTGACAATGTGTATTTTCAATTTTTTCAGTTAATGGCATTTTATCATTTTCTTTTTTCTGCAATGCTGTACTCTAGGGCTTCATTTTCATGCCTCAACTCCATCGACGGCATACTGTACAAGACCCTTCACATTTTTATTTTTTTTGGGTACATTGGAGGTGCTCGAAATCAGCATCAAAGGGCTGCATGAGTAAGCTCTTGGTGTTAAGACCCCTTAGCCTTCGTTAACGGTTTAAAGTAATTTTTTTTCTTGGCTTTTTTGATAAGGTACTATTCTTAGAAGTATTATTACAATTGATGAAGGGATTAATATTCAACGGTTTCCTTAGGCTGTTGTCTAATAGAACTCATGTTCTTTGTTCAAGTCACTTTCATTCTTTTCAAAACGCAGGGTACTTTCTCCCCTATACGATTTTCCTTGCCAAGAGATAAAAGAAAGAAAAAAAAAAAACTTGCTAGAATTTCGTAAACTGAGAGACTGAAAGATTACAGTCCTATAAGCAGCTGGAACAGGGAGCCTCCTCAACCCTTATGGTTTGTGTAGCTAATAAGACTGCCAACCCATAAATCAGAACAGACATGATTAGAGACACACAAGCATCTTCAGACCAAAAGCATGTTACATTACTATTCTAACATTATTGGTTTATGCCAATGGATCTTGCAAGCAAACAAAGATTTTCATGCATTGGCTGTGATCTGGGAAGAGCTGAAGAAATGACTTTACTAGTAGTACAAGTCGAAATTCCTGTTCTCTTGTTTTTATTTTCTACAGCTTGCAGGGTAGACTTCCAATGAGCCATGTTGTTTTTTAGTTTTAAACTTGGGTCGTTATGGTATTGTTCAGTATTGAGACTCATTACACTTATATGAAGTGGGAGTAAAGCATTAATGTCTGCATATCATTCATTTTTTGGCTTCTAAACATTGAAAACTTCTAATGTTGTTGCAGGCAATGGTGACTAGATATTCATCCATTTCAACAAAGAAGCTTTCAAATCCACTGAAGATTCTGACTTCTGATAAATGTATGGTTGCCGTGAGTGATTACAATGAGTTTCAGAAAATTGTTAAAAGATATATCCTAACAAATGTTCTGGGAGCCAATGCTCAGGTTGGACAAATATACTAGTGTAAGACAAATCATTTTTGTTGTAAAAGTAACTTATCTTATGTCTATTATTTTTTTAACATCCAGAAGAGACACTGTTGTCACAGAGAAGCCATGATAGAAAATGTTTCAAGGAGATTGCACACACATGTGAATACCTCTCCTATTCAGGTTGTAAATTTTAGGAAAGTATTTGAATCTGAACTCTTTGGAGTAGCACTGAAGCGAGTTCCTTTTTAATGGAAATGCATACTTAATGTAGAATAAAAATTCTAGAGCACTTGAGTTAAATTCGCAGGCTCTGGGACAAGTCAAATCCATTTACATGGAGGAGCTAGGGAGTACTTTATCAAGAGAGGAGATGTTCAAAATTCTGGTGATTGACACGATGGAGGATGCAATTGAGGTGGACTGGAGAGATTTTTTCCCTTACCTGAAATGGATTCCAAATAAGAGCGTGGAAATGAAAATCCAGTGGATGAGTTTCCGAAGAAAAGCAGTGATGAGTGCACTGATAAATGAGCAGAAGAAGAAAATAGCTTCAGGAGAGGTAGTGTGCTGTGCAATTTCAAATCTTGTATGAAGACTCTTGATGGCTAGTGACATAATCTTGTGCCTCTGCTGAACATGTAACTGGAATTGAATTGTTATGGTGACTATTTGTTAAGTGAAGCAAAAGAACTAACTGACGGACAAATTATTATGTTGCGCTGGGAGACGATCATTGAGACATCAGGTACTACAATGGTCACAGCGAATGGGCCATGAATGAACTTGCTGAAGACCAAAACCAACAGGCTGTGTCAGTTGCTTATTTCTCTCATTCATCTTAGTACTGTATGTCACTAATCCCTCTCTACCATTAGTAATCCAGGATCGACTCTATCAGGAACTCCAAAGTATTTGTGGATGCGAGAAGATTACAGAGGAAAACTTGCCTCTGCTGCCATACTTAGGAGCTGTCTTCCATGAAACTCTGAGAAAGCATAGCCCAGTTTTTGTAGTGCCATTGTGACATGCTCATGAAGACACCCAATTGGGAGGGTATCACATTCATGCCGGAAGCCAGGTTGTTTGATATTATCAGCTTAATTTTTTGTCTTTTACTGTAAGTATGATTCCCAGTATCGACATGAAATTGTTTCACGGATTGCTATAAATATATATGGATGTCACATGAACAAGAAGCAATGGGAAAACCTGATGAATGGAAGCCTGAGTGGTTTCTGGATAAGAAGTATGATCCCATGGATTTGTACAAGACAATGGCTTTTGGAGCTGGAAAGAGGGTAGGTACAGGTTCTCTTCAGGCAATGTTAATAGCTTGCACGGCAAGTGGAAGATTGATTCAGGAGTTCAAATGGAAGCTGAAAGAAGGGGAAGAAGAACATGTTGATACAGTAGGCCTCACCACCCATAAGCTCCATCCCCTACAAGTAATACTCAATCCAAGATATCAAAAGTCAAGATAAATAGATTCTAAAGATTTGATCTCGGCATTTCGACCTGTAAACCATGTTCATAGAGGTTCTATTCCATATAAAACTGAGCTTCATGAGCATAGGTTTTATTCTCTAAAATAGGTTGTATTATCTGTCATTTGAAGTGGGTTTCTCTTTCTATAATGCCTCTGATAGTGTTGTAAACCGAAGTTAAAGCATGCTATCCTTTGGGTAATTGCCCAGAACTCTGGTCGTTTTCCAATATATTTGATCCCTTCAAATAAACTTTACGTTGTTGGGCTTTTGATTTGAGTTGTAATATTGACAGAGTTGTGAGCTGTTAATGTAGTGTCGGCCCAATTGTGAATGAAGGAGATTGTAAAGTCATCAATTCTTAATCTTAAATAAATATTTGAATGGAAAATGTGTTATAAAAGTCTTTATATAAATATCCTTCCGTGTGAATCATTGACAAATATGGTATAGATCATACTATAAGCAAAAATTATAGAAAGGTCCATTTTGTAAAATATAAATTTTAAATAGATTATTTTTGAAACTAATATTAAAAATGACTAAAATTATCATTTTATTTATCACGTCAACCAGTCACATCAGTAAAAAATAAAAAAAAATAAAAATAAACAGTAATTTCGTGAGCCCAACTCACGGCGTTATTGTACATATCTTTTTGTAAGTGAGAAAAAAAATTATTTTTATCTTTTTTCAAAAATAAAAATATATGAATAGTAACTTCGTGAGTCCAACTCATGAAGCTACTACTTAATTCTTTTTCTTATTTTTTATTTGTATCTTGAAAAAATTTATCCTAATATTACAACCACAAAAAAATAAAAATAAACAGTAACGTCATGATCCCAACTCACGAAATTACTGTTATTTGTTTTGTAATTTTTCTTTTTAGTAGAAAGAAAATGTTTACATTTATATAGTTTAATTTCTTAATAATTCAATTTTCGATGAATTAAATTTACAAAAAATACTAGTTTTTTTAATAATTTAAGAATTAAATGCATCTATTATTATAAAAAATAGTACACTAATTACTTTACCCAAAAAATTGTTAATTTATATATAAAATTAATTAATTTGATAAAAGGAAAGAAAAAAGAATATACTCATTGTTGTATGATTGTTGCGGGCACTGGTGACTAGATTTGATTCCATTTCAACAAGGAAGCTTACGAATGCAGTGAAGTTTCTCATTGACAAAGAGAATATGATCTTACGAAGAAATAGTTTTATCAAAAAAAAAATTATTAATTTATTTATTATTGTCTTACTAAATATATAGATTAAAAAAATACAAGGGAGAAAATAAATTAAAAATAAATAATAGTAATTTCATGTGTTGGGCTCACGAAGTAACTGTTTATGTGTTTTTTTATAATCTTTTTTTTGAAACATCGTAAAATTTTTAAATCGACTGAAAAAAAAAATTACAAAACAAATAACAGTAACTTCATGGGTTAGGATCACAAAATTAGTGTTCATTTTAATTTTTTTATGGTTGTAATGTTGGGGTAAATTTTTTCAAGATAAATAAAAAATACAAAAAAACTGTTAATGTATAGTAACTATTCATATATTTCTCACTTAAAAAAAAATTTCAACGAATGGACAAAATTAAAAAAATAAAATAAACAACAGTAACTTCATGTGGCAGGTGAGATGATAAATTTGGTCTATTTTTAATATTAATTATAAAAATAATCAATTTTGAATTTATATTTTCAAAAATAGTTCATGATTTTTCGAAACAGAAAATATGTTACAAAGCCCATATTGGGATCCTAGTGCAAATTTGTCTGAGCACAAGTGTGATTGGTTGTCAGATAAGACATTAGATAAGGAGAAAGAGCATATGTGGTCTCTTGGAGAGACAGAGAAAGAGCATATGTGGTCTCTTGGAGAGACAGAAGACATATTATACGAGATTGAGGTTGATTTTTCAATTTTATTTTTATTTTTAATTATTATTTTTTTTTTTTAAAAGATATATCCTAACAAATGTTCTGGGAGCCAATGCTCAGGTTGGACAAATATACTAGTGTAAGACAAATCATTTTTGTTGTAAAAGTAACTTATCTTATGTCTATTATTTTTTTAACATCCAGAAGAGACACTGTTGTCACAGAGAAGCCATGATAGAAAATGTTTCAAGGAGATTGCACACACATGTGAATACCTCTCCTATTCAGGTTGTAAACTTTAGGAAAGTATTTGAATCTGAACTCTTTGGAGTAGCACTGAAGCGAGTTCCTTTTTAAATGGAAATGCATACTTAATGTAGAATAAAAATTCTAGAGCACTTGAGTTAAATTCACAGGCTCTGGGACAAGTCAAATCCATTTACATGGAGGAGCTAGGGAGTACTTTATCAAGAGAGGAGATGTTCAAAATTCTGGTGATTGACACGATGGAGGATGCAATTGAGGTGGACTGGAGAGATTTTTTCCCTTACCTGAAATGGATTCCAAATAAGAGCGTGGAAATGAAAATCCAACGGATGAGTTTCCGAAGAAAAGCAGTGATGAGTGCACTGATCAATGAACAGAAGAAGAAAATAGCTTCAGGAGAGGTAGTGTGCTGTGCAATTTCAAATCTTGTATGAAGACTCTTGATGGCTAGTGACATAATCTTGTGCCTCTGCTGAACATGTAACTGGAATTGAATTGTTATGGTGACTATTTGTTAAGTGAAGCAAAAGAACTAACTGACGGACAAATTATTATGTTGCTCTGGGAGACGATCATTGAGACATCAGGTACTACAATGGTCACAGCGAATGGGCCATGAATGAACTTGCTGAAGACCAAAACCAACAGGCTGTGTCAGTTGCTTATTTCTCTCATTCATCTTAGTACTGTATGTCACTAATCCCTCTCTACCATTAGTAATCCAGGATCGACTCTATCAGGAACTCCAAAGTATTTGTGGATGCTAGAAGATTACAGAGGAAAACTTGCCTCTGCTACCATACTTAGGAGCTGTCTTCCATGAAACTCTGAGAAAGCATAGCCCAGTTTTTGTAGTGCCATTGCGACATGCTCATGAAGACACCCAATTGGGAGGGTATCACATTCATGCCGGAAGCCAGGTTGTTTGATATTATCAGCTTAATTTTTTATCTTTTACTGTAAGTATGATTCCCAGTATCGACATGAAATTGTTTCACGGATTGCTATAAATATATATGGATGTCACATGAACAAGAAGCAATGGGAAAACCTGATGAATGGAAGCCTGAGTGGTTTCTGGATAAGAAGTATGATCCTATGGATTTGTACAAGACAATGGCTTTTGGAGCTGGAAAGAGGGTAGGTACAGGTTCTCTTCAGGCAATGTTAATAGCTTGCACGGCAAGTGGAAGATTGATTCAGGAGTTCAAATGGAAGCTGAAAGAAGGGGAAGAAGAACATGTTGATACAGTAGGCCTCGCCACCCATAAGCTCCATCCCCTACAAGTAATACTCAATACAAGATATCAAAAGGCAAGATAAATAGATTCTAAAGATTTGATCTCGGCATTTCGACCTGTAAACCATGTTCATAGAGGTTCTATTCCATATAAAACTGAGCTTCATGAGCATAGGTTTTATTCTCTAAAATAGGTTGTATTATCTGTCATTTGAAGTGGGTTTCTCTTTCTATAATGCCTCTGATAGTGTTGTAAACCGAAGTTAAAGCATGCTATCCTTTGGGTAATTGCCCAGAACTCTGGTCGTTTTCCAATATATTTGATCCCTTCAAATAAACTTTACGTTGTTGGGCTTTTGATTTGAGTTGTAATATTGACAGAGTTATGAGCTGTTAATGTAGTGTCGGCCCAATTGTGAATGAAGGAGATTGTAAAGTCATCAATTCTTAATCTTAAATAAATATTTGAATAGAAAATGTGTTATAAAAGTCTTTATATAAATATCCTTCCGTGTGAATCATTGACAAATATAGTATAGATCATACTATAAGCAAAAATTATAGAAAGGTCCATTTTGTAAAATATAAATTTAAAATGGATTTTTTTTAAAATTAATATTAAAAATGGATTAAAATTACCATTTTACTTATCACGTCAACCAATCACATCAGTAAAAAATAAAAATAATAAAAAATAAACAGTAATTTCGTGAACCCAACTCACGGCGTTATTGTACATATCTTTTTGTAAGTGAGAAGAAAAAATTATTTTTATCTTTTTTCAAAAATAAAAATATATGAATAGTAACTTCGTGAGTCCAACTCATGAAGCTACTACTTAATTCTTTTTCTTATTTTTTATTTGTATCTTGAAAAAATTTATCCTAATATTACAACCACAAAAAAATAAAAATAAATAGTAACGTCGTGATCCCAACTCACGAAATTACTGTTATTTGTTTTGTAATTTTTCTTTTTAGTAGAAAGAAAATTTTTAGATTTATATAGTTTAATTTCTTAACTATTCAATTTTTGATGAAATTAAATTTACAAAACAATACTAATTTTGTTTTAATAATTTAAGGATTAAATGCATCTATTATTATAAAAAATAGTACACTAATTACTTTACCCAAAAAATTGTTAATTTATATATAAAATTAATTTATTTGATAAAAGGAAAGGCAAAAAATATACTCATTGTTGTATGATTGTTGCAGGCAGTGGTGACTAGATTTGATTCCATTTCAACAAGGAAGCTTACGAATGCAGTGAAGTTTCTCATTGACAAAGAGAATATGATTTTATCAAGAAATAATTTTATCAAAAAAAAATTATTAATTTATCTATTATTGTCTTACTAAATATATAGATTAAAAAAATACAAGGGAGAAAATAAATTAAAAATAAATAAATAGTAATTTTATGTGTTGGGCTCACGAAGTAACTGTTTATGTGTTTTTTTATAATCTTTTTTTTGAAACATCGTAAAATTTTTAAATCGACTGAAAAAAAAAAATTACAAAACAAACAACAGTAACTTCATGGGTTGGGATCACGAAATTAGTGTTCATTTTAATTTTTTTATGGTTGTAATGTTGGATAAATTTTTTCAAGATAAATAAAAAATAAAAAAAAACTATTAATGAATAGTAACTATTCATATATTTTTTATTTTTGAAAAATGATAAAAAAATTTCTCACTTACAAATTTTTTTTTTCTTCCCACTTAAAAAAAAATTTCAACGAATGGACGAAATTAAAAAAATAAAATAAACAACAATAACTTCATGTGGCAGGTAAGATGATAAATTTGGTCTATTTTTAATATTAATTATAAAAATAATCAATTTTGAATTTATATTTTTTAAAATAGTCCATGATTTTTCGAAACAGAAAATATGTTACAAAGCCCATATTGGAATCCTAGTGCAAATTTGTCTGAGCATAAATGTGATTGGTTGTCAGATAAGACATTAGATAAGGAGAAAGAGCAATATGTGGGCTCTTGGAGGACTTTTGGATAAAAGGGTCTAAGTTCTAAAATTTTTGTACAAAATGGTAAATTTATTATTTTAATAGGTAAAATGGGGTAAATGCTGAAACCACATTTTCAAAACACGGTTTCTAAGTCCACCCTGGCATGCCATGTCACCCACGGACCCCACAGCACACACCTCACAGGGAGCGCGCGTGAAAAAAAGAAAAAAGTTGAAACCGGCTTTTGAAAAGCCGGTTTCAACAAAATTTTATCCCCCGCGGGAGACAAAATTTTGACGGGAGCATTGTGCAATTTCCTCCTCCAAAAGCAGCTTCTAGCCTTGAGGCTGGAGACTGAGGGCTGGGACTAAAAAAAGAATTTGGATTGGGTGCACTGGGCAGTCAATGAAAATATATATCCATCAAGTCTTAACTTAATTAATTAAAATTAAAATATTTTTAATTTAAGTCTGATCATTGACTGATTTATATATAAATTTTTTATTATTCTAATTTTTTTATCTCATTTTATGTGTAATTAAAGTATTATTATTTACTAAATTGTGATTCATAATTTTTTTAGAGTTTAAAATATAATTTAATATATATATATATATATTATAAATAAATAATTATTGTACTTATTCTTTAATTAATATACATAATAAAATAATTTTAGATATTTTTTAATCAATTAAATGAACATAACATATCACATCTCTAAAAGCTGAAAAAAAAAAAAAATACAACTTCCAACTATAAAACCACCGAGAGAAGTATTGTACACTTTCTTTTTTTTATTTTTTGTTTTGCCATTTTTTCTTTTTCTGTTGCAAGCCCATCCTCCTAATTTAAGGGCATTACAGTTCTCAATTTTGTCTCCGGCGGGGGACAAAATTTTGTTGAAACCGGCTTTTCAAAAGTCGGTTTCAACTTTTTTCTTTTTTTCACGCGCGCCTCCTGTGAGGTGTGTGCTGTAGGGTTCGTGGGTGACATGGCATGTCAGGTTGGACTCAGAAACCGTGTTTTGAAAATGCAGTTTCAACATTTACCCTATTTTGGCTATTAAAGTAATAATTTTATCATTTTGTACACAAATTTTGGGACTTAAGTCCGTCTCTTGGAGAGACAGAAGACATATTGTACGAGATTGAGGTTGATTTTTCAATTTATTTTTTTTAATTGATGTGACTGGTTAACGTGAGAGGTAAAATGACCGTTCATTTCTAATATTAATTTTTAAAATAATTTATTTCAAATTTATATTTTTAAAAATAATCCATTTCATAATTTTTCCTTGAAACAGAAAATATGTTACAAAGCCCATATTGGAATCCTAGTGCAAATTTGACTAAGCATAAATGTGATTGGTAGTCAGATAAGACATTGGATAAGGAGAAAGAGCAATATGTGGTCTCTTGGAGAGACAGAAGACATTGTGCGAGATTGAGGTTGATTTTTCAAATTTCTATTTCAACAACATTAATGATCATATTAAGGGAAACTCCATCATCATATCATAGAAACCCTGTTTTAATTCGAATAGAAATTATTAGAAAAGTTATAATCGGATTGTGCATAAATATCATTGGTCAGATAAGATACTGACCACAAAATTTGGAAATCCAATCAGTATTAAGTGGAATCAACAACATTAACGATCATATTTAAGAGAAGATCCATCATCACATCACAGAAACGCTGTTCTTCAGAGTTTTTCTTTTGCCAAGGAAAATGGCTACCTCAGTTTATCATACAAAGCCCTTTGCCGCCTCAGTTTCTCTGGGTGGTTTCTCCACCATTAGAGGACAGAGCAGAGTTACGGAGAAGAAACATATTACACTACCATCTGTACCATTGGAGAAGAAGCATCTTACCCTACCATCTGTACCTGGTATTAAATTGCAGCATTGTTTTTCTGTTTTCTACACAAATTCTTGATATTGGTTTAGGTTTCAAATTCACAATAGAAGTAGTTAATTTATAAGTAAAATGAATCTGTTCCTTTTGTGACAGAATATATATGAAATGATAAAAATTGTTTAACTTGGGGGAAAATGGGTGGTGCAGTGGTTCCGGGGTTACCCGTGTTAGGAAACTTGCTGCAACTAAAGGAGAAGAAACCCTTAACGACGTTCAAGCAGTGGGCTGATATTCATGGGCCAATTTACTCGATCAGACTTGGTGATTCGACTGTCATTGTTATCAATTCTGCAGATATAGCCGATGAGGTGAGTATAACTGCCACTGCTCTGCTTTTTCATGTTCCAGTCCTAGTTTTGCACCTTTAATATAGCAATTTTCCCACTATAAATAGAAGCAGATATATGTACCCGTGGAAATGCTATTCCCATAACAAAAAGCCTAACATTATTTATTATTTGCATCTATTTCATGTTTTTTATTTTCATTTTTCTTCGTGAAATTCAAGACTATTTCGGCTTCTAATTATCAATCAAAAATTTGTATGATTTTTGCAGGCAATGGTGACTAGATTTGATTCCATTTCAACAAGGAAGCTTACGAATGCAGTGAAGTTTCTCAGTATGGATGGATGTATGGTTGCCACAAGTGACTACAGTGAGTTTCACAAAGCTATTAAAAAACATGCCCTAACAAGCCTTTTGGGACCAACAGCTCAGGTTGATAAACACAACTATGTTGAGAAATTACTTTTGTTGCCAAACTCCTCTGATGCTTAATCTTTATAATATTCAGAAGCGACATCGCTGTCACAGAGATGCCATGGTAGATAGTCTTTCCAGGAAGTTGCATACACATGTGACTACCTCTCCTAATCAGACTATAAATTTTAGGGAACTATTCCGATCGGAACAATTTGGAGTAGCACTGAAGGAGGTGAGTTCCTTTTTAAATGGAATAATGTATTATGCAGAATAAAATTGCTAGATCTAGTACTTAATTGAATGAAATTTGCAGGCTCTAGGAAAAGATATTGTCGAACCCATTTTCGTGGAAGAGCTAGGGAGTACTTTGTCAAGAGAAGAAATATTCAAAATTTTGGTGCTTGACCTCTTGGAGGGTGCAATCGAGGTGGACTGGAGAGATTTCTTCCCTTACCTGAAATGGATTCCAAATAAGAGTTTGGAAATGAAACTCCAGGGGCTGAATTTCAGGAGAAAAGTAGTGATGAGTGCACTTATGAAGGAGCAGAAAAGCGAATAGCTTCAGGAGAGGTAATGTTAAGTAATGCAATTTTAAATCTTCTATGAAGGCTCTGTTGGCTATTGAGAATTTGACATAATGTTGTGCTTGTGCTGGACAATGAACATATAACAGGAATTGGATTGTTATTTTGACTACCTATTATCTGAAGCAAAAGAACTAACTGAAGAACAAATTTCTATGTTGCTGTGGGAGATTATAATTGAGATACCAGATACTACAGTGGTTACAGCAGAATGGGCCATGTTTGAACTTGCTAAAGACCAAAACCGACAGAATCGACTCTATCAAGAGCTCCAAAATATATGTGGACATGAGAAGATTACAGAGGAAAACTTGCCTCAGCTGCCATACTTAGGAGCTGTTTTTCATGAGACCTTAAGAAAGCATACCCCAGTTCCAATAATACCATTCCGATATGTTCATGAAGATACCGAATTAGGAGGGTATCATGTTCCTGCCGGAAGTGAGGTTGTTTGATATTCATTTTGATCTTAATGTGTTATTCTTTAGCTTTCTTACTATGTAAATATGATTGCCAATTCTGACATGAAATTATGGCACAGATTGCTATAAATTTATATGGATGTAACATGGACAAGAATAAGTGGGAAAACCCACAAGAGTGGAAGCCTGAGAGGTTTCTCGACGACAAGTATAATACTGCAGATTTGTACAAGACGATGGCTTTTGGAGGAGGGAAGAGGGTATGTGCAGGTGCTACTCAGGCAACGTTGTCAGTTTCTGTGGCAATTGGTAGGCTGATTCAGGAGTTTGAATGGAGCCTGAAAGTAGGAGAGGAAGAAAATGTGGATACTGTGAGCCTCACCACCCACAAGTTACATCCACTACATGCATTCCTCAAGCCAAGAGATCAGGATAAAAAATAATATTTATTCTTTGGTGCAGAGCTGTTTCTCTAGTAAAATTTAGTGATTTTTATAGAGGTTATGATCCATATCCATAAATAATAGAGCTTCATGCCTTCTACCTAAAAAAAATTGGAAAATTTAGGTCATTTGAAATGAAGTTTATATTATTTTTTATATTTGGACATTGTGTTTAAAATCTAAAAAAAAAAATGTTGAATTCAATTCATTTGAAATGGATTTTAAATTTTGTATGTTTTGAATAAAAATGAATTACTATAGATTTTAAGTTCTTCACACAAAAAATGTATCAAATTTCATTTTGTATAATCCATTTGAGATTAGTAAGTAATGGACACACCTTAAATGACAATGTTATCTTTATAATTTTTTACTCCTTAAATATATGATATTTTAACCATTATTGTTTCTCACACATTATATAACAATTTTTCACATTATTTTTTTTATATTTTAAATGATATTTTTACTCTTATTATTTTTAACATCTTACATGAAAATTTTACCCTTATTATTTTTCACATTTTAAATGACACTTTTATCTTTATTATTTCTCATATCATCTTAAATAATTTTACCCTTATTATTTTCTACCACCTTAAATGACACTCTATCCTTATTATTTCTCACACCTTAAATAATAATTAATCTTTATTAATTTTCACAATTTTTTGTAATTATTAAAATTATTAATTTATATGTAATATATTTTGTGTTTCATGACATTCATTGAACATTTTGCATTATCTATGTTTGTACGTGCTTAGCTACAATTACGAACATCAAATTATAGAAGTGTGACTACTAAAAAGTTTTAGTAAGCATATAATAGGCTGTCGTGGACATATCTTTTAGTATTATTATTTCAATGATCATTTTAATTAAAAGAATAGGACAGTTTTAAAAAAAAATGTAATTAAAACGAATTTTTCATATGTTCTAAACGAGATAATTGAATTGAATTTTATAATTATTTATTTTATCAAATATTTTTTATTTTTTATTTAGTTCCAAACTGTTAAATCAAGTTATTATTAAATTTTGAACTTTTTGAACTCAATAAATAATAATCAAACATGATGGAGAATATTTTTTTTTTCCATTTTCTTACTAGGTATAATAAGTATATTTACCTATAATTTTTTGGTATGTATATTAATTATTAATTAACATATATATAAATATCATAAACACAATTTACGTATTGATACAAAAGTTAATATTATAATAAGAGTACTTTAAATATTTTAATTATTTTTTAAAAATTTGGATTAAATTGTAGTATTTTTTTAAATAAAAATAATAAAATCAATAGAAACCTGTGAAACTTTTAGAAATTTAGGAGAGGTTGATCTAATATTAACGTAATCCACTGGAGTTTGGTGTAATTATTGGAAAAAAAAAAAAAAAAAAAGGGAAAAGAAATTTGATGCAGGTGGTTAGTTGGGTATGCTACTTTTTTTCTTCTAATTTGCTGGGAAACAAACACTGCTACACTGAAGAGGAGAAGATAGGAACAGAACAGACCGGTATCTTCCTTATCCATAGACAATGACCACATTGCAAATTCGTTTCTGTCAGCATTCTTGCATTAATTCAGAAAATTGATCTTGATATTCCAAATACCAAACGCCAAAAAGGAATCTTTTTTTTTTGCATAATGCTTGACAACAATCAAAAAGGGTGGGATCCAAACAATCCTCATCTCTCAAAAGTGATGGAGCATATACCATTTATCACCTGCTACTGAGAAACGACAACTTAGCTCTGCTTGAAATTTAGCCATGAAAACAGTGATCTTAGGTTTCCGTCTGTATCGAAAACAATCACCAGCCAAAGGCAAGCACCATTATTACTATATAAACCCTGTTCAACGTTTTTGTTTAGTAAAGTGGCTACCATGACTGACATCCTTCAAGTAATTCAGACGAAGCCCTTTGCCACCTCTGTTTCTCTGGGTGGTTTCTCTTTGTTGTTGTTCCTCTTCTTCATTAGAGGGCTGAACAGATCTTTGAAGAAGAAAAATCCTACACTTCCACCTGTACCCGGTATTGCAGTATTATGGTTTTGTTTCCAACACAAATCCTGATATTGGCTAAAATTTCAATTCTTTTGAAATGAATCTTCTGTTTTTACCTTCTTTATACTATTTTTATTTGCTCATTGGGGAATTGGGTGGTGCAGAGGTTCCAGGGTTACCATTGATAGGGAATTTGCTGCAACTGAAGGAGAAGAAACCCCATAAGACGTTCAAACAGTGGGCTGAAATTCATGGGCCAATCTACTCCATCAGAACTGGTGCTTCCACCATCATTGTTCTCAATTCCGCAGATGCTGCCAAGGAGGTGAGTACATTATTAATCCTTACGCTGTTGTCTGTTCACAATTCTGACAATGTGTATTTTCAATTTGTCAATTAATGGCATTCTATCATTTTCGTTTTTCTGCAATGCTGTACTCTAGCGCTTCATTTTCATGCCTCAACTCCATCGATGGCATACTGTATGAGACCCTTTAGCCTTTTTTTTCTTTATTTGGTACTGCTCGAAATCGGCACCTAAAAGTGAGGCGGAACAAGTATCAACAGCTTGAGCTAAGCTCTTCGTGCCAAGATTTAATGATTTAAAATAAGTTTTTTTATTAGCTTTTTTGATAAGGTACCTTTCTTGGAAGTATTATTACAATTGATGAAGTGATTAATACTCAACGGTTTCCTTAGGCAGTTGTCTAATAGAACTCATGTTCTTGTTCAAGTCATTTTCATTCTTTTCAAAACGCAGGGTACTTTTTCCCCTATACTTAGCTAGATTTTCCATGGCCAAGAGATAAAAGAGAAAAAAAAACGTGCTAGAATTTCATAGACTGGAATCAGTCCTATAAGCCTAAATGCTTAATCTAGCATTCAAGCAAAAACGCAGCTGGAATGGGGAGCCTCCTCAACCCATACGGTTTATTAATGACACACGAGCATCTTCAGACAGAAGCATGTTACATTACTATTCTAATATTATTGGTATATGCCAATGGATCTTGCAAGCAAACAAAGATTTTCATGCATTGGCTGTGTTCTGGGAAGAGCACAAAAAAAGACTTTACTAGTAGTACAAGTTGAAATTCCTGTTCCTTTGTTTTTATTTTCGACAGCTAGCAGAGTAGAGACTTACAATGAGCTATGTCGTGTTTTAGTTTTAAACTTGGGTCATTATGTTATTGTTCAGTATCGGGACTCGTCACATTTATATGAGGTGGGAGTAAACAATTAATGTCTGCATATCATTCCTTTTTTTCCCTTTTACCGTGATATTCAAAGTTAATTGGCATCTAAACTTGATAACTTCTAATGTTGTTGCAGGCAATGGTGACTAGATATTCATCCATTTCAACAAAGAAGCTTACATATCCACTGAAGATTCTGACTTCGGATAAATGTATTGTTGCCATGAGTGACTACAATGAGTTTCACAAAATGGTTAAAAGATATATCCTAACAAATGTTCTGGGAGCAAATGCTCAGGTTGGTCAAATATACTAGTGAAGACAAATCATTTTTGTTGTCAAAGTAACTGATCTTATGTCTCTTTTTTTTTTTTTTTAACATCCAGAAGAGACACCGTTGTCACAGAGAAGCCATGATAGAAAATGTTTCAAGGAGATTGCACACACATGTGAATACCTCTCCTAATCAGGCTGTAAATTTTAGGAAAGCATTCGAATCTGAACTTTTTGGAGTAGCACTGAAGCAAGTGAGTATCTTTTTAAATGGAAATGCATACTTCTAAATAATGTAGAATAAAAATGCTAGAGCACTTGAATTAAATTCGCAGGCTCTGGGACATGATGTCAAATCCATTTACGTGGAGGAGCTAGGGAGTACTTTATCAAGAGAGGAGATGTTCAAAATTCTGGTGATTGACATGATGGAGGGTGCAATTGAGGTGGACTGGAGAGATTTTTTCCCTTACCTGAAATGGATTCCAAATAAGAGCGTGGAAATGAAAATCCAGCAAATGAGTTTCCGAAGAAAAGCAGTGATGAGTGCACTGATCAACGAGCAGAAGAAGAGAATAGCTTCAGGAGAGGTAGTGTGCTGTGCAATTTCAAATCTCGAATGAAGACTCTTGATGGCTATTGACATAATCTGTGCTTGTGCTGAACATGTAACAGGAATTGAATTGTTATATTGACTATTTGTTAAGTGAAGCAAAAGAACTAACTGATGAACAAATTATTATGTTACTCTGGGAGACGATCATTGAGACATCAGATACTACAGTGGTCACAGCAGAATGGGCCATGTATGAACTTGCTAAAGACCAAAACCAACAGGTTGTGTCATTTGGTTATTTCTCTCATTCATCTTAGTACTGTATGTCACTAATCCCTCTCTACCATTAGTAATCCAGGATCGACTCTATCAGGAACTCCAAAGTATTTGTGAATGCGAGAAGATTACAGAGGAAAACTTGCCTCAGCTGCCATACTTAGGAGCTGTCTTCCATGAAACTTTGAGAAAGCATAGCCCAATTCCCGTAGTGCCATTGCGTTATGCTCATGAAGACACCCAAATAGGAGGGTATCACATTCATGCTGGAAGCCAGGTTGTTTGATATTATCAGCTTAATTTGTTATCATTTACTGTAAGTAGGATTGCCAGTTTTAACGTGAAATTGTTGCACAGATTGCTATAAATATATATGGATGTAACATGGACAAGAAGCAGTGGGAAAACCCTGAAGAATGGAAGCCCGAGAGGTTTCTGGATGAGAAGTATGATCCCATCGATTTGTACAAGACAATGGCTTTTGGAGCTGGAAAGAGGGTATGTACGGGTTCTCTTCAGGCAATGTTAATAGCTTGCACGGCAATTGGAAGATTGATTCAGGAGTTTGAATGGAAGCTGAAAGAAGGGGAAGAAGAAGAAGTGGATACAGTAGGCCTCACCACCCATAAGCTCCATCCCCTACAAGCAATACTCAAGCCAAGAGATCAAGAGGCAAGATAGATGGATTCTAAAGATTTGATCTCAGGCATTTCAACCTGTAAGCCATGTTCATAGAGGTTCTATTCCATATAAAACAGAGCTTCATGAGCATAGGTTTTATTTTCTAAAATAGGTTGTATTCTCTGTTTTTTGAAGTGGGTGTCTCTTTCTATAATGCATCTGATTGTATTCTAAACCTAAGTTTAAGCATCCTATCCTTTGGGTAATTAATTGCCCAGAAATCTGGTCGTTTTCCAATATATTTGGTCCCCTCAAATGAACTTTACATTTTTGGGCTTTTGATTTGAGTTGTAATACTGACAGAGTTATGATCTGTTAATGTGGTGTAGGCCCAATTGTAAATGAAGGAGATTGTTAATGAGTCGTTAGACACCTCCTAAGTACAATGGAGCTCAATGAAAAAGGCCTCAAGGCAATAGTATCTTAATCTTTTCTTTCTTTAAATAAAAGCACGAGGTTTTACAATGTGGAATTTTCTTTTCCATTAATTTGCATTATCACTTTCTCCCTTTTTTTCTCTCACTTGGCAGTCATCATTCTTCAACATTGACGGCTAATCAGCTAACAGCAAAAAATAACAAACCTAACAAAAAAGGATTTGGATCTTCTCGTGTAACATGACCCATATTTTAGTAATAAATATATATTATTTTTTAAAAAAAAATTTTTAATTCAAAAATAAATTATATTTTTGTCTATATCTTTTTATACATGATAAATTATGTTTCTGTTAAAATATGAAGGAATCCGACAAGAAATAACAAAACTAATAGACATGAAATAAAACAATTAAAAATGTATTTGTTATAAATTAAAGCTTGCAATATACATTTATATAAACCAGACTACAAAAGTCTTATAACAGAAAAGGTGTTATAAAAGTCTTTATTGAAATACTTTTCCACATTGAATCCCGAATACTAACAAATAAAGTATTTATGACAGACTATCATAGTCTTAATTCAAATAAAAAGTTACAAAAGTCCTTATTCGAATATTAGACCAAATTTGACTGAGCATAAATGTCTTTGGTCCGATAAGATATCGACGTCAAAACTTGGAATTCCAATCAATATTGAGTGCACCTAAATTGAAAAAAGGAGAAAAAGGAAGTCCGGTTTTTAAATATCGTCTCTTTCATAGTAGAAAAGTCAGTACACAAACAATAATCGAGGTTGATTTTCAAACTATTTGAACAACAGTATTGATTATATTTGGCAAAAAATAAAGATAAGTTTTATTTTTAAATTTTTATAAATAAATTCTATAATAAATTTTTATTTCTCAAAACACTTACTTTTGAATTTTCTTTTCAAAAAATCCTATACTTTATATTGACATTTTTTATATTATTTTTACTCTTTTTTTATTTTTAGTACTAAATTTGTAATATTAATTAAGTAGATTAATTTTTTTAAAACACGTTATTTAATTTAAAAATATTAGAAGAATAAATATTTCAAAAATTGATGAAAATTAATTATAAATTTAATATATTTTTCAAAAAAATTTAAATTATCTTCATAATTAAATTTATATTTATATGTATGTCACTTGTTCTTTATTAATTTTCATAAAAATGAATCTAAATTTATTCATTTTTGGTTCTCAGAATAAAATATTAAATTTAGTATAGGAAATTAGTGTCAAGTATAAAATAAAAATTTTAAGATAAATAAATAAGGACACATTTATAGAAAAATTGAGAAAAATAATAATACTAATTATTTATCAAATACTCTTCCTCGCGTGTCTGGTGAGCATGTAATAAAAACACCCTATCATATTTCAACAGTGATGGAGCATATTCCAGTTTTCACCTACCACTGAGAAACGACAACTGAGCTCTAGTTGTCATAGTACAAACATAAACAAGAAACTAATGTCATAAAAACGAGACTATTTAATAAGCAAGTGGAAATTTGATTATGCATAGATGTCTTTGGTCAGATAAGATATTGACTTCAAAATTTGGAAACCCAATAAATATTGAATGGAATTACCAACATTAATTATCCTATTTAAGGCAAGCTCCATCATCATATCATAGAAACCCTGTTCTTCACCAAAAAAAAAAAGAAGAGAATCCCTGTTCTTCACAGTTCTTTTTGCCAAGTAAAATGGCTATCTCAGTTTATCAGACAAAGCCCATTGCCGCCTCAGTTTCTCTGGGTGGTTTCTCCACCATTAGAGGACAGAGCAGAGTTACGGAGAAGAAACATATTACACTACCATCTGTACCATTGGAGAAGAAGCATCTTACCCTACCATCTGTACCCGGTATTAAATTGCATGTTCTGTTTTCTACACAAATTCATGATATTGGCTAAAGTTTCAAATTCAAAATAGAAGTACTTAATTTATAAGTGAAATGAGTCTGTTCGTTTTGTGACAGAATATATATGAAATGATAAAATTGTTTAACTTGGGGGAAAATGGGTGGTGCAGTGGTTCCGGGGTTACCCGTGTTAGGAAACTTGCTGCAACTAAAGGAGAAGAAACCCTTAACGACGTTCAAGCAGTGGGCTGATATTCATGGGCCAATTTACTCGATCAGACTCGGTGATTCCTCTGTCATTGTTCTCAATTCTGCTGATATAGCCAATGAGGTGAGTATAACTGCCTCTGCTCTGCATTTTCATGTTCTAGCCCTTGTTTTGCACCTTTAATATAGTAAATTTCCCACGACAGAAGGAGATATATGTACTTGTGGAAATGCTACCTAACATTATTTATTGTTTGCATCTTGTTCGTGTTTTTTATTTTCATTTTTCTTCGTGAAATTCAAGATTATTCGGCTTCAAATTATAAATCGGAAACTTGTATGATTGTTGCAGGCAATGGTGACTAGATTTGAATCCATTTCAACAAGGAAGCTTACGAATGCATTGAAGTATTTCAGTATGGATGGACGTATGGTTGCCACAAGTGACTACAGTGAGTTTCACAAAGCTGTTAAAAAACATGCCCTAACAAGCCTTTTGGGACCAACTGCTCAGGTTGATTAACACAACTATGTTGAGAAATTACTTTTGTTGCCAAACTCCTCTGATGCTTATTCTTTTCAATATTCAGAAGCGACATCGTTGTCACAGAGATGCCATGGTAGATAATCTTTCCAGGAAGTTGCATGCACATGTGACTACCTCTCCTAATCAGGCTATAAATTTTAGGGAATTATTCCAATCGGAACAATTTGGAGTAGCACTGAAGGAGGTGAGTTCCTTTTTAAATAGAATAATATATTATGTAGAATGAAATTGCTAGATCGAGTACTTAATTGAATGAAATTTTCAGGCTCTAGGAAAAGATATTGTCGAACCCATTTTCGTGGAAGAGCTAAGGAGTACCTTGTCAAAAGAGGAAATATTCAAAATTCTGGTGATTGAACCGATGGAGGGTGCAATCGAGGTGGACTGGAGAGATTTCTTCCCTTACCTGAAATGGATTCCAAATAAGAGTTTGGAAATGAAACTGCAGCGGTTGACTTTCCGGAGAAATGCAGTGATGAGTGCACTTATGAAGGAGCAGAAGAAGCGAATAGCTTCAGGAGAGGTAATGTTAAGTAATGCAATTTTAAATCTTCTATGAAGGCTCTGTTGGCTATTGAGAATTTGACATAATGTTGTGCTTGTGTTGGACAATGGACATATAACAGGAATTGGATTGTTATTTTGACTACTTATTATCTGAAGCAAGAGAACTAACTGAAGAACAAATTTCTATGTTGCTGTGGGAGATATTAATTGAGGTACCAGATACTACTGTGGTTGCAGCAGAATGGGCCATGTTTGAACTTGCTAAAGACCAAAACCGACAGAATCGACTCTATCAAGAGCTCCAAAATATATGTGGACATGAGAAGATTACAGAGGAAAACTTGCCTCAACTGCCATACTTAGGAGCAGTTTTCCATGAGACTTTAAGAAAGCATAGCCCAGTTCCAATAATACCATTCCGATATGTTCATGAAGATACCGAATTAGGAGGGTATCATGTTCCTGCCGGAACCGAGGTTGTGTGATATTCATTTTGATCTTAATGTGTTATTCTTTAGTTTACTTACCATATAAGTATGATTGCCAATTTTGACATGAAATTATGACACAGGTTGCTATAAATTTATATGGATGTAACATGGACAAGAATAAGTGGGAAAACCCTCAAGAGTGGAAGCCTGAGAGGTTTCTCGACGATAAGTATAATACTGCAGATTTGTACAAGACCATGGCTTTTGGAGGAGGGAAGAGGGTATGTGCAGGTGCTACTCAGGCAACATTGTCAGTTTCTGTGGCAATTGGTAGGCTGATTCAGGAGTTTGAATGGAGCCTGAAAGAAGGAGAGGAAGAAAATGTGGACACTGTGAGCCTCACTACTCACAAGCTACATCCACTACAAGCACTCCTCAAGCCACGAGATCAAAATAAAAGATAATATTGATTCTTTGATGCAGAGCTGTTTCACTAGTTAATGATGTTTATAGAGGTTATTATCCATATCCATAAATTAATTAGAGCTTCCTCCTGAAGGGATTCTCACTAATAATGCATTTAGAGCCTCAAAAAAGTGTACTACATTTGGAATAAATTATATATATATTATATTTGGACATTGTGTTTGAAATCTCAAAAAAAAAAAAAAAAAAAGAGAAGAAGAAGTTGACTTCAGTTTATTTAAAATGAATTTTACAATTTATATTTTTGATGATATTTCATCAAAACTAGTTTGTGTTCTACTATATCATTGTTTAAGATAAGTTAATAATAAAACCCACAAGTTAACCAATTTAAGATTCTCAAGTTGATGTCATTAATTTTATTTAGTGTGATCAAAATTTATGTTAATAATTACTGGCCATTACCTTTGTTAAAAATGAGTCAATATTAAAATTTATAAGTAGATGTGATCAATTTAATTTGATTAACAAAATGTATGTGAATAGTACTCATTACAAATTTCTGATCAAAAATAAGAATATTAAAACAAAATTTGTTTGTCTGACATGTCAGGAGTTGAGTGGTAAGCATGTTCCGGTTGATGAGGTATTGAGGAGATACCTTGTAAGAGAGATCAGAGCTTTGATGAAGAATATACACCTGGTGATTAGTAAAAATGAATGTACCCTCTCTTTTTTTCTGAATTTGTGTTTGTATATATAAAGAATAATGGCCAACAAGATTGTGACATTGTAAAATTGGGTAATCTCTCAAAGGGTAATAATTAGCTGAACAGCTAAAGTAGCCAGTGTGACCATTTTCTTATCATCTATAGGGACAGTCGCCCTGTAATAAATACTGCTAATTAATCAAAAATCCATATCTGACCACTGATAGTCAAAACCAACATTGGAAGTTTAGTGAAATGAATGAATTATATATAGAATGAAACCAGGAATAGGATGGATTAGTATTTGAGTTGAGGCCAAATCTGTTCCTCAAAATTGAGCAGCCAATTAAGACCAAAATTTCAAACCAAACTCATTACTGTTTTGTCTTCTTTAATCCTTATGACTAGTCGCTATTTGGAGAGCAGGTGTGTCCGTCATTGTAAGCAAACATTCCTTAGTCTTATGTTATGTGATATTGAGTTATTGACATCAAAAACAATATTGTAAAAGTATAAAATGAACTGAATGAATATTAAGAGACCAAATTACAATTTTATCTTGTTATTTTTACTTAGATCATTGTTGTAATTTATGTTTAATTAAATTAACTTCATTTAATTCTCACACATACTCAAATAATTAAAAACCAAAATTGTCTTGTTATCATATAGTCTTTTTGAATTGCACACTGTGATTATCTCTACTTTTTTTTCCACTATACTTCTCTTTTTTGAGTTTTACTATTGGTGTGAATTGTATACTTTTTCTTTACATTATTAACTCACTTTTTAGATTGGATCTTTTTATTGGTTTACTTATACTTGTAGTCTCTATTGTTTGATGGAGAATTTAACTTTGTCCCTATATTTCAAAGAGTTAAAATGTCATCTTATAGTTTTAACAATTACACAATATGATCCTTGCCTTCACTCTCCATAAAATCTAACTTAACCTCAGATGACATGACAAACAATGTCTTATATGGCTTATTCATATTTTACGATTCTCGTTTGACATGTTATCTCTTGTTAAGTTAAATCTGATAATAAGTAACAACATGAACCACATTTTGTAATTTAAAAATTACAATGATGACATTAAAAAAAATTTAAATATAAGAATGAAAGTGAGTCTAAAAACCAAAAATAAAATTTAAACCTTTTTATTTCATCAGGGTTATATAAGTAATTTGTTTGTTGCAAAAAATATATATATATATTTTAAATTTGACGAAAAAGTTTGTGGGAGGCAAAATAATTTTTTTCTTTTAAAAAGTACAATAATTTAAGATTAATTGATCCCACTAAAAATAATAAAACAATAAATTCTCAAGAGTACAATTTAGCCAAAATATTATTTTTATTCTTGAAACCATGGAAGAATTTTCTAACAACTTATCGTAGATAAAATTATATTAGAGAGAAATATAAATTTTGTAAATTAAACACACTTTTGAAAAAATGTCTTTTTTTTTCTTTCCAACACAATATTCATATATCACGTAAAAGGATCCAAATCAAATTGCTATTCATCACTACTCCCACATTATTAAATTTGAGTTAGTTGAAAATTAATTATAATTAATCCAAATTTCTCTCTCTCTCTCTCTCCTATCACCGTTTGCCACTCATCACTACTTCCCAAACATCTGTCCGTCACTTTATTCTCTGTACTGCTACTTCTTCTTTTGTCTCCTCTTTCAAGTTTCAAATTTCAATACAGACCATTATCCCCTTCTTCTATTTTACTTCACCTTAAATTCTCAAATCCCAAACAATGCAATAAAAGATTACTTCATACACACAGCTCATGTGATATAACCACACGAACATTTTCACAAACACAACCGGTGCAGGAGAAATGCAATCCGACCATGGCAACCGTCGACTCCCAGCGAAAAAACAACAGAACATAGGTTACCCACCACCACCAACAACAACCGAACCCCTCCCTTGCCCACGCTGTGATTCCACCAATACTAAGTTCTGCTATTACAACAACTATAGCATTTCCCAGCCACGCTACCTCTGTAAGTCTTGCCGTCGCTACTGGACTCACGGCGGTACCCTCCGTAACGTACCCATAGGTGGTGGCCCCCGAAAGACCTCCAAGAAGTCCACTTTTTCTTCTTCTGCAAGTATTCTTCAGCCCATACCCGCTGGTCCGCTTGCTCTTATACCCAACTTGAATCCGGAAATGGCCTCGAACGACCTCAACTTGGATGAGAACGCGCCTCTGTCGTTGCTGAATTACTCGGAGGATCTTCCGGGTTTTAATGGATATGAGCTCCTACCCAATTTCGGGTTGGCCAGTGGGATTGGGATACGTCCGGAACTTAGTGATATTGGAGCTTCGGGTTGTAGCGGTTCGACAACAGGGCCTTCTTCAGGTTTAGGGTACAACGCGTGGCAGCTAATGACTGATGGGGATCACTTTGCTGGGCCCGACATCACTGTTTCCACGCCAACCCTCCCGGCCCATGATACTATACTTCCATTTTGATGGTTTAACTTAATTTATTGGCATGGATTTTTGGCTTTTTTATTTTGCTGAGATTTCTCAATGCTCTGTAAATTTTTGGGGTATCTATGTCTATCACAAACAAATCAAGGGGATATATGGAACTTGGTGAAGTTACTTGTGATAATAAGAATAGAAGAAGACTTAGGTTGACAAATAAAAAATATATTAAAGAAGTAACAAAATTACAATGATAGAAGTGGTAAATAAATATGCAAGTATACTTAGAAGAGAATTTGTTTAAAATAAAAATGAATGGATGAAAATAATTCATGTCATGAAGATGAATGTTATCGTCAATTTGGTAAGACTTAATGTTGCCATTGTCTGTTAATTAGAATACATATTATTTAGCAGTGCAGTGGATGGGACATTATGGTTTTCTTTATCATTCTGTGTCCAACTCGACTGAATCATAAAGGAGGGTCTAAGGCACTATGATTCTATGTTCCTTTGACATATATATTTGCTTTGGATAATTACCTTCTGTAATAATTATGCTAAGGTTCATTGCCGACAGCATATCTGATGAAAATTAACTTTTGCTATAAGTCATCACTAGCTAGCCTGCCCCGCATGGTGAATAGTTGAGTTTTTTGGCCCTCCATATAATTCCTTCTAATATATTTATTTTATTAAATTAAAATCTCGAATCAAATTTGAGTTTTTTGCCCGAAAGTTCAATATTTCTTATTATAAACTGTAATCTTCTTTCTTTTCTCTTCTGGGGCAGGATAAACAACAAATACTTGTCTACATTCTGAAATATAGTAAATCAACAATGTTTGTCTCCATAACAACACAGGCAAAACCATCTCGTTATCACCGGCTAGGACCCAAGAAATCTCGAGTAAAACCAATTCATCCACTGGAGAGTAATTTACAGTAGAGGAAATGAAAGAAAACAGACCCTTGGGCTTTGGTTTATGTAAAAGCTTTGAAGCTGATGCACACCTTAAATATTTGATACGTAGCAGAATGAGAGCATAGTATGCCAAGTTCAACACTCTTAATTGGGCTTGAAGAATTTCAACTTAAGTCCATTGTTGACCATGCTCCAAATACCTCCAATGGAAAAGGCCAAGCTAAAACCAATTCCCAACCAACCCAGAATCCAATTGAAATACCAGTTGAAGCTGTATTTTGTTGGCTTTTTTATGAGAACCCACATGAAGCAAGGGTATGCAAAGGTGACTGGAAGTGTGAGACCTCCTAACAAACCAGCAAGACTTGACAGGAAAGGAAGTGCCACTCCTATGAAGAAGGAGATGAAACCATAGAAAACTCGGAAACCTGATCTAACCCATATTGAGCAGGGCCGGTTGGTACGGCTGGTATACCCAGCTTCAAAACTGTCAAAAACAGGCATTGAGTATATCTGGAAACTGCTCAAGCAGTTGAACACAACAAGGAGAAATGTCAATGCAAGTAACCCTCTTGGGATGTCATGACTGTGAAATCCATACAAGGCATTCAGGATCCCTCCTGAAGGCATCTGCAATGTAAAGAAAGTAACATTGAAACCATTAACAGCTTTGCATAATTGAATTACACATATTCTGCATAAATAAATAAAAAGTAAACCATCAATTTCATGGAAAGATTTTAAATTTCGGTCCTTGTTGCCACTCTTCCAACTTATTAAGTTGCATTAAGCAATAGTAACAGTAAAAGATGTGTGTATAATACTTAAATCGACTTACTAGATTTCCGTATGCCCAGAAACCACCAATGGCAACAGGGAAGAGGCACATTGCTATGAAGAAATAGGCAACCTTGGCTCCTCTCCACATTGGCACATGAGCTGGGTGCTTGAAAGTTGATGGCATTGTTGCCTGTAAGAAACCAAATGAAGCCGTTTACCAAGTTTACAACTTTAATTACATAACCTTTTGACATTATTTATGGTTAAAATTAAGAGTTACAGATTATCTCAGAGATCACAAACCTGAATTTCTAGGACTAAATTGTGGCCTCTAAAAGCAAAGGCTACTATCCCAAGAGCGTTCAGGACAGAAAAGAGAGAAGCAGACGCGGATGGCAACGAAAGTGGTTCATAAGAAATGGAGGGTGGCCTTTGTTGGCTTACAGAGAGGACCCAGACCATGGTGGAGTACGTGATGGCAGTCACAGCCCCTATGAGAGAAAGCCCTGCTATTGAATTGAGGTTCGGGAGCTGGGATAAAACAATACACAGGGAAGTGAACACCAGGTACCACTCTACTGTGGTTAGAGGATTCGAGGAACACAATGGACCGCAAACTATTTTAAAGAAAAGTTTCATGGTCTCCCCTCCAATGAGAATCAAAGCTGTTGCAGTTCCTGCAGACAAATAAACAGTTGGGAAGAGAGCGAGCCAGACACCTAATCTTTTCCCTGCCAAAGAAAGAACAGCACAAGTATGTAGAATTAAAACAAAAATAATGATAACAAAAACTAGCTTAGAATTCTCTCTAGACTAGCTCTCCATTCTGATATACATCTCCAACATTTATGATAGTATTACATAGATCCAACCCAAGCTTACTAAAAGCCAATTGGTGAAAATTCAAGAAATACACTAATTTAAGTGGTCTACAGTTGCAGAAATCTGTAACACTTGACTATCAAAATCCAAGGAAAATGTAAGATTAGGTAAACATTCTCACCAAATGCTGCCTGTGCCAGCTCCACGTATCGGTTGTACCTCTTTCCTGGAATGGCTTCATGTAGCTGAACCAGAATCCATAATGTGTAAAGTTGCCAACAGTATGCTATGGTCAATGAAAGTATTCCCCAACTCCTGCAAAATATTTGAAGAAAGCTTAACATTTTAACAAGATTTTTGTGATATTATTTCCTTCCCATTAGCAGCTAGTTTGTACAATTTACATTAGCAATTGCCAGAGATACACCCTCAAACCCCAAAATTTGAAATGTCTTTTGTTTGACAAAAAAAAAAACAATACTATTTCTACAATTTTTCCATATGCATTGATATTAATGTTCTATAATGGTTAACCACGTAATCATAAGGTTGTTTGCTTTAACACTGAAGCAGAACTATACAAATAGTTAGAAGGCTGCATTGCAAAGTAGTTCAAAAATACTATTTGAAATGAGGTTGAGCTCAAAACGAACAGCAGGATCAAAATACATAAAGGCCCTCTATCTTAATTCATCAAAGGAATTTTCAATGAATTACGAGTGGACCCGAATGCCCCTCTAGAATGACCGAAACCTTTGGGAAAGCAAAAAATGGCTTTGCCTGAAGCATCTTTCGTTTGTCTATGATGAAAATTGAAAAAAAAAATATCCAATAGATCCACCACAATTCATAACTTCTCAACTCTATTCTTTAAACTAGCACGCGAGAAAAGACAGAAAGGTTGAATTTGGCAGTAAATGGAAGAAGCGTAATACACATACTGCATACACTTGAAGTTAAATGCGCAAGAGCCAAGGTATGGCGGTTTGAACTACTGCAAAGCGAAACTCAATGGGAAAAACTCAGTTACCTACCAAGATTTAAACTTTAGGAAAAGAGGAAGACAATTTGAAAGAATCATATATATCAGAACAGAGTACCTATAAATCCATGTTCATATACAGACTGCAGGCCTGAACAATTAACTAGAGCCACTAATAACCTTAACCCTCATAAACCCATAACTTAGCATTAATTAGAAGAAAAGCAATTGATAGTCGAAGAAAGGAGATGTCAATGAATTCAGTAACGTACCAGCCAAGGAAAGCGAAAGCAACGGGTAAAATTAAAGCCTGGAACCCAACTCCAGCATTGAGATTATGAAACGCAGCGTAGTGAGCATTCCCATTTCGAGATTCAGTGATGGGAAGCCAGGCGTCTTGAGGATTAAGTTTAGTGAGATGTCCCATCTCCTCCAAGTAACCCTTCATGTTAATGAGCACCCTCTTCATAGGCGTCCCTATGGGACTCAAAAACCTTGGCGATATAAACGACGTTGGAGTCCACGCCGTCGATTTCGCCTCCTTAGACCCTGGTCTCGGCGACCTCTGCCCAGATGGAGTCAATGTCTCCGGCGTCGACACTCTTGGGGTCGCCGGAATAGATATCAGCTCTGTTTCTGGCCTCTCCTCCATTATACACCTCACCGCTTCAGGCGGTTACCCAAGTGGGCAAATGGGCAATTGGTATTCTTTTTTATCACTTTGTTCTTCCTGCCCTTCACTCTGTTTTGTGTCTCCGACTTTGGGTTTATAAAACAAAAGGAAAATGTTATACTAGTACGAGAAGCAATAATGGGAAACTCTTTCTTTTTCTTTGTCTCTCCTTCTTTTTCTTTTGTGGGTTGCTTAAGAGATGGTCAGGCACATGAACAGTGAATGGGGTCTCTGTGACAGAAAAAGAGGTTGATAGATTATACGTGCTAGCTTCAAAATCGAGTCTCAAACCAAGAGAAAAAGATGTCAGCTGCTAAGCATGAAAGTTTGCACATTTAAAATAATAACCGTTGATTTTGCAATAATAGCATATCAAAATGACAATTTGGACGGTAGGGATGAAGTTCTCTTTTGAAACCAACACTCCCTCTCGTAAATCTACGCTGAAAATCAGAGGTGACATTGACAGTTATTAAAAAAGATAGTGATTGTATAAGGAAAGGAACAGTTTAGCTTAACGTATAAAGCTAGAATTGGATGCTGAAATAAAGAGAGTAACGTGACGTGGTAGGTCAAAGTTTCAATCAATCAGAATGTTGACGAATGATCATTACAAGTGGGTCCCGAGGTTCGGCATTTGGGCGCAGGCCTATGATGAGGCGCGTGGTCTTACTTTTGAGGCTCCATCATTGAGTTGCGCGTGGCGATAACTTTGGAAAAGTAGAAACATAACATAACAAGATAAGAAAAATGTGAGATTTTACAGACAAAAACCACGCCCTTGTGGCGGGTGGCGCGATAACTTTGACTTGACCCTAATTTTTAACCTCGCATGCTCAACTCCACTCAGTATTTAGCTGTAAAATTGCTCCCCACTTCCATTAACTTTTAAGCGTGTAATCCAGGAGAATGATTTGAGATAATTTAAGCATGTAAAGTACATTATTATGTCATCAATTCGTTTGTAAAATCCAATTTATAAATACTCTTTATTCATCAACATTTATAAAAGTATCTCAAAAAATTAACTTAATGGACCATTGTTATATTTAAATCATTAAAAAATAAAATTAATTAACAAAACTTATCATATCACTTGATAATCACTAAACATTAACCTCTCTAATTTATCACTCTTTCACCTTTTTAATATACAAATTTTTTTATTTTGTATATCTGCATGTACAAAATATGTAGATACTTGCATGCATGTAACTAGTTATTGTAAAAATAAGAGACTCTTTCTAGTCTACTACTATATAATGTACACATATTTAAATTATTAAAAATTAAATTCAATAACCAATCACATTTTATTACTCAATAACTACTATATATTTTAATTAAAAAATATCTCACTCTCTTCACACACACAAAACAATAATATTCCCACTCTCCCATCTATACAAATATTTGCTATCAAATTCAATTTATTAAGAAAATAAATAAATATATATATACAAAATACACATGTAAATGTATACATGTGACTAGTTATTATAAATTAGAAAGTCCATTGTGATCTCTTGATATATATTATACATCGAATTAAAAGTGGTTTCATCAATTTAAAAACAAAAGCTGTTTTAAATTTCAATTTTCAAATAACTACAAACTTTCTCTCCTATTAACTTATTATTTTCTTATCAATTCTATTAAATAATTAGTTTAATAAAATAAATATTAAACTTTTTAAAGTTTCTTTTATTTTTACACAATAATTAATGAAAAAAAAATATTTATACTCAGAAAGTAAGTCCAGCCCAATAATTAACAGGCTAGTACTTCAAAATTGCAAAAAGAGAAAGTCATTGGGATTTAGAGAACTCAAATGATCAAATACAACCTAAATATTTAATATGGCTGGCCCTTGAAAGGAAGTCCAGCCACTTTTAGAGGTGTCTTGGGCTTTAGTCGGCTTTGTAGAAGGATGTAGCAGCCCAAACTTCATATCTGACTCATAAGCCCCATACTGCATAATTTATTGACCCTCGAGCTTCAGAAAAAGTAAAAGTGCTTACATTGGCGGTTGACTATTTTGTAGTTTGAACAAATCTTTGGGGTAATATCGCAAATATTTAAAGAATCAAGTCCACCTTTGTAGACAGGTCATAGCATTCGTGTATGAAGCCCAATCTTCCAATTCTCGTCGTTGATTTTGATTTCCGCGTCTCAACTGTCAATCTCATCCATTCCAGAGTTTTTGCTCTATGTGAGAGAAATCTCGGGAACTCCAACTTCCGTTTCTCTTTTCTCATCCAAAACCTCAACATTTTGCTTCCCCATCTGTGTTCGCGGACTTCGATTCTCTTCCACGCCCTCTAGCTTCAAGCTTTAATTCAACCGTCCCGTCTGGTATTCACTGTTTCCTCAGGTGTAAATGACGTTCATCGTCTGCTAGGGTTTCGGTCGGTCGAATCTCCTAGTCGCCGGAACCTCACTGTACCTAATCTTTATCAAGCAAATCAAAATTGTAGATATTAGATATGGCTCTCCGCGTCACATTCTCCTACTCCGGTTATGTTGTCAAGAGTCTGGTTTCGTCGGCCGGAGTTCGTGTTGGTAACTTACGTGCGGTTCAGGAATGCTGGTTCCGGTCTCCTATATTCGGACATAATCAGAATCCTGAACTTGATCCCTCTGGCGGCGTTCGCAATTACCAATCCTATTGTTTACAGCCCAAATCGAATTTCTGGGCAAAGAATTCAGCTTCTAGTGTTACTTCCATCGCTGGTGAAATTCTGGGTGATAAATGTAAAAATCCACTCGTCTTAGGATTGATTTCGGTCATGAAGTCCACTGGTGGTGTATCAGGTTCATCTGCTACGACTATCGGAATTTGTGGGATCTCCTCGTTTAAGGCCGCTTTAATCATACCCTCTTTACGGGGATTGAAGTGGCTGCCCTGTAACGAGTTGATAAGCCATGATGTGGACAAAGGTCGAACATTGTGTATTGAGGGTAAGAATGGCGAGAGTTCAGAGTACAGTCAGAGGGGTTTTGAGAAGAGCAGTTGGATATCGTGCCTGTCGAATATCTGTTCAGAGGACACAAAGGCTGTGTTCACTGCTCTGACTGTTAGTTTTCTATTCAGGTCGCTCTTGGCTGAACCAAGATCGATTCCCTCGGGTTCTATGTACCCCACTTTGGATGTGGGCGACCGCATTATAGCAGAGAAGGTTAGTGCCTATTACTGTCAGGTGAATTAACTAATCCTATTGAATGCAAAGACATGAAGTTTTGGTTAGATTAAGTCGATATACACAGCATTCATAATGAATAAATGTACTATCCTAGATCGTCACAATGTTTACACCTCTTTTCACAGATTTTCTTAGTGAAGATGAATTATTATTTTTGTTGGTCGATGAAAAAAGGTTGATAAAGTTATGTATCTATGCTTTAGCAAAAAGAAGGAAAAAAAGAAAAGAAAAAAAAAGAGTCCTATATATGTACATTCAAAATGTGTTTTGATTTGTAACTTTGTAATCTACCTCACTGATTAGGTTAATATCAAGTATGCCGGGTCAATTTTTTTTTTCCTCTTTCTTTATGCCCTTTCCCTTTTAATGAATACAAAGGGGTTTAGTATTTGCTTGACAGAGATGAAAATGGACCAAAAGAGGGGAGAGATAAAGATGATAAGGATACATTGTCCATGCTCGCTCCACCACCTTCACTCCATTTTCACCTACCAATCATATTTTCACAAAATAAATAAAGTCTGAAGTAGTGCTGTATTTTAAAAAAAAAAAATCATAGTATTAAGTGCAGAACGGATTAGTCTTATCTATACACCGTGCTCTCTAGATATGATTTAGACCTCCCTATAGTTTAAAAAATATTGAAAAGTTAATTTTGCTATCCAAACTAGCGGGATTAGTGGCACATGCACTGTATCCATAATATTCTTCTTTGTAAGTTGTAACTTTTTACATTTTGCCCTGCAATTTTCATTTCAGAAATAAATCTATTAAAAAAAAAAAAGTTGTGAGGAAGACATGGAGAAAGAAAAACAAAAGACAAAACAATCAAGAATGTGTTTATATGGGAGAAATGAAAAAATTAAAACAATCTTTTCTTTTTACAAATAGTGAGATTTTTCATACTAAATTGAGGCATGCATATAAAAGATACCACATTATCAATTTATTTTCTTTAAAAAAAAAAAAGATTATCTAGAGAATTCAAACTTTAAGGGGTCAAATGTAAAAAGTACAAGTTATGTAGAAGAAAACATAGATATAGTGCATGTGCGTGCACTGTTCTGTTAGTTTGGAACTTTGGATATAAAAGTTAACTTTTTAATGTTTTCGAAACTACAAGGAGGTTTAATGTAACATTTCAAACTACATGTATAAAATTTATAAACAGTTAAACCAGAGGGAGGTAAAATGTGAAAAGCTCTATGATTTTATAGGTGGATAACTGTAATGGTTCAGATCCAGAGATGAAACCATCTTTTGCTGCTTTGGCTGATACTGAACTGACTCCAGTTTCTTCTTGTTAATGCTGTATCAGGTTTCCTTTTTTTTCAGAAAGCCTGATGTTTCAGATATAGTCATTTTTAAGGCGCCTCCTATTTTACAGGTAATATGTCTTTCTTAAGATGTATTAATGGCCATAATTTTTACGTCACATTTGATACTTGGTTGCTGACAATTATCTTGTGTTATTTGTCTCTATCCTGTAGGAAATTGGTTATAGTATAGGCGATGTATTCATAAAAAGAATTGTTGCAAATGCTGGGGATTATGTTGAGGCAATCTTCTAAATTTCGTTCATTGCTCCTGTCTGGTTCTTCTGTCTTATGCAAGCTACTATCCTCGTCTCGTCTCTCTCTCTTCAAAGTTACTGTACCATTATATCTGACTTCTTGTACATGGTGGCTTTTGCCTTGAAGGTTCGTGATGGGAAACTATTGGTGAATGGCATTGTTCAAGAAGAAGATTTCATTTTAGAGCCACTTGCCTATGAGATGGAACCAGTGGTAAGTTGACAAGTTTTTCATAGTTAAAAAGTTTTCTTTTTCTTTTTCCATAGTTAAAAGTTTTGTTGCACTGCCATTTCCAATCAATTGATCATGGAATTGGTAATGGGAAATAAAGTTTTGCTCTCTATCTTTCTCAATTGCAGCTTGTCCCCGAAGGTTATGTCTTTGTGATGGGGGACAACCGCAATAACAGCTTCGACTCCCATAACTGGTAATTACACAATCTCCATATTCCTGATGTTTCTTTTCCTTGGAGAATTTGTTCCTTTAGGTGGGAAGACACCTTTCCGCTGGTGAAGTCTATTCTTGATGCTGTACTTGTCGAATAAACGTATGATTGTATGAACATGCCACCAGCAAATAATATTAACATGTATGAGTTTTATATGATTTATGTTGTCGCTTCATATTATGCACTTTATGTCTGAAAATTGATGTATGATATTTAACTCCTTTTATTTTCTGTTTCCAGGGGTCCACTCCCTATCAAAAACATTGTCGGTAGATCTGTGTTTCGGTACTGGCCTCCATCTAAAGTATCTGACACTTTATGTGAACCACCTGATGGAAAGATTTCTGTGGCAGTCTCTTGACACATTGTCCCCAATGCCCGCCGTAGACATCTTTCTCTTGATCTAGACATGATTTTAGATTAGAGACTATTCCACCAATCTTCAGGCCTACTGATAAGCCATTGTGAATATTCAACATATCTTCCAACATGCGCCAGCTTGTCACTGGGATGGTTATCTTATCCATCATTGTAGTTTTTATTGATGGTTCAACTGTGTGACCAAATGATTCATTTATTTTCTTCCCCACACTTGAGATTCTTAAACTTCCCTCCAAGATGGAGAGATTCTAATTCCATTGTTTTTATCTCCCATCTATGTTGTCCTAATGTGTTGGAATCCCATGGAAATTTTGGACCTGGTGCGATTTCATAGTCATACAGATAGCTATGGTTTATCTGTAGTCTGGTACTGCAAGCAATATAAGTAGACTGAAAGTGTAAATTCTTTATTATGAAGTGAAACTATGAACGAATGGTTGCAGGAAGCTGTATCATAGTCATGCTAGTGAACCCATAAATTAAAATTGGATATCTAGCTCACCTGTCAGTACAAACTGCAGGACATTTCTGGTTATGAATCTAAAGTTCAATATTCATTTTTATTTTTTTTAATGTTTATGTTTTGACCAAATATTGAGAAGCTATTATCAAACCGTCGTCCTTGAATAAAGATTTATTTAGATTTATTTTTCTCACAGCTGTAACATCTTTTCTTCTGTTTCCATTTTCAGAAAATTGAAGATAAACTAAGCTAACAATTACACCTGACTAATAAAATTTTAATTCACTGTCAAACGTGATTGGAAAATTTTACGAGTAATTAAATTTTTTATTAGATTATACTAATTAAGAGACATGTATTTTTTCCGAATCTATCCAACAATTTTTTTTACGAGCAAACAAATTGTTGGTATTTAACTAAAATTATAAGGGGACTTTTTTTATTAAATTAAACGTCCGTAATATTATCCCAATTCCCATTTCTAAATTCCAATCCGAGTGCTATCCTGATTCCTGACAACTCAACTGGCTTTCCCGTCATAGCGTTTAGGCCTCTCTGGCCCTTCAATCGTTTGCATCCCACCCATACACTGAACTTAGATTCCGTCCTGTTGACAAATAGAAGATGACTGCTCGTCGCATAACCATGTCCCTGTTCATCATTCTCCTCCAAATGCGTACGTTAATAGTCAGAGCATTTAGTCCTCCTTCCATAAACGACTTTCCCTCCAATTCCAACAATAGCTCCATATTGCAGGTACAGTACTTACCAAATTAACCATTTCATATCTAATCCTATGCCACTAAATTACTTGAACATCTTATTGGGTATCTCTTAATTCGTTGAAATCAGGACGTTTTAAAGGCTATTTCAGTGAGGGAAAAGTGGGATTTGGAGGATGTCAGAATTTCCGAGTTGGATTTTTCGAAGGTTAGATTTGGGATCTCCCAGAGCTATGAGTTCCGGATCGGGTTCGGAAAAAGCAGCTTGCTTCTCAAATTCTCGGACCAAGTGGTTTCTTGGAAGAAGTTCAAGAAACCCAAATCGAATATTGAGTCTCTGATTAATCAAGTTAGTTCCTTTGCTGTACTTGACACTTTAAAGTTGGAGGGTCCATTTGAGTTACGGGTCGATACTCATCACAAGCTCTCGCTGTCCTTGCCGGTATGTGCTTGATTTCTTTCCCTTCTATTTGTTTCCGTTAGTTTTTTTCCTTTCAATTGTGATATCAGTGATTTGTTGGTACTTGGTTCAGATCTTAATGTTGTAAATTTGAGGAAAGGCTTAATGTTCCGTATATTATTGCTGCAATATATATACAGTCTGATTATAAGTTCTTAACTTGAGGAACAAGGAAAAATTTACTAATATATACAAGAATAAATTGATAAACGAATATACTACCTATAAATGTGTTAGCTTCATAGCTGAGAAAGTTTGGTCTGTCAAATGTGATGTACTCGTTTGCTGATATCAGTAATGATAGTGATAATAATGCCAAATGTTTTGCTTCTGGCAGTAGGTCTAGGATACCTCAATCCTACTCACATATATGTGGTATGAAAATATGAGCAGGATTCCTACTTTGGGAATACAGGACAAGAAACGAAGAGTAAGAGCTCTTGACTTCATCAGCTTAGATTCTCAGCAATCAAAAAAAGATAAAATTAACGTGTTAATGCGGAGAAAACTAGTTAAGAGAAGTTAACTAGAATTGTGCTGATGACTCAGTGGTGATTAGGTAAAGTATATACATGTTGACAAATCCAGAGGAAAGGGGGAGCACAAAAAAGAGGGCCTTAGGGATGAAGAGAACCATTTCTTTCCTGTCAAACAAGACGGTTGTCTACATATTAGTCATTACTCATATTGCTTCTTAATTGACATTGAAAATTTGCAGTAGCTATTAAAGTGAATTGCTGCAACATCACTAATTGTCTGCATGTTTTAACACCTTTTGAATGCATATTTTCAGATGAATACTTCACATGCTGGTTTGAAACACATCCTTGTTGGTGAAGGCATTACATTAGAAGTAAGAAGAGCACAAGAAGTTTCTTTGTTTCACTCATCTGATCTAGGTCTGGGACTGAATATGAGTTCCATGTTTAGCAATGGGAAGCGTGACTTTTGGCCTTTTCAGCAATCAGTGTGCTTGCCTTTGCTTCCCATACGCATATTAGGTTCTGCATCGTTAGTTGCCTATAGAACTCGGAACCCTGATTCCCACATTGAAACTATCTTCATTTCAGAAGACACAATTGAGCTACTTCCAGAGAAATGTTATAGCAGTCACATTAACAAGAAGCAAACTTGCTCTATTGATTCTTTAAGTTTGAGAATAAGTACATTGGAAAAAATATTGAAGAGTCTTCTAGGGGATAGAATCCGCCAATGGTTGTTTGGTTTTGTCAAAGCAAATATCAAAGCATCAGCCACAATTCGGTTCCAACTACAACTGGAAAGAGACATTAGGAGCAACATCACTCTCAGGGGTATATTGGCAGAGTGGAGAACAAGGCCTAGTATTGAACGACTTTGGTTTGAGATATTTGCAAGAGTTGAAACTGAGAGGCTAAAGCCACTTTTAATTAAGAAGGTGAAACCTTTTATGGTATCAGATTCAGTTTCATGGAGTAATTTGATGTCCAATATCTCCTTTACAAAGTTACGTTCTGTTCTTGTCCCTCCCGAGCCTCTTACCCTTGATGTGAAATGGTAGGAGATAGCCTTGTAACATTGTTTTTTTTTTTTTTTCCTAGATCAAGGCAAGTTGTTGTTGTTAACTATGCCTTTATAAATGGGCTAGTGACTCCTGTATTAGAACACTCGGTCCTGTAAATAATTTAAATTCCAGAAATGAAAAAGAAAAGAGGAAAAAAGTAACTTTGCATTTGTACTCGCTTACTCTGGTGGCATAAGATTGGTTTTGATTGTTGTATTAGTGATACCATTATAGTTGATCGCTCTACAAGTTATGTCATTAGTAGTTGATTCTTCTCATTTCTCTCTGACAAAAAATGATAGTCTTGCAAGTGATGTCATAGTACTTTTTTTTTTTTTTTGCAAAGAAGTGATATCATAGTAATTGATTCTTCCCTGTATTTGTTTGTGAGGACTTTTTTTTTTTTTTTTGGTAAGGCGTTTGTGAGGACTTTGCAAGTGTGGATTTTAGCGATATTTGAGGTTAATGTGCGTTGGAATTTGGGATTGAAAATATCCTCACCAAGAGTTTCTGTTACCAGAAATAGTGTAACTTTTTTTCTGGGGCTGATCGTAGGGTAGTATTCATTTTCTTGTTTACTAACTTTTTTTTTCAGTAATACAAATCTTATTTCAAGAAATATAATACTGCAAAGGTTTAGAAACATTAAAATAGAAATCCTCTAAACCTAACACCCCTAAATTCTTGCCATCTCAGTGTTATCCTTGGAATTACTTTCTTCTACCTCCACCTTTTTGTATCTATACCAAGAAGCACATAGCAAGTAAAACACAAAATTTACTACACTCAACCCTGACAATAAATAATAGAAGTAGTTCAACTTATCTCTGTTCAAGTTGTTGCTTGCCAGCCATCCACCACTCACCTTGTTAACTACCTCAACCACCACTGTGCTCGTGTAGTAACCAAATGCGAGCGAACACATTGAGATGGCTGTGCCAAGTGATTTCATTCCAGCAGAGCTCTCTGCATAGAAAAACTCTAGGAGCCCTACAAAGGTAAACATATCTGCTGCTCCAAAAATAGCATACTGGAATCCCAGCCAAAACACAGTTATTGGCAAAGGCTCAATACTATCTACCATGTTGTGCTCAATCGCCACTGTCTTGCGGCGAGTTTCCACAGCTCCTGCTACTGCCATGGAGATGGCTGAGAGAACCAATCCAACTCCAATTCGTTGAAGGTGACGAATTCCGGTGGGTATACCTGTAATTCTACGAGCAAGTGGAACAAAAAAGCGATCGTATATTGGGATCAAAACAAACATGAATGCCAGTGGGATTACTGGAAGAGAGGGTCCGGGCACCTTGAGTCCCAATATATGTGTGTTCATGGTTGTACTTTGTTGGATAGAAAATGTTTGGAGTTGAGCCAAACATGTATTCATAAATATGGTGCTAATAATAATTGGTAGCATGCGAAGTAGGATTTTCGTTTCTTCAACTTGTGTAACTGTGCATAGCCTCCAGGGTCTTGAGGTGATTGATGCTGCTGCATCAGCATTGCCTTTGATAATAGCCGCCCGGTCCAAGAATCTGGGAATTTTTGTTTCAGATTTAGTTAATTAATTTGCTTGAATCACAAGTAAGCATTACATAAATTTGAGAAGTTTGATAAATATATACCTAAATTGATCTGTCCTCTGAAGAATCTCATTACTGACCCCTGCTTCTTTGTCATGAATCTCATGTAGTTCCTCTGCACTCTCTGAAATTGCAAGCTTCCGGTTTTGGATCGCAGCCACGAAAACCTGTTGATTTAACAAACCATGTAGGTAACAAAGATTAGCTTTTGAAATATTCATTTAAATAGCTTTTCTTTTGTGTAGCCATGATAGTATAGATACCTGTAGAACACGAAGAAGAGGGCTTCCCTTTGGAACATTGTTACGATACAATGACTTACCCATACATAAAAACAGAACTGCCAACAAGACAGCAATGGTGGACACAGCAAATCCCCAATCCCATCCTTGGTTTGTGCTTATCCAAACAACCAACGTGACGCCTACTATTGCTCCAATTGTGAGGCTAAACAAGAACCAGTTGAAGAAGCTTGATAGTGATGCCGCTTCCTTGGGATCCTTTTCATCAAATTGGTCAGCACCTAAGGCTGGCAAAGCCGCCTTTACACCACCGGTTCCGAGTGCAAGAAGGTATAGACCAGTATAAAGGATTGCTTCCTGGCCACTGTCAACAGATTCACATTGGCTCCTTTTGTTTGGTGCTACATCATTGCAGGGAAAAGGTCTTAACTGGTGGAAGTGTGCTTGCACAGTGAGGAGCACATATCCCTGCAAGTAAAATTGAAAACCATTATGAATTTCATTCTTCCTCTCTAAATGGAAAAACAGGGTAACCTGTTTCTCAAGGTGAAAGGGAGGGATGTATAAAGAAACTTAGTGGTACTTACCAACAATTCCACGCAGACAAACAGGACACAAGTCTTAAATCTTGACAGATAAGTATCAGAAATGAACCCTCCAACGAGTGTTAGTAAAAACGCAGTTCCCATTAAATTGGTAAGTGTAGTTGCAGATTTTGTTAAGCTGAAGTTCATATACCCATAGAAATAAACCACCAAGCTCAGGGCATTGGCAATGAAGGCCATGTTCTCAAGCCCTTCAGTAGCTGCGCGCACACACACACACACACACACAGAGGCCAAAAAAAAAGTCAAACTTAAACTGAAAAACCTTAACCCCACTCAATTATTAACCCCCTTCATAAAAAGCAACTAAAATGCAAAACAGGAAATGGGAATTTCCAATTTAGCTACTACCATATACAAATAGGGTAGCTCTGTTTCCTCCTAGCTTTGTTGCTTGCTTAGGTTGAGTACCCATATCTCTGCAAATGCCCTGGTGATTGATCAAAAAAGAAACCAATTAACTAACCAAAGTAAATGATGCTTGCTTTCACATTAAAACTTGTAAGCAAGAACAAAATATGTGACGGTTTTAGTTTGAATTATATAACACTGAAGCTTATATGTCTATAAAAGACCACCTAGAGGTCAAGGAAAAAGAAAATGGAATTTACCATTTTGTTGAATATCTTTCTAATGTGACCCAAAGGGCAGAAGGAATGGAGAAGGCTTAGTTTGGAGGCAACGTTGGCTGATTGAATCGCTTTGAGTATATATAGAGACAGTCACACCAATATTATATCCTTGAAACTGTTAATAATAAGAACATACACTGTTCATATGGCATCTTACAGCTGAAAAACTTGTTAGGTACAATTTTGTTCTGAATGGGACTCCTTCTCCAACTTATTTGATAAATAATGGATCTTATGTAGGGATTTTTGACTTTATTAGTTGACTCAATTATTATTATTATTATTATTTTGTCTGAATATCATAATTAAGCTTCTATTGAGGGTTTCTTTATGCCAACAACATGTTTGAACTGGGAAAATCATAAAGCATGAACTTAAATAAACGAGTTAAACTAATAATTGCTGTAGTGATGAATGATCTTAATGTAACCCAAGCTGAAGGTTTCATAATTTACAGTTGACTCCTTGAAGGCACCTTAGCTTAATCAAGATTCTAGACCAGATCAATACCATAATTACCTATTTAAACTTGTGCTTCCTATATATAATTTTTATAGACATATAAGCTTCAGATCAATACCATAATTTACATAATTTAGTATGTAATTTTTATATCAATCCAACTTATATAATTTGTGAAAATTAATAAAGGCCTCGTCATTTTTTTGTTGTCTTTCAACATTTCAATTATGATATACTTGACGGAATAGGGTATGCCTCCACTCATTCAGAAAAAGAAAAAAAATAAAACTCAAACTGTTCTATTTCTGAAACAAAAACTTTATGAATTTAAGTTTGACATTAGAATAGCAAAATCTATTAATTTCTCCATGTTCATAAATTTGTAAACTTGTCTAGTCACGAATGACTTTACTTAAATGACCCAGATGTCACCATTTTGGACAGTAGTTTATGGTTTCAACTTTCAATGTTTGTTTCTTTTTTGTTGCTATCTGGAATATTCAAATGTAATTAGCATCTTTAAGTAATTTATAACTTTCCTTAATTTTAGTAATATAAATTAAGGTGAATAGATTGGTAATTCAATAACTACGACAAAAGAGTAAGACAAAATCATACGTTCAAGCTGCAGAAATGAACTCCTTTTTCTTTAAGTTTGAATGGATGTTCTCATTCTACAACTATAGAAAAAATAAATATCATATTATGTTATCAAGTAAGTATGACTCCTAGTTCATTTCTAACAACAAACTCCATAGAAATTAAACAATTTTTATATGTTTATGTTAGCCATCAATTAATAACATTAACATTATAGATGAATATAAGAAAGATTGATTCTGGTTTAACCACCAACGTTCATTGATTAGAGCCATTTATACGACCTACAACACATATCATGTAACCTACTTTACTTTGACTACGAAATTATGAATGAATCAGCATCACAACCCAACAGAATAATTAAGGTATAGAGCTTTTAAATAATGAAGAAAGGGTTAGTGATTTCAAAGTTTACTTATAATTATTGAAGCAGACATCTCCTAATTAAGATGTCAATTACTTGTTGATTTTGTTGATAATCGATCCGTATCTATCTTCTACTTAAAACTAAAAATTGCACACTTTTCATATTGGTTTACAAAAATCTTGGCTGATTTATAAAATCTTAATGCTTATTCAAACATAATCTTTTACTTTGTTAATTCGTTAATATCTAAATAAATCTCATGTTTTAAATCTCTTTTTCTTAATAAAAGTTACAATTACAAAAATATATATCGAAGTACGGAATAAGCAACCTTCAGATATTAGTTTAGACTCGTATAAAACAAAAAACTTCACAAAATTAAGGAACAAGTTGTGCTTAGAAGTAAACAATATCAAAACTTGTCTAAAGAGTAGAAGCCAATGTTCAAATGTTAAATTATTAAGACTGAAGTATCTCTAAATTATTTATGGTCATAATATTTTGAAAACACAAGAAAGAGTATGAACAGAAATAATCAATTTTATAATGTACAAAAACAAAATACTATGAGTAAAATATATGCAAGTTTGTTAGAAGGGATATGTCAAGCTTAGCTATTCACAGAAATGTCTTTGTTGGCCTCTTATCATTGTCATGTTCTAGAAATCGAATTAAATTATAAAATTAACTTTGAATTGCAAGTGATCCCACAAGGTTTACTTTCTTCATCATCATTTAGCAGTTTATACTCGGATTATCCTTCTGTTGTCAGTGTCAACAATTTTTTTGTGTCAATGGTAAAAAAAATATTATCGATTAACTAAGATTAGATAAATATCAAATTTCCAAGGACAAACAAGAAAACTGAAAGAGTAAAACCCTAACCCTAACCAATATCAATAAGAAGACTTGAATCCTGCCTTAGCTACGAACAAAACTAGAAATAATGATAATCATATGAATTTATGCATAGTAACATTTTAATTTTATACATTGAAAATATTTATTTTATTTTTAAAATAATCTCAAGATTTTTAGTTATTAAGATCTTGAAATACGGATAGTCTGAAATTAACTAGTTACGAAAATATATATAAGTAAATGAGTCACTCGAAATTCAGTTCTTTTTCGTTATTTTCAAGCTCTTTTACTTTTTCTCCATTTCCAAAATTGGGCCATCTTTCTCTTTTTAAAGAGAAGACGACAATGGCCCATCTTTACTTTGTTTTCAGTTCACCCAAAGCAAAACGAATATGATTACTTCCTATCATGAGAAGAATAGCCACGTAGGCAGCTACGTAACCCATTTCTCACATTCCCAGATTCCAGCGAATGTATGTATATCGACATCAGCTGGTTATGTGGTGAAACCAGCTAATTGTAATGTTGTCAATGTGAATGTCGTAACTCTTATATTATTAGTATAAAATTTCTAGATGAGTCACTCCCATAACTCAAATATTTTGTTATTTTGGGCCTTTGATCATTGCCATTGCCAAAATTGGGCCTTCTTTCTCTTGTTAAATACAAGCAACAATGGCCCATCTATACTTCATTTTCAGTTCAGCCCAAAGTAAAACTAATATGATTCCTTCCCACCACCAGAATAGCCACGTAGGCAGCTACGTAACCCATTTCTCACGTTATCAGATTCCAGCTAATGTATTTATGTCGACATCAGCTGGTTATGTGGCGAAACCACGTGACTCGGTGATTTTTCGGTAGAACTGTTTCGGTTAATGTAAGTGCGTTATTCCACCGATGAAGAACCACTGTCATAAGCTCTCGGATTTGCTTTCTCGTGTTTTTCAGAGACTCAAAACTGAGTTCTTGATTATTTCAACACCAATGGACCTCCGTGAGTCGATCAGAAACCAAAGCGACGTCGGTTTGGGCCTCACGAAGTACGTATTGTTGAAAGAAGGGAAGGACAAGAACCTGGTCTTGTCGCCCTTGTCTATCCATGTTGTGCTTAGCTTGATCGCTGCTGGTTCTAAGGGCCCCACCCTCGAACAATTGCTCTCCTTCCTCAAGACCAAGTCCACTGACCACCTCAACTCCTTGGCCTCCGAGCTAGTCGCCGTTGTGCTCGCCGATGGAAGCCCTAGCGGTGGGCCTTGCTTGTCTTTCGCGAATGGCATCTGGGTCGATAATTCCTTCTCTCTCAAGCCTTCTTTCAAACAGGTTGTCGACACTTCTTACAAGGCCGCTGTTGCTCTAGTCGATTTCCAGACCAAGGTAAAATTCCTACACTTTTATCTTTGTCCTGATCGGAACCTCTAGTTTGATTTTGTTACTTAGGTAGCTAGACTAGATGCTCCAAGTTTTTACTTTTTCAGTACCTACTTTTCCTTGGCAAACAATGAAAATTGAAACTTAGTAGGAAATTTAGATGTTTTCACTCCATTTCTCTCTAATTTAAGTAATTTCACCTTTACCAGGCAGCCATTTATTTCAATTTGTCCCTCTATTAGATGAAAATGTAGGAGATAATCATAATTTATAAATCGTGAAGGAAACGATAGTTTATATTATATATATATGCGTTTTTAATTTCCGAACCAAGTCAAGCTGATACCAAACTTACAGAATATTAGATGCTGTTCCTGGGGGGTTTGGATTTGGTCTGGTTGATCGTTTCCTCTCCCCATTAGAAAAAACTGAATCTTTTTATATTCCCAGTCCCCAATCCTGTATTTTTGCGTGCTTTTGATAAAAAAAAAAAAAAAACAGAGGAGAGCCTGTCTTTCTTGTACGAGACTTGTTCGCACTGATACATATTCATGCTAGCCTATTCCTTGCCACTGAAATCGTGTGCCTCATGCACCTATTACTTCTCAGAAACTATTTAGAGCACTTGAACTTAAGCTTCTTATTGGGGATGAGCCCGTCACACTTGATCCTTGTGGGTGCCACTAAAATTTTTGTCAGAGGCTGGTGTGAGTCAATTCCCAATCTTGTATAACCTCCCAAACCTGGACCCTTACTGGAACACCCACCAATTCCACCCTTTGTAACCACTAACTAGTGAATGAATTGAATCAGGTAAACTATATGTAGTGGTTGGTTACAACACATATAATGAGAACATGAAATCAAAGAATTTCCTGCTGAGTCTGGTAACACAGTAGTTGTCAAGTGCTTCTGGAGAAATTATATTAACTGACATGCTAATTTTTTCGTTTTCAATGTTGACGGTGGTCTTAAAGGCTGTGGAAGTAACTCATCAAGTAAATTCGTGGGCTGAAAAGAAGACTGGTGGCCTTATTAAAGAAGTTCTTCCTTCTGGATCAGTTGACATGACAACCAGACTCGTATTTGCAAATGCTATATATTTCAAGGGAGGGTGGACTAAGAAGTTTGATGCATCAAAAACCAAAGACTATGACTTTCACCTACTCAATGGGAGCTCAGTCAAGGTGCCGTTCATGACCAGCAATAAGAAGCAGGCTGCAGTAGCCTTTGATGGTTTCAAAGTCCTTGGGCTTCCATATAAACAAGGTGCAGATAAGCGCCAATTCTTTATGTATTTCTTTCTTCCAGATGCTAAAGATGGACTGGCTGCATTGGTTGAGAAAATAGGTTCTGAATCAGCGTTCTTAGAACGCCACCTTCCAGTGAAACAAGTGTATTTGGGGAACTTAAGGATCCCTAAATTTAAAATTTCTTTTGGATTTGAAACTTCTCAAGTGCTGAAGGAACTAGGACTTGAGTTGCCTTTCACCGGTGGTGGTTTGACAGAAATGGTGGATTCTCTTATAGGTCAGAACCTATATGTTTCAAGCATATTCCATAAATCCGTGATTGAAGTTAATGAAGAAGGCACAGAAGCTGCAGCTGCCTCTGGTGCTGTTATATCATTAAGGGGTCTGGATATTGGGCCTGAGATAGACTTTGTAGCTGACCACCCGTTCCTTTTCTTGATCAGAGAAGATAAGACTGGAACGGTACTATTCACCGGGCACCTGCTAAATCCTCTGGAAGGTTGATCTGCCGAACCGAGAATGTGCAAGAAAAATTTGAAGTAACAAAACTGAGACCTTAGTAGCTAAAAAGGCTTCTGTTGCTATATCCAAAATAAGATGCATTATGGTTATGACAGTCGATATGTATTTGTGTTAATCATGTTTGTATTGTACCTAAAAATCTGAGTGTGTTTAGTTTATTTGCCAAGTTGTTTACGCTTCTTATACGTTGTTGACTACTTGACTCACTCCGAATGTTAGCATGGAATCTAGAATAAAGAATCACGTGAAAATTTTTATGTCTAATGTTTAAAATTTATATTGGAACTTGAATCGTGTGAAAATGGTTGGAGTATTAAATTTGAGATCTGTTGTGATTTAAATTCTTCATAAACTCGTTTGCAAATACATTGATTTCGTGATCCATTGTTAGTTTTACTTGGATTTGACTATGTTTTTGTTTTCCTTTCATTTTTCAAAAGTGGATATATTTTCAAATTTTTCTGATCTAACCAAAAGCCTCCTTGCCGTGAACTCTTCCATGGTAAAATGGTTCCAGAGTTTGATAAAACCAAATCTTTGGATTAGATATATAGTGTAGCCTGATGGGATTTTGTACAAATTAGTTAACTGTAATGTATTTTACTTCTTACTTAATTCGTGTCTTTTAAATGATGTTACTGTTACTGATAGAGGTGAAGAATACCAAGACAAGAAGGTTAAATCAATTGTATCTTGGTAGCTAGAAATTTTAATTTATGATATAGGTAGATTTGAAATTTGATTATACGTACGGAGATGGCAACGAGAGTAGTATATAAATATGACTTATCTATTATTTTAGTCTTTTAAGATTATATTATTTTTTAGTTTGGTCCATCAAGAATTGTTTTTATGTCAATTTTATTTTTCAAGATTCAAAATTTTCAACCAAGTTCTATTCTTCCGTTACATGTTATGGATTAACGAAATAATCACACTTGACATAAAAATAATAACCTACATAAGTTATTTATATATTTTGTAAAACTTTTTTTGTTATTTTATCATTAAATTATACATAATAATTTTATTTATACATAATATGATAATAAGAGAATATAAGTTGATCGAAAAATTTTGAATTTTAGAAGATGAAATTAACTGAAAATATTTTTTGATTACTAAATTAGAAACTAAGACAATCCTAAGGGATTAAAACAATAATTAAGCCTATAAATATATTAGTGTTAAGAATGTTAAGAATGATGTTTTTGAAAACCCAATTTTGGAGATGTTTCTTATTTTGTTTTAAATAAGTTAACTCTGAATGAAATATATTTCTTGAAACGTATTTTATGTAATTGTTTACATACAAATTGGAAAAATTAACAAATTATTATATAGAATCTTGCATTAATGTAAATATTTTTATCAGATTAGAGAGATAATTTTAAACGCACCATGACCATTAAATAAAAAATTATTAATTTATTATATGAGATTTAAATCTTTTTATATTCTTCTTTGAATTCATCATAAATAAGAGAAACAAAATTAATATTTATTTCTTTCACCTACCCACAAGAGCCATGTAGTATTGGAGATGATCCAAATCGCATTGTATAGAGTCTTGCACGGTACATGGCATGTCAAGTAATGGGGGAGTTATATACAACTATTAGATAATAAGTTAGTGGGACATTCACATTGATCTTCATATCTTTGTAAGAATATTTATGCTTTAAATAGGCCTCATTTCTAGAGGTCCTTACCAATTCAAAACCAGTAAGTTTAAAATTTTTTGGTCTCTTTATCATTAATTTATGTTTTTTCTTTAAAAGTATATTTATTTTATTACAATTTATTTTAATGCTATTCCTACAATAGAATGATAAATTTCTATATCAATTTTACCTTCATTAAAATTTTTTTCTATATTATCCACTATACCTTTTATCTTCATTTAAATTTCATTCATAATTTTACATTAATAAATTCATATTTTTTACCATCATAAATAGTTAATTTCTAAATTTTTTAAATTAAACTTTGAACCGACAGTTCAAACTCAACTATTTACAATTTTGAATAATAAAACTCCATTTGCACGAAAATAAAAGTATAACAAATGTAATCACGTGGCTTTCACATGCAAGCACGAGATTTTAAAATTTTCCGTATAACTGTGGGTCTCTCTGACTCTGACTACACATTTCCTCTTGTTACCCCTGTTTCGGTTCAATATTACAGACAATGCCACTGACTAGGCAGCTAAACTTTTATCAAAACCTAAGCACATTGATCAAGGTGAGAAAGCCCAAAGTTTTACTTTCTGATAACGAAATGAAAGTAGGCCATTTGTTTCAAAATTGCAAAGATGAGCAAAGATGAATCTTTGACCACTTGCAAAAGAACTAATAGGCCAAGTATATTTGACCCGAAAAAAAAAAAAAGGGCTAAAGTATATACTTGGATATTGGATAAGGATCTAGACCTTTTGAGTGGGGTACTCATAGCATGGTTAAAGTACCTTTTGGTGGATAAAGATTACTCTGTTTTTCTTTTATCCTTGTAGGGTTTGGTGGATAAAGATTACTCTTTTTTTCTTTTATTCTTGTAGGGTTGGCGGGACACAAAGGATATGCGAAGCCCATCAAAGGATTTTAAGATACAGGAGGAGTTAGTGGTATAAAACGAAACTTAGGAGATGGAATGCAATTGTCATGTCATGTTACACGACAAGGCAGAGAGATATTTGTTAATTTTTCTGAAAAAAGGTCAAGTAACATATCATGAAATCTTTGAAAAAGTTGATGGGTGGTGAATTATTGCTTTCATTTTGAGCTTAATCAAATATGATGTAATGATCATTTTAATTATTTGATGGTTGATTTTAGCTCCATTTGAGTATGATCTAATAAAACGAGATGTCAATTAGGACAAAAATTAGATCATAGACAGACAAAAATAATAGAATTAACTAAGAAAATAAAATAATTTTGTATTTTATTAATGCTATTTATGTATTGGTAATCAAATTATACTTCTATCATAAAGAATAAATTTATAATAAAGGATATATTGTTTACCTAATAACTCATTGGTTCGTTAAAATTTATAATAAAAAAAATATATCCATTAAGAAAACCTTTTACAAAATGTGCAAAATTTTACTTTAATTTAGCCATGCTTCTTTTTTTTTGTTGACGCTATATCATACTTTCTTAAATTTTCTTTTTCTTTGTTTTCCAAAGAAAGTAAAAGAAAATAAACCATACATTATAGCCAAAAAGTATTTAACAACCTTCTCATTAAGAAAGCTAAAAGCATTACCTACATAAATATGGTAGACTAATTGGTTGGAGTGTAGGCTGTTACAGATTGGGAAAATCCCTGTGTATATCCTTAAAATGAAAAGTTTAAAATTATGGTCAGTAACATGCACCATCTATGATTTATGCATTATTACAATTTTATTTCACTAAAATAATGAAAAATTTTAATGGGTAAAGATAGAAATAGAAGAAGAGTTTATGGAATATATCTTTCTTATTTTCTTAATATACTTTTGAGATAAACAAATAATTTCGAAAGTCCAATTATTGAAATTTAAGATTTTTCATTGAAACAATATTTCTAAGAAAATGAATTAAGATAAATAGTTGGAAAAGAAGAGTCTAGAGAAAGGGATGGCAAAATCGTTAATTGTAGAAAAAGTAGAATGCTAAACTGGAAAGGCTGGACTTGCAGGGAAGTCTGTTTGAACGCCTCCAATTGAATGCAAATGAATTCTCAGAACACGACAACCATAGCATAATACTAAAAAAAAAAAAAACTCTCTTTCTTTCTACAGTCTGCTATTTTTCTCTGTATTTTTATGGGAAAAAGGAGCAGAAGCTTTATTTAATTCATTACCATAAAATAAAATGATAAAAGCAAAACCAATTAAATAAACCAAATGGACCACCTCCATAGCTGATGAGACCTCAACTTCACTTTATCTATTTTCCAATCTTGAACAAATTTTTCTCTGATTTTCGTTTATTGTATATTGTACTTTTCTTCTTTTCAAATTTTTTATCTCATGATTCTCTGTTTGGGTCGGTGATTTTGAACTGGAAGAAAGGTTTTGTTTTTATCTAGGAAAGTACAAAGCATCTGAGAAACAAGAAGGGAGAGAAGAAGAGAAAAGCAGCAAAAAAAAGAGAAAATTTGAGATAATTAGAAAATGGGTGAGTCTGCAAATCATCAGCCACCTCCACCAGGACACGCAGGTCCGCCACCACCACCACCGGCTAATCTTGGTCTATCAAGGGGACCCACTTGGGTTCCAGCTGAGCAACTCCAACAGCTCCACTACTGCATCCACTCCAATCCTTCATGGCGTTAGTCTCTTTCTTTTCTCTTTATCTTGCTTTAAGATGTTGGGTTTTTATATTTCAGTTGCTTCACTTTATCATTTCTTTTCAATATTTTGTCTGTGCAAAAAAGCTAGATAATTTTATGATTTTAGGTGTACAGTCGTGGTTTTTATTTTTTGTTAAAGTAAAAAAAAAAAAAAAGACTAAAAAGTATATAGCTTAACTTCCCGTCGGCTGTCTCCATCTAAGTTGGTGGGTTTGATATTAGAAGAAGATCTTGTATATAATTTAATTAGTATACGAAAATATGAACTTCATGGGTTATTTTCTTCCCTTTTGCAGATGGCTTTTTGTTATACTTCGACTCTGACTTTCTATTTAATTAATTGTAAATCTGAGTTCTTAGCAGAGAAAAATAAAATGCTTATATATAAAACCATTATTCTTTCTTATAACTTGTGTGAACTTCATCAGTAAATCTAACTTTTAGAATTGGTGTCTACTAAGATTATCTGAAATTTTGTTAATTTTATCAAATTATTGGTTGTAAGCTCATGCTGGTCATATAACTGTTATGGACTAACTCATTTTAATAAATATAAAATGTTTTTGCAGCGGAGACGGTTTTATTGGCTTTCCAGCACTATATTGTGATGCTTGGAACCACAGTTCTGATTGCGAGCACACTTGTGCCTCGAATGGGTGGAAACCATGTAAGTCCTGCTTATCAATTTTTCTTTTTCTTTTTCTTTCTCAATTCAATATATGGATTAATTGACAACACAATGCCTTTGATCATGACACATTATAATTGTTGCTCTTTTGAATAGGGTGATAAAGCCCGCGTGATCCAGTCATTGCTGTTTATGTCAGGAGTGAACACTTTAATTCAGACGTGTCTTGGGTCTAGGCTTCCTACGCTGATGAGCGCATCATTTGCTTTCACATTACCAGTGTTGTCCATTATAAATGATTACGCTGATCGGAACTTCTCATCAGAGCATGAGGTTTGTATAGTTCAAGCATTATGAACTGGTATAAGAAAAAGCAAACAAAAGCAACTTCTACTTGACTGCCTTTGTAATTTTCTACCTAGCTATATCTTTATAATAACACTAATAGGGAAAGTAAAGACCCACATCTAGGGATATATGAGCGCCATTCTTCAGATGGATCGCTGTTCGATAGTTATTGTTTTTGGGATAAGCAGGCATGAACTTCCACATTTTTATGAGAATTGAATTGGAATTGGACCTGTATGTGCCTCAGCTAATTTAAAAAAGAAATTGTAATATTGTATTTGCAGACATACTAAAGTGTAATTTAGTAGTTGATGAATGGCAAGTTGCACTTATCTTCTGTTTTTGCCCATTTTCAAAATTATGCTATGTTATCTTCCTCTTATATTCTTTCCTAAAATTTACTTATATATTTTATGGTAAATGAGATGAATCCTTGTTAGGTTCATATCACAAATCTGACTGGTTCTCTTGGTTATCAAATACTTCAAAAAAATTATATGCCATAAAATTTGATGGGCCTAAGTTTCTAATCAATTATGAAATGGGTGTTTGTAGAGATTTCTATACACTATGAGAACAATTCAAGGATCCTTAATTGTTGCTTCCTTTGTGAACATCTTCCTTGGGTTCAGCAAGGCATGGGGAAATTTGTCAAGGTAAATTGATTGTAATCTCCAGTGCCATCTTGTTAAAAACTCCACATCTTTAGGGCTATCATGAAATCTGGGTCTGGATATTTAGAGCTTGACTGTTTCTTTTTAACCTTTTAATGTTTTTTCTTTTAACGCAGACTGTTTACTCCTGTTATCATAGTACCAGTGGTTTGTGTGGTGGGTCTCGGTCTGTTCATGAGGGGCTTCCCCCAGGTAATTTTCTGATCAAACTCCTTTTTTTTTTCCTGGCAATAAAATGATTACTGCTTTAAAAATTGCACTTCTGTTCCATACAGCTTGCAAACTGTGTGGAGATTGGGCTACCTATGCTTATTCTACTGGTCATTTCCCAACAGGTTACACATCATTGATCATACTTGAACTGCAAGTTTTGTTCTAATATTATCCGCCTCTTCTATAACAAAATGCTTTTTTTCCTCAGTGTTTGAAGCACCTCCATCCTGCTATACATCACATACTTGATAGATATGCTTTATTTCTCTGCATTGGAATTGTCTGGGCATTTGCTGCTATTCTCACTGTAGCAGGTGCATACAACCGGGTTCCAGAGATGACTAAACAGAGTTGCCGTACAGATGGCTCCTACCTTATTTCATCTGCTCCTTGGTATGTCCTAATAGTTGGGTCCTTTAACAGCTTACTTGAGTCTGAATCTCCTTTCTAGAGAATCATTGTTGACACACCAAATGATGTTGTCATTCTAGGGTTAAAGTTCCATATCCATTTCAGTGGGGTACCCCCATATTCAGAGCAAGCCATGTCTTCGGGATGATGGGAGCAGCACTTGTTACATCTGCAGAGGTTGTTAGCTAGTATTCCTGTTTTAAATCATGATAACTTTTATGTTTCCTCTCAATTTTGATATACATTCTAAAATTAAAATCTTGTCCGCTATCTTTGTCCTTGATGAATGTTTAATCTTTTGATGCAGTCAACAGGAACATTTTTTGCAGCCGCTAGGCTTTCAGGTGCTACACCCCCTCCAGCACATGTACTCAGCCGAAGTATTGGCCTGCATGTGAGATATATATATATATATTTTTCTCTACAATTTCTTTCAAAAGCATGACATCTTCTTCCATGTATAATATAAAATTATGTTTTTCTTTTTCCTCATGTAAGTCCTCCCTGAAATCATTGCAGGGTATTGGCATACTGCTTGAAGGCATTTTTGGTGCTGCAGTTGGTACTACTGCATCTGTGTAAGAAAGAAATGTTTCAATAATTATCTGCTCTCTTCTCTAGCTCAACTCTCTGGAAATTTAGGGTTATTTTCGCTCATTTATTTGGCCTAGTTAATTATGTCTGTAGTTGGAATATAATATAGGCTTGTGTTAATATTAAGAACCTCTCTTTTGGTGGCTGTATTAGCATATCATGGATCGCATTACATTTGATCAAAATGACTTGTCTAATTGATATTGCAGAGAGAATGTCGGCCTACTTGGGCTAACACATATAGGAAGCAGAAGAGTAGTGCAGATATCTTCTGCTTTCATGATCTTCTTCTCAATCTTTGGTTTGTATTTTATTTCCATCTTAAGGTATATTAGAGATTCTTCCGACCTTTTCTTCTCATTTCTTGACTGGTTGTGTTACCCTGTACTATTCAGGGAAATTTGGAGCCTTTTTTGCATCAATTCCCTTGCCAATATTTGCTGCCATATACTGTGTCTTATTTGGCATTGTTGGTGAGTGATTCTGTTTTCACTTTTGTTATAATTAGAATTTTAACATTGTGAATATCTTCCTGATGATTTTTCTTCTTCTCTCTTTCTTTTCTTTCCTTTTTTTTTTTTTTTTTTTTTTGTGTGTGTGGCAGCTGCTATTGGAATCTCATTTATACAGTTTACTAATAGCAATTCCATAAGAAACCTCTATGTTTTGGGCCTGTCTCTGTTTCTTGGGATATCAATACCTCAATATTTTGTCACGAATACAGATCAGGATGGTCATGGTCCTGTTAGCACCGATGCTGGATGGGTAAGTTACTAATAGGATGTGCTTTTTTCATTTCTCTGTCCTGTTTCCATTAACATTTCTGGTGCTGTTCAATTTAGCCGTCCCATCTCCCATAACATTGTCTAAGAATATTTTTTGGGATTTAAGGCTTAGTTGAGTTGAGTTGTAGATCTCCCATAACATTGTCTAAGAATATTTTTTGAGGGGTGAAGTTTTATCAGGTCAGGTGCAAAAAAATTGTTAAGATGTTATTGTTAAATTCTAGATGAACCTAGTGAACACTATCCAAACTGAAAACAAAGCTTGCTTAGCACTGACAAGTATAACACATGTGCCTGCATGAATGGCCTTATGGTAAAGATTCAATAGTTCTAAATTCTTGCTGTTTTATCAATGCGTGGCACAAAACTTATAGAAAACTAATGATCTAAACTTGGTAAATACAGAAAGATTATATTACCCTCTTGGTTTACAGATTTGATCATGACTGAATTTTTAGACATTAGGAAATGTTAGGGAAAAATCAATATGGATTTTTGGTTCTGTTCTGGAAAGATAAATTATGAGATAACTATTGATACGGTTTATATAATGTTATATACTATTACCAGTTGTATATTTTATGGCTTCATTTTGAATTGCATGCAGTTTAATGACATTTTGAACACGATATTCTCGTCACCGCCTACCGTAGCGATAATTGTTGGGACAGTTCTTGACAACACACTGGATGCAAGACATACTATCAATGAGAGAGGAATTCCATGGTGGGTACCTTTCCAGAACAGAAAGGGGGATGCTAGAAATGAGGAGTTTTACAGTCTTCCTCTAAGAATAAACGAGTATATGCCAACCAGATTTCTTTAAATGCAATTCCCATACGTGTATCTTAAAATATTTGTTAAATCTATTTGCACCATAAAAGAGTTGTAAATTATGGACAGGAACCAAAATTATGTTACTAGTGATAGCTAGTTAACATTTTCTTTGCTGATGTGGTAGGAATTTCTCAAAATATTGTGAAAGTGGTATTAATTTGAGTCAAAGCCCATTCTCAACATGTTTTTTTGGGGTAAACTCCATTCTCTAGCTTTTGGGATAACAGTTTCAATATCTACTTGTACATATATTGGCTTTGGGCTTCTCTGTTGTAGATACAAATTACTGAACTCTTTAAAATCGTTTTTCTACGTGCAAACAGAAAAGAAAAACTTTTTTTTCCCCTTTTTTTTTTTTATTCATTTTTTGTTTTTGGGTAAGGAGAAAAACTCTGATAAGTCATCACAAAACATTGACTCCTAATTTGTTTTTTGTTTACTGCTGAGCTAATGCACATAAGCAGACCTTGATTCTGATTTGAATCCGATTTAACCTCAACTAAAACGATTAAAAAAATCGTGTAGATTAAATGATCATTCTATTACTAATGATTTCATTTTTCATCTATTAGATAAGAAAAAATTATTACAAACAACGTATCATATAAAAATTATTTAATTAATATTTATATAATATTTAGTATCAACAATATAAAAAATTTATATTGTTGATATTTTTTAATATTATATTGATAATATAAATTTATATATTAAAGAGAGGAAAAATAAAATAAAAATGTAATAAGTTTAAAATGATATAGTTAATATATTATACAATCTCGTCCGGTACAACAAACGAACCGTATCTCATACAAAGTGAAAAAGAAATAGACTAAGGAAGCTTCCCAATTACGAGTGCCAATCACTTGAACCCATTTGCTAAGATGTGATGATTGATACCCCACACGTTTTCTTTCACTTTCTTAGTTTCTCTTCCGCGTTATCTTAAGCAGAAGAAACACCAGTAGTACTCTATCGCTGATGTAATTAGCATTGACAATCAGACATATATATATATAATTTTTTTTTTTATAACAGGTCCCATTCACATCACTATCACTATTACTATCACTATCATGGAGGTATGTTATTCCAAATTTCGGGTCCTAATTTTTGGACTTTATCATAAAGAAGTTGCTTACTCAATCGGTCTACGGATGCTTCCTAGCCGCCTATCAATCTAAAAATAACCTACAAACATTTGAAGGGAACTGATAACCCACCCCTTACATTGTCGAGGTCTAGTTGTTTCATATGTTATGAAACTATTGCATTCAGCTGCACGCCTCTAATTGTATCCCATTTCAGATTGCCCTTCTTTTTTCCCTGAAGGAAACTGATCCTATTTTAGAGTTTCTATGTAAGGAAGATGATAGTGACTGGGTAAAGCTTGCTTTACATTAAAAATTACATGAACTGTACAAGTATTTACAGACTAATTATTGACACTTTTAAAAGTTTTTCATCACTCATGAAGCCAGTCCAGATCATATCGCTGCTCTGCTACCTGAACATGGACATTTGGCTTGGCAGTCCCCCCACCTTTCCACATGCAAGAAACATCCTCATCACAAATAACAAGCCGTAGAGACTGCAATGATGCTGCAGACTTTGGTAGATCATCAATCAGCGAGCACTCCCTCATGTCAATCTTTTCCAAACTTCCCAACTTACCAATGCCTTCGGGAAGGCATCCCAAATTGACACATTGAGAAATGTCGAGATACTTCAACCTGGCTAGTTCACAAATGGCAGGAGGAAGCATATTCAAAGTGGGACAAGCATATAAACGGAGGATCTCAAGAGATCTTAGTTTATATAAGTCAGCAGGCAATCGGCAAAAATTGTGACAGTTGGTAAGACTCAGAGTCTTGAGTGAGTGCATGCCACAAAGGCTTGAAGGCAGCTCAATTAAGTCATCACAATGGTCCACCGTGAGCTCTTGGAGGTAAGGGAAGATTTGTGGCAGGTCTACCATTGTGTCATCAAGACTCTTAACCTTGCAGAGGACCAAAAATAATTTCTGCAAGTTTTCCAAGGGAATGGTGGTGATGGATAGCTGAGGGACTGAAACTTTTTCAAGCCAAAGGCTCCTCAAATTAGCCAGATTGGAAAAGACCGAAAAATTGTGAAGAATTGCATTAGATGCACCTTCGTTTATTACTATTAATGCCCTCAGATTGGGCATGCGATCAATGAAGGGAGGCAGGAAGTATTCACTAGCGGTGAAATTCAAAATCAGCACCTCAGCCTTAGGAAATTCCATTTTGAACCAGTCTTTTTCTTTCATTTCACCTATATTGTGAAATAATGGAATTAGAACAGGGAAACACAAAATTAACAAAGTAATATATAATGCTCCATCAGGATTAACTACATTGAAAACCCAAAGCATTTTACAGAAAGGTTGGAGATACCTGTATGAATTGAAACTATCTGAGCCTCAAATGACCGGTTCATATTTCTCACCCACTCTTTTGGGATCCCATTTTCTCTTCTTGGCATAATAATTCGCCGACGTTCACAGATGCTCCCACGATTGCTCAAGTGAATCGCAAGATCTCTCAACACATCATGTTGACTAACAGAGATCTCGAAGTAGCTGCTATACAAGTCTCCAGCACTGTAACATCGAAGTATCAAAAGCAGCTTCAGAATAAGACCCTCCATGATATGAACAGAAAAATAAAAAGAGAAAGCCTTTAATTGCCATACCGTGCCTCTTGCACCAAATTGAGGAGATTTTTGTTTGAAAGCTCAATGAGAATAGCAAAAGCTTCGTGCTCATCAACATCATGAATCTCAACCCACATATTGATGAGAACATCCAGAGGAATTTTCTTGTCCTCTGGAAAGCAACATAAATCCAAGCAGCATTCCCTCAGCTTTTCAGGGAGGCAATCTATACTTGTTGCCAATCTTTGAAGCAGATTGATTTCATGTGATTCATCGATACTTTGGCCTCTAGATAACCTGTTTTTTGCACTGGCCCAGTACATCTCTGTCTGATTACGTAATGAAGCTCCTATCACTTTAAGAGCCAACGGAAGCCCTTTACACTCGCTCACAACCTGTTATACATTTATAATGAGCATCAGAGAAAAAGGAAACCAGCCAAGGACCATGTATGTAAATCACTCAATTCAGATAGACAGAATTCATAATTACCTGCTTGACCAAATTCTCATTAGCAGAAAAAGGAATTGACTTTTCTCCGAAGGCATGGTGGCAGAACAAAGACACTGCTTCCTCTTCCCTCAGCAGTTCCACTTCATGAGTGGTATTGACAATATCTGGGAAGTTGGATCTTGAAACCACAAGGAATTTGCAACCAGGTATTCTGCAGACAAGTCGTTGCAGGACTGAGAGAGACCACACGTCATCGAGAACAACTAGAGCTCGTGCTTCAATTCTACCTTCAAACTGTAGATTCCACTGTGGAATCAGATAATTAGAACCCAAATTTTCATTTCCCATAATGAATCCCCAAATTTTTGCTCTCAGCTGCTCCAAATTTGGGGATTGTGACACTGTCAGGAACAAGATTCTGTCTCTAAAGTAACCTGCAAACAGTGAAATATAGAGTCTATTGGAACACTTGAGGTAATAAAAAGAAAATGGACCTTTATAACATTAGACAATCTAAATTCTAATTTAAAAATAATTGGACACCAAGGATTACGGCAATCTAATCAGGAATTACGATAAAACTTCTTACAACATCTACTATCCTAGATGATATAGTTATCCTCCTTTCCCTAATATTTTCAACTACTAATTATGCTGATCATAGCAGAACAAAGATAAATTCAAGCCCAAGCACGATATGTTTTTGCATTTCTTCCAAAAAAATTGAAGCATATATTGTTATGTATCAAGTGGAAACTTAGTATATTACGTTTTCATATTTGGCATATTTCATGGTCACCCAGAAAAACAGGTAAAGAACAGCATAGCAGGACTACATAACGATACACTGCAAGTTGATCATCTCTCCAAGGAATTGAAAAAGAAAGGAAAAAAAAAAAAAAGCTTACTTCGAACTTGATCATCTCTGCAAACCTCTCTAGCCAAAGTGGTCTTCCCAGATCCACCAATCCCACGAATTCCAACGACCCCCAAATCCTGCCTACTGACAATCATGTCTATCACCTTCTTCTTCCCCGAAATGAAAGCCACTCCCAAGTTTAATGAATTACTCTCGAACCTCAGGTCCTCTTCCATGCTCTTCACTGCCTCCTCCACCCACCCTCCACCGCCAACCCCAACTTTCATAGCTCCCAGCTGCTGCTCCAGTCTTTGAGTCGACCCATCAAGCCGGTCAAACCGCTGCTCGGCCTGGACTCTCATATGATGCACATCGGCCAATATATGGGCCTGCATGGGACCACTCACGAACCTCGAAACGTTTTTTTCCAGCTTCTCCATTTTCTTGGCTAACTGCAAGTTCTTGTAGACATTATAGCGGCTCGAGGCGAGAACCTTGTGAGCGAGCTCGACGCCATATCTAAGCGTCTCAGAAAACCGATCAAGCTGAAATTGGCGGTCTGCGGGTAATTCTATGCCAGAGTATTTGATTTCTTCGATTATTGGAAGGAGTTCTTCGATCGAGCACTTGAGCTGCTTAGCGCTCGATTTACATAGGCATGATTTCTGACAAATGGCTATTAGCATTTTGAGAAATTCGGTGGCGATTTCGCCGGCGAAGAAATCCGTTAGTGCCATTGCCTCCGGCGGGTGATGGCTTCAGTTTAGGAGCCACTTGTGGCGGGTGAAGTTCGTTTGCGTAATCGTGGTCTACTCGTCTACTCTTATAATAAAAAAATCCTGACCACACTAATTAGGGAAAGGTCTAAAAGGTCCCTTCCTCTTTTCAATGAAAAAAATACAAGTTCATTAATATCTTAATCCGTAAAGGTACACATTATGCAAACAAAAACTGATTAGTGAAAGGACTAAAAGGTTCCTGCTGTTTTTCTTTAAGGGTGTGTTTGGTAAAGGATTAAAGGAGGTTAAGCTTTAAGGGAGTAGAGAATATGTTGTATTAAGTGTGTTTGGCACAAAATCTGGTTAGAAGGTTAACACATATAGAAGTTCATGAAATTCATCATCGTCCACTGCTGTATGTTTCTAACCTCTCTCTCTCTCTTAACAAACTATAAATTTTTTATTTTTTGTGTGACACGTACATATATGTATTAGCAGGGTAATCTATCTATTTTTGTAACATATTCATGAAAGTTAATGATTTATTTTTTGATTTTTATTTTTATTTTTATTTTTATAGAAAATAATATGTTGGTTTGCTAATTTATTGGTAAGAATTACATATATATAATTATTATTTAATTAGTTTTAGAATTGGGTTCCATTTTATTTTTTTAAAACATTTTTTATTTTTTTTACATGATTTGATACAATAATTTTTTTATCATTATCACAAAATTAACTAATAGTACTTAAAAATTAATAATTTTTATTAATTATTAATATTTTAACAATTATGATTAACATTCAGAAATTAAAAATTAACTTATATTTATAATCACAACTAAATACAATTAAGCTTAATATATCTTTCATGATATTCTATATATTTATTGTTTAACCCTCACATCTATAATCCCGAACCAAACATACCCTAAGCTTTAATTTTTGAACAGCTTATGCCACCACTCTCTTGATTAATTCACATTTGATATGTTAGATATATTTTGACTAAAAATATATGGACAGATTTTCTCAAATAAAATTCAAATCTATAAAATTAATGAATAAAATACATATTTTGTTACTATTAGATCAACCTTGAGGTTGAACTTTAATCTTTATCTGCCTATACAAACTAAATTTCACTTAGTCATGAACCTCTTCCCATCAAGATTTTGTATTATTTACAATTTATTTTGAAATTTTAAGTTTATGAAGTTAAACAAATATAATATACCTTCTTCACATTTATAAACTAATTTTTTTTTTAATTAACATTATATTCGTCTACAGAAGCATTACACTATGAATTTTATTTAACTGTCAAATGTATTTGAATTAATTTATATATATTTTTATTAATTATTGTTGGTCTGAACAAGCATTTCTATTACAGTAGAAACTTACAAATATTTTAATTTTTTTTTATGACATCTCCAAAGAAATTCAATACATAAAATTGAAGGTAATCATCTACAAATCCTAAACAGCATTAATATATTATTATATGTTGTATATAAAATATTTAAAGAGGTGAAGTTAGTGTTATCTCCACTAACTCATTCCTACTTTATTTATTTAATCTCAACTTTTACCCAGTCCTACTATGTATATGTAACATCAACCTATATTCATCAGTAATCTCTGAGCAATCAGCGTCATGATTCATGACAATATGTGATTTTGATTTGTGATTCGTTCCCATTATCAAACTTTCTAATCAAGATAACAATGTTTTATTAATTGCAGAAACTATAATTAAATTATTTGAACTTCAACTATCATTCTTTCAGTTTTTTCAGGGTTTAAAGATGCCCAATAGTTCTTTCAAAGATGCCCACTTATTCTTTCTATTTATTTATTACTAATGCAAAATGTAGGACCCCATTGCTCTAATGTTCAAGTCAATGGCAAAAACTCGTTGACATATAAAATGACCAATGTACCCCAAATCAAATTCTAAATTATGAACTGAAAGTGGTATTTGAGCTTGTTTTAAACAATGTTTTGCAAATCGATCCGGCCCTGCCAGTCAGATCATCACCTACAGGTGACAAATCGGGTTGGTTGAACTAAAAAATATTTGTATAATTGAACTGATCAAAATTAAAAAAATTGAAAAAAATAAAATAAAATTAGTATCAAGTTGAACGATCCAAATCGATATTTTTACTTAAAATTTTTATTATTTGTATTAAAAATTAGTAAAATAATTGTACTTTATATTAATATTATTTTTAATATTTTAATTCATAAGTTAAAACTTGGGTGTTGTGATGTATAATAAATCGATAAATTATTATTTTAGCATTACTAACTATATATGTGATGTGATTTTTTTTTTATTTAATATATATTGAATTATAATTTTTTTGTTTTCTTTTATCTTTAGTATTTATAATTAATTAAAATATATATTATATTTAAAATATATAATTAAATATATTTATGATGTATCCGATTCAGCCACTGACTTAACTGATAATTTTGAGTAGATTAATGATCTAATTTTTAAAACATATGTTTTTGAAAAAATGAAACCCTATATGCTATTATTTTTTCCCTAAAAATAAGTTAAATAAAACATTGTGCACGAGACATTAATTTCATGGTATACTTTCCAACAAAAATGTGAACCTGAAATAAACGCAATCCATAGGACAGAATGATCATAAGAAGTTTATATGAGCTGTAAGGAGTACAAGTATCAATCTGTTTATCTTATCTTTTCTTTTTTTGCTAAAACTATCACTGACAAAAAGTGAATTTTTTTGTGAAATATGTCATACATACGTCAGATGTTTGTAGTGCTACTTGATGGGGAGAGGTTCATGAATCAAGGGGAACTTCCTGGAAATTTGTTACTATGTCCAAGTCAAAAAGTTTTAAGTCTTTGTTTGCACCTGACTTTTAATTTTTTATATGCCATATATATAATTGAGTCCATCTCCATCATCAATAGTCAATCTACCAGAAAGCTTAGGAAGAAATAATAAAATTAATATATGCACGAGTGACAAGAAAGATAAAATATATATGGTTAACACATAAATCATTTTCAAACACTTTCTCTTTATAAATAAAAATCACTTCTCTTCTCTCTATAAATAAAAGATGCCCCGTAAATATACTTACCATTGGAAATGGGGGAGAAAAGTAAGAAGGATCACACTAAGTCTATTGATAAATACGGTGATCAATTATGATGACCTTAATAAAAAATATTACAAAAAAGGATCCACAAGTCAGAGTGCATAACATTAGTTTTTTAAAAAAAATAAAATTATTACTTGATTTATTGGCAATATGCATAATTATATCACGTCAATTCATTTAATTAAAATTATAAATTTTTATTATTATTACTAACTAATGATCTTTTCTTAGTTACTATCAGCGAAAATCAAATATTATTTCTTTCTAAAATAAGTCCAACACTTCTTTCATTTTGATGAGATTCGACCCAGATACAAGGGGTACTCATTTTAGGAGCTTTCTTTAAGTTCCTCTTAATACTTTCATCTTCCAAATTATATGCCCCCATGTCATGACACCCATCAGGTTTTCCATTGTAACCTTCAAAGAAATCATCTGTGGAATAAATGCAATTAGCTTTAAACCCGAGATGCTTGGATGCAGAGAGACAAATCCCACGATTGTAGCCTAATAACAATGCCTTGCTACCCAAGCTTCTTACTTTAGTCCATCTCCTGCTATTCTCAGTCAACATGTAGACACCAAAGCGCAATGCGTGGCCATGACTATAATCCTCCTCCTCATCATCATAATAATCGTCCCATTCCATGTATCTACAAACTTTCAAGAGCTCTCCTTCGGGTGTCTCAACCAAGTACCGCCGAAGACATTCCTCACCTTGTGGTGCCGAAATCATAGTCTCCACAGGAGCATCAATATGACAATGATCCCATCTTTTGAGAGCACCCTAATTTGTGATAGCATAAAACTTACCCTTGTGGTATATAACGTCTTCACAGTGATCTCCTTGTGTTGTTAAGGTAGGCCACTCTTTGTCCCCTGGTTTGCAGAAAGCTAAAACTCTGTAGTCTGTAAATATAGCTACGACAACGAAGTCATTGCTTTTACTTGGGTTTTTTGATATAGTGGCTCTGTCTATATAGGAGTAGACATTACTTTGCCACTCTTCTGTCCGATGGTCTGTGGGATTAGTTAAAGTAGAGAGCATTGGAAGTTGAATCTGGGCCTTCTTTGTAGGATTCAATAGGCTAATCTCGCCTGAAATCCACAGCAAATAACCAACCAAAGGATGCTCCCAGGCACCACTTAACATGTAGTTCGGGGATTTAGATTTTGCAAGTTTTGCCATCAGAAAGATTGTAGAATCCACGGGTTGCATGGTTTCTTTGCCTGGAAGCATTAGCAGTGGGTTGCAAAGGCCACAACCTTGACAATCAATTGCAAGTGCTTCAGAGGGTGAACACATACAACTGAACCTGATATACGCCATAAGGTCACTTCATTTATGGATGTGGGAGGACAATGCATTCTAAGAAGCACATAAGATATGATATGGATGTTAAATCTTAACACAGGAACACAATATAAGATACCATGCGGATATGTAAATTCTCAAAAAAACTTGAAGACACCATACCCGAGTAACAGGTTTGTTTAAAAACACATTTGTTTATTTATCAAATAAAATAGAACACTTTAACGACTTTTTTATTTATGATTTTTTTTAACCAGCACTTTTAGTCTTGTTCCACACGTGCCGAAAGTAAATCTAAAGAGTGTCAGTGTCTGAAACTCGTTGGACAATGTACTGGAGTTCTCAGGAAAGTGCCTGTGCTTCATAGGTTCAAAAAACTATGTCAAGTCTCTAGGAAAATAAGAGAGGTGATAGGTTCCAATAACTATGACAAGTCTCATAGAAACTGAGAGGTGATAAAGGAAAAAGAGAAAGACTCTAATAGAGGGAACACTGCAAATTTGCTTGGTCCATTATCTTTCCAAACAAATTCAACAATGAAATAACAAAACACGAAGAAAGAGAGTACCTCATGATGAAGACCAGTGCCAGAGATAATTTGTACTAACTTGCTGGATTCTTTCAGGAACTTCTACAGCCGTGGTTAAGAATTCTTGTGGAAACAGTGACATAAATTGTCACGAAATAAACAAAGGTCGTGAAATTATAATAAATTGGAATTAATGAAAAAAATCATGCTAGCATGCCAAAAACTCATTCACCATGATCTATTTTTTGGACTTCGGATCTCTTTCATTTTTCTCACAAGTATTTGCTCAAAAAATCAGGGACATATCCTTTTTTTCTTCCTCAGGGTGAAATTAAATCCCTTATACTCCATCTGATATGTTATATCAATTAATTGAAACTAAAAAGCACAATCACAAATGGCGTGTTATTAATCCTAAATATTCTACCAGGGCTAAGTGCTTCAGTCTTGGGATTTGATTTCTTGTAATTTGTGGGCTGGAGATCTATCTGAGGTCCACATGGCACTTCAATTTCACTGCAGGTGTAAGAGTGCAGACATTAGCACACCATTACTCAGTTGAACCAATTCTATACATAAATGACGAAACGGAAAAACTAAAATAAGGAAGCAAAAAATTTACGTGTATACGAAGAAAAAAAAAACAATAAATTTCTTAAGATGCTTACTGTTACATGGATGGAATTGCCTTAGTAAGCCAAATTCAGAAAGCTTCTATAAGTCTCCCCCTATTCATATTTTGGCATGTACAATGTACCAGATAAAGGTCTTTCAGAAGCAGTGACAGTGCTTAAGGAAAACTTAAATTAAATTATTACTTACATTCTTCTAATTTCAGATATAATCTTCATGCCCCTGCATTAAAAAGATTGAACATATAGCTAAATTTCAAGAATTATGTATCAGGTAGTGCTTCTGACACTTCAAGCTGCATCTGCCACCACTGACCATGATGATTTCAATTCCTTCACGTTGTTATTATTCCAACCATCACCAACTTACAGAAACCTAGTATAGAATTTTGGAGTTCAATTTAGCAGAAGCAACAGGAGCCACAGGCACAAAGCTTTCTTGCTATGAGGATCCATTCCCATATCATCCTCTATCTTAATGCTTGTACCTACTCATCATAAACCCAAGTAGAGACACGAGAATGAGAATGTAAATGCTTGCCCAGGCCATGCTCCACCATTTTCATGTCAAACAATTGGAGTTGTCTTTTAACCCATGGAGGGTCATTCCGGTTTAGCCATAGACCTTCACCAGTATCCTTGTGCTTAAAATCTGGTTGTCTTGGATTGACCTTACGCTTCCTACAATCCCACCATACATGTGGGTTGGTGAAAAACACTTGCCACAAGTAAATCTTGTTGTTGTATGTTTCTAGGTCAGCTTCACCTATATTTGACACAATACAAAAAAAGAAGACAATTGATTAGCACATTCCAAGAAAACATATAATTCAATCTCAGAACTCAAATTAATTGAGAACTCATATCTGAACATAGATTAACTCCAACTACTCATCTGGCAAGCACTTAAGCTCATCTTCTGATTTGGTCTAGGATTTACAACAGAATATTGATGTGCCAACAATATAAACTACAGACATCTATAGCAGGATCCAAAGTGTTGACTTGATTATGTATGAACAGAACATAACATCTTCCTGCAATCCCTGTCGTAACTGATCTCTGTCTTTTATACAACTCAACATTACCAATAAGCTCATTTGTAGCCATAAAATGATGTCATTTTTATAATTTTATCTTTGTGTTTCCCATTAGTTCAAGACAAAAAAAGAAAACCAAAGATTATTGCGATATACATAGATCACCAACTAAAACAAGGGACAGTACCCCCATTAGATTCTGATTCCTCATACTCTTGGTAGCCTAGGCTTTGACCATGTTGGGCAACATAATTTAATCCTTTTACAATAACCTGTACAGAAATAAAGGACAAAAGACGTAAACAAATAAAATATATAATGTGAAGACAGACAATGGAGCTCGCTAGATTATGAATTCCATTAATGATTTCGGTTATACAAATCCATCCAGTTCTGCATAAAAAACCTAATAAATCCCCCAAGAACTCCGGCAATGAACAAAACAGGGACTTAAACACAACGTGACAGACTTACCAAACTGTATTCAGTTCTGCAATTAGCCAAACCTTGCATCTTCATGCAAATAGCATTTTGCACAAGGGAACCCAGATATATTCATGAAATTATTTTAGGGTCTTTCTAATGAGTGCTCAAAGAACACTTGTTAAGATTCCATAAATAGAAAGTTTGTAGCAATTAATATGGCAGTTTACCACAATTTCGGTGCTATTTAATGCATATATTGCTACTTTTAGAAAGTTTCAATTTCCAAATTCCATATTTTTATGCATCTTAACAAATTCCCTTAGGGCACCCGTTAGAAAAACCCATGATTTTAATCGAACATGTACTCATATCTATCACGTTTTAGCACACATAGTTAGTGCAGGTAGCTAATTCACATTAAATACCAAGGAAGGTTAGTCATTATTTGGGTGATAAGAGATTAAGGACACAGTAGATGACGGCATCTGCATGATATTCATAACTTGGTGCTTTAAAATATATATATATATATGTGTGTGTGTGTGTGTGTGTGTGTATGTAGTTGCCATATCATAAATTTTCTAAATTCAGATGAAAGTGCAGCAAGAATGAGTAAGTTACTAAGAGCAAGAATTGTGGTTAAGATTAGGCCAGACCCATGATATGAAACATTCAAGGAAATATTTGCAATAGTTAGGTAGGTCAGGGGACATCACAATCACACCAGAAAAATAGAGAAGCTACAAATTAATCAGAATTACAGAGAGTAACAAAGTCATTATAGTAAGAATTGAAACATCCAAAAAGCAACTATAGCAATTGGATGAAAATAAAATATGAACCTTGTAATGAACTGTGGGGTTTCCACTTCCATCATCCTTCACATAAGACTTTAAACAACCAGAAACATAGATGAACTCATTCTGTTTCAGGTGCTTAAAGGCTATTTCTGCCATCCTATCCCACATCAGCAGTAATACCCTGGTCAAAGTGTTCAACATTATGGTTTTTAGTATCAAACAACTAGCTAACTAAGACATAAAATCTGTATAAAGTATTTACTAATTTATAATATATGTTGTGAGTTGTGAACAATGTCTAGAGAACTACCCTGATTGAGATGAAACGTGGCAGAGAAAAATGGACCACTATACACAGTATGTACTTGGTTCAGACCTCAGCCAATAAGTCACCAAATGTATAAACTCTATTCTGGGTAATCAGTAATGTATTGATAGACTCCATAATCATGAATTACATCCTATCATGGTGCTGATGTTGCTAAAAAAAATTGCAAATGGAAATTGCTTGTTCTGAAATGTATTCGACGGCCTTTCATTGCTGCATAAAATACTATTCACTATCTTACAATTTGTTAGTCATAATCAGAAGCTTGTGCAAGCCCTAATCTAGTTTCAATGTTTAATTTGGTAAAATTATTTAATTCTCTGCGATATTTAGGTTATGGATTTCAATTCAAAAAAATAAATAAACCTCACCTAAACGATGAGCTCTTAGACTCACTGGTGGGTCGGACGCTTAGCTGAGAGTAAACACCAAACCTACCAGTCTTCGTGTTTAGCACCTGAGGTGCGCGTGCCACCGACCCAATGAAGCTGACGGAGTTCTCCAACTGACGAATCCACTCAATGTCACGCCACTTCATATCGGACAAATTAATAGTCGTCGGACGCTGAAATTTGAGGGCGTGCAGGTAAACTGCGCTTCCACCTTCCGAAACATCGTCGAATGAATTCCACAATTTAGGGTTAGCAACCGAGTGAGATGAAAAGGGATGGAGCCTTTGCTGACATGACGGAATCGCTTTGTTGACTAATCCGAGAAGACGGAGCACCTTCATGGACATCGACAATGTATAAGTATGTATATTTGATTATCAGTATTCTGGCGACGGTGATCAAGCTTTTTCCGGCGGAATTTGAACGAATAACTTGAGCGGGTTCCGCCGGGAAACTAAGGACGTGGTGTTTGCAACTAAACATGACACGAGGTTTATTACAAGGGGAATGTGGAGCTGTGATTAGGATTCAGGGGCTGTGCTTGTCTGCTTCATTAGGGCCCGACTATTATCAGGGTTGCCTAAGTGTCACGGGCCGACTTTGCTAGCACGCAAAGACGCCTATGTAGCACTTGTTAACCCCTCGTGGGTAGCAAGTCAGCTTCTCCAATGCCCCTCGGGTGTCAACCCGCAAGCTAGTGTGCAACAATGTAAGCAAGAAAGCAAATACAACACAGTTTGCAAGAAAGGGCTTCAACTTCTCATTAATTGAAAAACGATCAAATTACAATGCTATCAAAATGCTCTCGACATGGCTACGACATAGGCAAATGGCTTGGTGTAGGGGGAGTTACAAGCAACACCAAGACCTTTGACACTCATCCGACAAGCTCGTGTACAACTTTGATTTTCTCACATATACACCCCCTAAAGAGCTTTTTGCGCCATAACCCCTCTGGCAGGAGGGAACATCATATTTCCCAGTTGCCCGACTACCCCTGGCTACCTATTTACAGAAATGCCACACTGTGTCATGACATATGCCTAGCTACCCACAACGTGCCCATCACAAGGCAAGCGGCCATGTGCGACATGCACTGGACAAGCTTGGGTTGTGACACTAAGCCCATCCACAAGAATACTATGGATTAAATTTTCATATTTTATGTGAAATTTAAACGTTCACATTAGATTATGATTTGATTCAATCTATTATTGTTCCAAACTTATACTAAATGTAATATTATTTTAACATATTTATATTTTAGAGTATAATATAAATGATTTATTTAACGGGTATCTAAATGATATTTGTTAAGTTTTTATAAAAAGAAAACTTGTAATATTAACTACGATAATTGGTCAATTTATGTGCTACTTATTGTATAAATTAGTACTAGTACAAAATTTCAAATTTTAACAACTATATGTATATTTATTGTAGCTTAACAAATGTCATTTAGACACCCGCTAAAAAAACCTTAATATAAATAATTCAACTTTCTTTATATTTTTTAAATTAATAAATAAATTAGTTTGTCTCAAGTCAACTCAACTAAATCTTAAATCTTAAAATAGTTGGGTTGACTATACGAATCATTTTTCTCTATTTGCATCGATCTGAGACAATATTTTTAGTAATCTCTAAAATAACCATATATTTCTCGGTGACTGTCCCATATAAGTTTAGGTATCTCCTTACCACATCTAACACGTGACACTTGTATCAAGTCGCATTTCTTAATTAATGCGTTTATTGACTTTGGATATGTCCAAATAAACGTAGGTGATTATCTCTCATTTTCTTTTCAATAGGTGCTACTTCCACCTTCTTATAGATCTTCTCATTCCTTATTCTATCATTTATTGCACCCATCTCAACATTCTTATTTTGGCTACTCCCATTTTATGCGAGTGTTGCTTCTTAATTGCTTAATATTCAGTATCATACAGCATAACTGGTCTCACTGCCGTCCTGTAAAATTTTTCTTTCAATTTATTCGGAATTTTATGATCACATTAAACTTTCAAAGCATTTCGCCACTTCACCTACCCTGCTTTGATTCTGTAATTTACATCATGCTCAATAATGTAATCTTTTTGTATAAAGGAACTTAAATACTTAAACACATCATTTATAGGGATTGTCTAACAGTCCAATATTATTTTATTCGGTCCTTCTTTAGTTTCACTGAAATCACACTCCATATACTCAGTTTTTGTCCAACTCAATCTAAGGCCTCTAGATTCTAACACATTCCTCCACCCTGTCTCATTTATTAAAAATATAAAAACAGTCAAGAAAGAATATGGCTCAACTGGCATGATACTAAAATTTAGGTGTCTTTATTAATTGAATTCAACATAAATTATAGGATTTAAATGTAATTATGAGAAAAAATAGTAAATAAAAATACGTTCAGACATATATTTCCTCTTATTGACAGTTTATTTACTTCAAGTTAAAGTGTTACGATACAATTGTAGGTTCATTGTTCAAGGGATTCAGACTTGCTTTTGAATATAATTGTCAAGCAATTGAAGGGCTAGATTTTCCCTCCCCCTATCTTGTTCTCTGTATTTTATTTCCCTCTCTCAACTTTCGATAAATTCTTATTACAGGTATGTTTTGGTTTTTACCCTTAACAAAAAGTTAGTCTAATTGTTCACTACCGACTCCATGACGATGAATTTCAGTTAAATTTTTTTTTTTTTTGTTGATCTTGATTATAGTTTGATTTATGTTTCAATTACTTATTATTATTTTAATTTGTATCTTTGAGCATGTTTTCAAGATTAAGCATATAAGATTCTTAATGTTAAAATTACATTTTTATAAGTTATTTTTTTGTTTTACAATTTAAAAATACTAAAATAAAAAATAAATCCTTGCATTGCACATACGGATACATCTAGTTTATTTTATATTCTATAAGTCGCCTAAGACTCGTTAAAAATTAAAGTTTATAGTAAAATACTTTGTTAATAAAAAATAGTGTTGAGCGAGTCCCTTATTATTATTTTTATCAAATTATATAAAAATTAATGATATTTTAACAAAGCAAAGTGGTTAAAAAAAACTTTAATATTTTATGGAAGGTAGTGGAATGTAGGCATAGATTTATACCCTTCAGTTAACAATTGCTGAGATCCCCAGTCAAGTAGTGCCAAGTATCACATGTAGATTTGGTCAACCTTGACAAAACGATCTCTCATCTTCTCCAGTTTATTAAACTAATAATTTTATTAAACTAATCATTTTATTAAACTAATCATTTTATTAAACTAATCATTTTATTATTACTAATTCATCGTCCTTAATTGTTGTTTATTTCTCCTTCTTTCCTCCTTTGTGAATTGTGGGTCACTTAATTGACAAATTCTCACCGTCGTGTTTTTGACTCCGAGTTCTCCACCAAACAAAAAAAGTCCAGATGAAGGATTCAGATAAGGATTAGTGTTAGACTTTGGGTTCCAAACGAGGATGCAACTTGTTGACCATATTGTTTTGGAGAAATTCAAAGCATAACCTTGCAAAATTGGAAAAAACAATCACACGGACAAAAATTAAACAAAAGAAACCTCGTAGCTGTTTCCCATACAACCTCACAAAAATGACGACTTTAACAATAATACCTCATACCTCAGTTTCCCAACGACTGAAATGCATCTTTCTCACAAACCCACTGCCTCCTCTTCTTCTTCTTCTTTGCCATCTCCGTCTTCTTTTATATCTGGGGTGAACCATGTTAATGGTGATGGCAATGATTATAATTTTATTGGGAATAAAGGGCAATCCTTCACGCAGCGTAGGCTTACTCGGCAGAGGAAGCTCCGGCACCTTAGCGACCACGACCTTGGCTGGTATATGAGGGTGACTTCGACTTCGTTGCCGGCTTCTCCTGAATCGACTCGAAGGTCTTCGTCACCGGCTAGCTCGGACCACTGGTCGTATTCCGCTGTGCCGCAACCGTTGCCGCTTCCTGAATTTTCGTTGACTCGGAGACCGGAGTCAACGGTTTCGCATTCGCATTCGGGGCAGGCTCAACTCAGGTCTCCCCCACAAGAACATCCCGGCGCTGCTCTTGGGAGGTAATGCTTAAACTTATTCTGTTAAATTGGGTGGAACCACTTTATAAAATCACAATAATAAAAGCTTATATTAGTGAATATGTAATTAATGGTGTAGTTTGTATTCGAAGTAAAAGCAGTAAGACTGAAAATTTTGTTCATATGATCAAATTCCTGACGTTCATTTCCTCCTTACAGTTTTAGAGACTTGCTATTCAAATTTTAAGTTGTTGTTCGTTTGTTAAATATTCCTAATCTTGCTAAAACAACAATCTATTGGTGTCCCCCCAATACCCTAACATTCAGGACTCATATGCACATGAGAATTACACAAGATGATTGTTTATGTCGTTGACTTTTTATAATTGTTTTCTTCAAACCATCAGGAAAAATGGAGATCATGTTTCCACAAAATCAAAATCTTCAGGCAATTATAAATATTCCCATGATTTAACTGTTGACGAGGCAAAATACAATTTGGGGGTGAAAATTCCAGCTGCAAGTATTTCATCAAATGATTTATCAAGTCCTGTTGCCCCTCGAAAATTCAGTAGAGGGGACGTTTTTCCTTCATACGTTGCCAAGAATTCAGCCAACAGTTTAAATAATAACAGTAAAGGATTCTCTCAAGATGTAACTGTTGACGAGGCAAAATACAATTTGAGGGTGAAAATTCCAGCTGCGAGTATTTCATCAAATGAGTTATCAAGTCCTGTTGCCCCTCGAAAATTCAGTAGAGGGGACGTTTTTCCTTCATACGTTGCCAAGAATTCAGCCAACAGTTTAAATAATAACAGTAAAGGATTCTCTCAGGATGTAGACATTGAAGCTATCAACTATAACTCGAGGCGGCATTCTTCTGTCAGGAGTGCTCCAACAAGTGTTTTCTCCAGTCCTACTGCTAGCCCTCGCAGATCAAGCAATGTGGAGTTCTTTCCTCTTTCATGTGGAGTTTGTTGTGAATTTCAGAATAACCATGCTGGTTGTTCTTCTAAAAAAGAATCTCCGGTTAAAACTCAGCGCAGTGCAGGTCATTCTCCACTTCATAGCCCAACAGGCCATGGTTACTACCTCAATCCCAAAAGTCAAGAGGGAGTTGCTATACATCAGCACCATAAATTGGTTAACATGGAATGGCCTGAAAATAATAGTCATGTTGCTGCACAATGTGCACATCCATTGCCTCTTCCTCCTAGAGCTATCTCACCAGTACAATCATCTATTCAACCTCAATCAGCAGTTGTGCATCATACTTTAGAAAACCCTTTTGTTTCTTCAATGAAAGGCCAATGGCAGAAAGGAAAACTTATTGGACGTGGTACTTTTGGAAGTGTTTATATGGCAACAAACCTGTACGGAACTATTCTTAAGTTTTCTGCAATGTATTTCTTCTCTTTCATCTTTATTTACCATGCAGCTCCTATTCATCTGACAGGGAGACTGGAGCCTCATGTGCTATGAAGGAGGTGGATCTCATTCCTGATGATCCTAAATCGGCAGAATGCATAAAGCAGTTGGAGCAGGTTCTTCTTTCGAGTCCTTTATATTAAATTATGGCATTGTTGCAGTTGTTTATAGTGGTCGACCTTGTAATTTATCTAGCGCAGAATAAAAAACTTACTATTACAAGATACAATATTGTTTTAATGAAAGTCTTGTGAAGGTAGTAAACATTGAAATAATTGATAAAACTTCATATATAACTAGCACTATTACATAGATTCTGACTCTGAGTGTCTCCCTTCACAATTGACATACAGTTGGGAGTCGAACAACCCCAATAGCACCAGAAAGTAAAGTTCTAATGTAATTGGGAAATGAGTTTATATCATAAATGTTTGTCTTGAACTGTTCATGATTTGTTTTCTGCTCCAATAAGTTTTGCAGTCAGCCTGCTTTCTTAATACACTAGGAATACTGGAAAGCTTTAACTGTCTGAAGGGCAGAATACGACCTTCATAATCTGTAGTTTGTCTACTGACTGTTGTCATGGATTCTTCTCTGTTTGTAATATGTGTCTTCCATTGTTCTGACGACCAGTATAAAACATTGAAGGTTTTTGTTCTTACAAAGAAAAAGGTGAATTAGCAAATAGAACAGTTTCCTTTTTTCAGTTTCTAATATGTGTCTTCCATTGTTCAGTTTCCTTTTTTCATTTCCTGTTTGTAGGCTAGCATTAAGCTGATTTTTGCTTTACTAAATAACAAAGACATTATCATTCTACTTAATTATGCTAGTCAGAACAGTTTTTTTATGAACTTTGAATTCCAGTTCAAGTTACATACTTTTTCTTTAAGTTTGTTTGTCATTTTCTTAGCTGAGACAACCAGAAATTGTATGTCAACAAGGTTTAGAGTTTCAGTTTAGACGTACTGCATTAAGTTTCCAAATACAGGATCTTATCTGTTACTTGTTTCAGGAAATTAAAGTTCTCCGCCAACTGGATCATCCAAATATTGTGCGGTATTATGGAAGTCAAATAGTGAGTAAAATCTGTTTCTTGTTTCATGTACAGTTCTAGAACTTCATTTACTGTTTATTGATCTTCTTGAATTGAATTAACTTTTTAGCACATTTTTCATTTACAGGTTGATGATCACTTCTACATTTATTTGGAGTATGTTTATCCTGGATCAATCAATAAATTTATCCGTGACCATTGTGGAGCTATCACTGAATCTGTAGTTCGCAATTTCACCCGCCACATAGTCTCTGGGTTGGCTTACTTACATAGCACCAAGACGATCCACAGGTGTAGATAGAATGCCCACTTATTCTATCTTGAGATATGCTATGATTGAAATACAATTAACAAGCTAAATATGGTTATAAGTAAAGCTGTGACTCTAGATGGATTTCTTAAAGAGATTATAATAAATTTCATTCTTTTATTATATGTATACCTATTAGTCTGATAAAAAACTTTGTTCAAGAAACCAATTGCATTTCTAACTGAGGTTTGGCTGCTGTATAAGCTGATGATTGTGTTCTGTAGGGATATCAAAGGTGCAAATTTGCTTGTTGATGCATCAGGCACTGTTAAGCTTGCAGATTTTGGGATGGCCAAACATGTGAGTTTGGAGTTTCTTTCTCTTTTTGTGTGTACCTTTTTTCTCATTTTTGGTTTTACCTACTGATATTCCTTGCTTTAGTAAGCTCTCCTGTATGGTGACCCTTTCTATATTTTGTGGAAACTTTATTTGTGACCTATCTACAAATCTGTATATAACTAAATATTATGTTTTAGTCTATGCTGCTATGAGTTTTATGACCACAGTATTATTATTGAAATTTGTATCCTTTTTGGTGGTTTTGTATCTAAATCCTTCCGTCGTTTCAGCTAACAGGACTGTCATATGATCTTTCTTTGAAGGGCAGCCCATACTGGATGGCTCCTGAGGTACTTAATATCCTCAGTTTCTAAGCTATTTATATTCCTCATGGCATGTCTTTTTTTGACTCATTCCTCCTGTGCAGGTCATGAAGGCTGCAATAAAGAAAGATGCCGATCCCAATCTTGCTTTGGCCGTTGATATATGGAGCTTGGGCTGCACTATCATTGAAATGCTGACAGGAAAACCTCCTTGGAGTGAGTTTGAAGGGGTGAGCCAATAAATGAGCTTGCTAATTCTCATCAAAGCTTGTGTCTACCTTTTCTTTTCTGTACAAATTTGACATTTCTATGATTTGTTTGGACTCATTAAGGATTGATGCATGATAAATCTTAATTGGGTAGTCACTTCTCTTTATTATGTATAACATTGCTTTTGTATTATCCTTCTGAGTCATAATCTTCCATAATGTGTTTAAGCCTTGCACCATAATTAAGATGTTAAGGGCTTCAAGCAGATGTGGCACCAGGTATTAATTTTTGCTATATGCCACTCTTTAGATTCCATTTTATAGGGGAACTAAGTCTAAATCAAGTTGAGCTTCATTTGCGTTTGTTACTTTCCAATTGTATGTTGCATTCTCTTTCTTACTGACTGGTCTAACTTGATGAATTTCAAAAAATTATGGACCTCTATATTATTCATGGTATCTATGAGTTATTTTACAATCTTGTACCTTTAAGTAGAAAGTTCATTCCCTTATGTCTCTTGCATTCTTCAAATGTTTCCGTTGTAGGTGTAATGATGCTTGTGCCTTTTGTAATGGTTGCTTTAATAACCTAGTTGGTTTCTATCTGTCAGCCTCAGGCCATGTTCAAGGTTCTGCATAGATCACCACCTATACCAGAAACATTATCCTCTGATGGAAAAGATTTCCTCCAGCAATGCTTTCAAAGGGATCCAGCAGACCGACCACCAGCCGAAAAGCTACTTGAGCATCGTTTTGTACAAAACTCACACGATCAGAATGTTCTAGTCCACCCTCAAACATATTCTAGACTAAACCTATCTGTAAGTGTTAATCCTACCCTAGTATTTAGCAATTAACAAGCTCAAAAGCCATTTTAATATTGTTGGGGGGTGGGAGACGGAATTTGTTTCTGATATGTTGTTTGTGCCTTTCTAGGATAAATCACACAGTCCAAGAGACTGTGCTAAACAGGGGACTGATTCGATGCCGGTCTCCCAAGGCACAAGGATTATGACCAGGAATGTGCAATGTTGTAGGTAATTATGTTCATTCCTTGACAGACAAATAGTTCATTTTAATATTTTATTGGCCTTCATTCTACTATTGTTTTGCTTCTAACAGTGATACTTATCAACAATATGATGTTGAAGAAACTCCTTTTCATCATTCTTCTTACTCTATGCCAGAAGTTCACTCTCGTCAATCTACCATCAGACATAGCGCACATAGTTACACAAGTTCCCCAAATATTTCCAGCAATGTGCCTCTCACTGCTATGAGTAACCGTGCCTTGCCATTGAAGTATGTCTTTGGTTGCAAGGGTTAAATCCCTAGCAAATGTGGATTGTGGAAGACTGGAATTCTTACATCAGGGGGCTAGTTGTAATGAAGAAATCCAGGCTGCCTCTCCTAGATTGTCTTACTGAAGCTGCAGCAGTACCTTTGAGTCCGCCAGCACATGGAAGTTGGTCATCTTAGACTAACAAAACTGTACGAGTCTGTATCAGTATCACACCAGGTGGGTCATGTGAGAAAATAGTAAGAAAAGGAAATTGATAAATAAACATTCACTTTATTAGTTATCCTTTATTAATTTGTACATAATGATGCTTTTTCTATTGAAATCCATATTTAAATGGTGTAATGAAAATCACCATAATTTTTTTTTCCCAATGATAAAATCATTTTTAATCATTAAAAGAATTATGTTTATTAAAATTTTATCAATTTTAGTTGCAATACATAAGCTTATATATATATATTTTTGGAGAAAATGTGAAAATTAAACAAATAATTTTTAATATCAAATGTCTTCAACTTGATTGTATAATTTTTATTTATTTATTATAAAAAATAACCTATTTTTAGATATATTTTTACAAAAAACTAAAGAAAGAAAATAATAACTACTCAAACATCCGTTTTATTAAACTGGTATTACACAAATCTCATTTTTAATATCAAACCTCCCAGAACTTTAAAATACCTAAAACACTCTTCGTGTATCATTATCATGATGAAATAATAATCTTACAATTCAATTAAATTGCTAACTACATATTATTAAAACGACATATAAAATAAAACTAATAAATCATTCCTAGAATAATATTATGCAGCTAAAAAATAAAAAAGGTTGAGAAAAGAATTATGTTTTTTTCTAGATTTGGACAAAAACAACTTCATATTCTTTAAAGATTTACACTTTTTTGCAAATATTATTTTCTATTAATTCTAATTTTTTTTTATCACAATTTTGAGAATGATTATTAGTTCAGTTTTAATTTTAATTTTATTTTGAATTTTAAAATCTCATACAATATTAATTAATTTATTAAAACTGAAATTATTTGTATCTCATAATAATAAGGATATTTTAGGAATTTTTTTTCTTAGTAAAAAGAAAGAAAAATACTGTATGAATTTAATGCACACATACTTACATTGCATAAATTTCACAGTAAAATTGATTGTAATTTATTCAAACTTATATCTATAATTTTTATGCATGCTTCTAAGACAAAAATAATATTATATCTCATAGATAGCAAAGAATGTGGTGTTGTTGGCGTAAGAAGTCACTTGCAAGTTGCAACTGTTACTACTCGTGTTTCAGTGAACATCTATTTATAAATCGTATCAATTTGTTTATTTTATAAATAGTCTAATGGAGAAAACTAGACTATATGTTGTGGCAAATTGTCAAAATGTTTACCGATTTGTGTCCCCACTAGTTTTTATTTTATTTATGTACGTAATCGTAAATTGATCAATTGTTCACGGATATGGAATAGTATAATTCTGTTGTAAATCACTAATTTTTTATATTTTTTTCTCATATCTCACATGCATTTGTATTAAACAATACACTTATTGACTTGTTCACTACAACTAACTACTTTTGAGTAAATTATTAATGACTTATTTGGTACATCGTGTAAAATTATATAGTATATAATTATACATTATATTAAGATGTATAGTTTTATAATTATTATACTGTTGTCTTGTCATGTCCTCACATTTTTTATTATATAATTTTATACTGTTAGACATAATATAAAAAGAAGTTAACAGTATAAGTCTATATTATTTTGTTGCTGTCAAACACTGTATAAGAGTCAACTGAATAATCTTATATTATCTTGTTATTTTTATATAATGTACCAAGTGACCCCTAAATATTTTGACGATGCGATGATAGAACAAATTTAATAATAGATAATTTATTAATTTAAAAAAAAAAAGTCAATTACAACACACAAGTTATTGAATTAAAGAAACTAAATTTTATGACTGGACAAGCTCTTTCTTACAATACTACATTTTATTATATCCATAATTAAATTTTATCTCAAATAAAAGAACTTATTTAAATTAATTATTATTTTTAATCAGAATTATTTAGTTCTAAACACACTATAACTGTTTTTAGCACCAAAAAAAAAAAAAAAAAAAAGGGAAAATCGTTAACAGGAGCCATACCCTATCCGGATACGGGTCCTCTAGCTTGGTCCGGCCCGTCCTAAGAACTTTAACCGGTGAGGCCCATGGCATCCAATAGCAAGCTCTATTAGCCCACTTCCCATCTTCCTCTTTGTAGGCCCGGCGAGTTTACACGGCGGGACTTTTCAGGCTTTGCCTCCGCTATTATTATTATTAAAAATTAAAAGCCATTCAGATCTCAACCAGTCTTGCTGCGACTTCAGCAACTTCTTCTTCTACGTCATATGCTACTTCTGTTTTCGCCGGAATTCAGGTGGACAACTGCCCCACCACCCAGTATAAGGTTGTTTCGACCTTGAATGTGAATGTCAACCACTGTTTGAATCCATCAGATGGGGGCGCAGACTGAAACTTCTAGAAGTTTAATCAATAGAATCTATGGTGCATTTTCCGATGGCATACACTTTGCTGCTCCAGTTTCCTCATTAAGAACAAATGAAGTTGAACTGGTATGCTTTGATCCCCTCTCTGTCTCAATTCTATGTGTTTGAGCCTGCTTGTATATTGCTACTGTAGATTTTTAAATTCACTGGGTTGCATTGTTATTGTGATTTTGAGGCAGTGGTACATTTGACTATTGGTGTTATCCATTAAATATGTAGGATAGTGCTCTTAGTTTTTTGTTTGTTTTTGTTTTGTTTACATGCTCTTTTAATCTTCTAAATTTCATTACAGGTACGAGGTGTCTTGCGAATGTTACAAGGGTTTTCTAGTTCCTCGTTGTTTTGGGATGATACTGGAAAGAGTTTTCGTGCCAAAAGTGGAATGTTTGTGAATCATCTTTCCCAGACGAGTCTACACTCCATTCTCAATCAATTTATCTATGCTGCATCATGCTTACAATTGGTACATAATGTAATCAATAAAGTTGAAACGTCTAAGAAAATACTTCCTCCTACACTGAAGGCATTTGTATCTTCTGCTTCTGCATGGCTTAAGGTTCTTAGAAGCTCTCATCTCTCTCTCTCTTGCTCTCCTCTCTCATCTCTCCTCTCTCACATACATATTAAACTTCTTATCTGATTTAACTTAAGCAGAAATTAAGGGATGTTGCCCTGAAGGAGGAAATGAAGATGAGCAATGGAGATAATGGGATCACTCCAACTCTATTAGGATTGGCAAATTCTATTTCCAGGTTTGTGTTTTTTTTTAATCACATAAAATGTTATCCTCTTATTGTACTAGCATCTGATGATTATTTATTGGCTTCAGTCTTTGCTCAGGTGCCGATTATTTGCTGCAAATAGTCCAGGGGGCTATCCCAGAAGTATATTTTGAGTGCAGTGATTATGTTCCAGCAGCAGATTTGGCTGTTCACGTTCTTGATTTTCTTTATATGAAGCTTGATGACGTGTCTCTTGTCCAAGGTGGTGAGGTTGTTACTACTTCTTCAGCGTCACAGTATGTTTTACATGTAAATGTTTCTTCTGATCCATGCTATCAGAATTTAGAACTTATGCTAATCTCCAGGAGGAAGCTTATCAGATGGTTCTTCATATGTATCTTGGGAGCTTACTGCCTTATATTGAGGGTCTTGATTCCTGGCTTTTTGAAGGAACGCTTGATGATCCTTTTGATGAGGTAAATGTTATGGCATTCTAATGTTATATGTTGAATCTGAAGAAAAAGTGTATACCCAATAAGTTAGAACAATTCTTTTATTATGCCTAATATTATCAGTAGTAACTTAAGAATTTGAAAGATTAAGATTGACTATTAGGCATCTTTTGACTTAAATTTATTTGGTGCAAAAGTGCAATAGAAGAGCTTGCCTATTACCTTGTTTGCATTCTTTAACTACTTATGATGGAAGCATCACAATTGATATCCCCACCAACTCTCCAAAGGAATCTTTTGCATGATTAATATCTATCAAAATATGTAATTCTAAATTGTAACTGTATCACGATCTCTGTAAATATTGTTGATTAACTAGCAGTTTTTGTTATACAGCCTCTGTAGTTGTCGTTTTGATCATCTTCTCTTCCTTTCAGATGTTCTTTTATGGTAATAGAGCAATCACAGTTGATGAAGCTGAGTTTTGGGAGAAGAGCTATTTGTTGAGACTACTGCAACATGATAAGTTAGAAGGTAAGCTTTCTGCCACAAGCTGTGGAAGTGATTCTCTATCAGTATCAAATGACAGGAAGGAAATGAGTGGGAGGGATTCTATCTCTTTGTCAGGTGGAATTAAAGGAAAAGAGCAGAGCATCAGAAACAGTCAAGCATGTCCTTTGTTTATTAAGGATCTAGCTAAGTCAATTGTTTCTGCTGGGAAATCATTGCAGCTGATGCGGCATGTTCCTGTGACTTCCTTAGGAGGAACTGGGAAAGGAAGTGGTTGTGAGATTGAAAGCATTAAAAGTTTTAATGATGGAATGGATTACTCACAGACCATGGCTGGGTTAACCTTGTCAGAAGTTTTTTTGGTCTCTCTGACAGGTCTTATAGGTCACGGTGACCATGTTTGTACATATTTTTGCCAAGATGACTGGTGGGAATCTGAGATCCTATCTTCCTTTCCATCTTATGTTAACAAAAAAAGAGTGGAACATGGTGATCATGAAAACCAGCCTGCACTAGCTTACTCAGAGAAGATTTGGTATAAGTTCTTGGTTGATACTCTGTTGCAGAAAAGAATTGTTGGGCATATAAATGCAAGTGATTTTACTGACACTGAACTGCAGAGTGAAGATGCAGGTGGTCTTGATAAATCACCCCTCTTGAGTTCATATACTCAAAATCCAGTTATAACTGTATGTCAGGCAGTCCTTCAAAAGAACAAGGCTTCCTGGAAAGCATTGAATTTATCTCGAAACTTCTGCTTACCCCCTTTAAATGATAAGGCTTTGAGAGACGCTGTTTTTGGTTCCGAGATCATACAATCTTTTGGTGCTGAAGGAACAAATTATGCTTTTGGGTTTCAATTTGGTGAATCTGAATACCTACGTACACAGGATCAAATAGAACTGTTAGAAATGCTGTTTCCTTATCCTACAATTCTTCCTTCATTTCAGGTACAGTAACTACGTACTTATCCAAGTTCTTCTAGATGTAGTTATGGCATTGTTTTGTTGTTCCATTTGAAACTTGTTATTGGGAAACAGGATGATCTTCCTGTGTCAGAACTCTTACCTTTCCAGAAAAATAGCTCTCTTTCTTCAAGAGTTCTTCACTGGGTACAAAATGTTGAACCGAGAAGTACTCCACTTCCTATGGTAATTATGCAGGAATGCCTAACTGTCTATGTCAAGAATCAGGTGAAGTGATCGAACTAATTGACAAAACATGTCATATAATAATATGATAGGGTTCATAGATATTCATTATTGTCACTTTTCAAAAGCACAGGTGGATTATATTGGCAGGCATATATTGTTAAAATTGATGAATGATTGGAGGTTGATGGATGAGCTTGCAGTGTTGCGTGCTATATACTTGTTAGGTTCAGGTACTTTGTCATATTATTTATTTTAAGTTTCTAAATCAGTATTCTATCTAATATTTGCACTTCTATTTTTTCTGTTATATATTGGTTAAACTCAGATTTCTCTGACTTCTTATTTACAGGCGATTTGCTGCAGCACTTTCTGACTGTAATTTTTAATAAGCTGGATAAGGGTGAAACCTGGGATGATGATTTTGAGTTGAACACAATATTACAGGTACAGTTACTTTTGATTTAAGTAAGTTCTTTGCTTGCTCTGTGGATTCTTCTTTCCAATTCTATTCCACTTAAAGTCACATATAGCATCTGGATTGATAGATTCTTTTGGATTGCATTAATATTTAAGGATCTATCGACCTGATAAAGATACCATGAAAAATTACTGGAATATGTTACCATTAATTTTTGTTTAATCTCTTTAGTAAATTATCGTGAGTTGCTTTTTTGGCTAAGACTATCGGAAATATTTTATTTATAAACATTTAGTTCAGTAGATTTTTTTAACTTTTCCTTTTTACTTTCCTGAATTGTTGGTTGTATAGGATGGAAGAGTTTCTTTATGGTTATTTTTATATCCAGATCTAATGTGCACATTAATTTCATTATGTTTTGATACTCATATTTTAGATTCTCCTTTCTCCATTTCAGCATTTTTAGTGGGACACTGTTGTGTTTTACTTTGTGTTTCTTCTGTTTCTTATCATATTTGGTCTTCTTTCCCTTTTTTTTTTTTCCTTATCTGATTCTAAATATATAATGTTAGCTAGCAGAGTGGAAGGTGTTTCGGTAATTTTCTTTTTCTTCGGTTTTTTGTTTAGTTGCAAGTTCCTTGCAATTTGGGCCCCATATTGTAGGTCTCACTCTTCTATATTGATTTGTCGTAATTTCTAGGGTCTATCTTGTTATTTATGTAATTTAAGCATATGAGTTGGTAATATGATAGGATTGATTTGGACCTGCCAAATTGGAAAGATAACTCTCTGTAATGATTGTTGTCCTTGGAAAGTTTGGTAGAGTCCATCCTGTTAACTGTATCATTTAAGCATGAGTTGGTAATATAATATGGTTGCATGTACGTTTAAAAACCCCATAGTTTTCTATTCATGCTCACGCACAGACACACACACCGGAAAAAAAAATTAAAACAAAAATAGTTCACATTGTAGTGAATCACTAAACCTTATGGAATTATTACCGTGTTTTAAGTAGCAAGTGTTAAAGTACAGTGCTAGGGTCTTATAAAAGTACAGTACTGAGGAGCTGTAGTATGCATGGGTGAGTGGGATTTGTGCTGAAAAGTATGTAATGCTTATGGTGCTTTGATTCTCATATAATTTCCATATGAATATTACTGTTTATGAACTGCAGGAATCTATTAGAAATGCTGCTGACAGTGTGCTATTAAGTGCTCCTGACTTATTGGAAGTGTCCATTATCAAAAATCATGGTCCTGATAATGAGCAACCTAATATGGCAACCATTGTCTCGACTCCTCGAAAAGGTCTTGTCAATAGCTTCGGAATTGATGGCCTTGATATGCTGAATTTCACATACAAGGTTATTCTTTAGATTAAGACACTTTATTTTATCTTTTCTACTGGTGGCCTCTAGTTATGAATTCTATTGTATTTAATTTTGATAGGTTCCTTGGCCTCTTGAACTTATTGCTAACACAGAGGCACTTAAGAAATATAACCAGGTACCTTTTGGATTTATATATATATTTGGTTGGTTCTGGAGTTTTATTCAGTTTTTTGGGATCCAATTAGTACCTTCACAGTCTAGAGTCCACTTTTTCCCACTTTCATTTTGTTACTATGCTCTTTTAACATTAATATGTTCAATTTTAGGTGATGCGGTTCTTGTTGAAGGTCAAACGTGCAAAATTTGTTCTTGATAAAGCACGGAGATGGATGTGGAAGGTTTCTTCTGTACCCTATTTTTGTTACCATCCATTGCCCATTCTGATGACATCCGTATATTTTTCTTGAGGATAGATAATCTGGACATCTTATTTTGTTTTGACTTAACGTTTCACAGCCTTTCTGGTACAATATGATAATTTTATGACCTTTATCTTTTATTGTCGCTTGTTTCAGGGAAGAGGATCTGTAACCGGACTCAGCAAGCACCACTGGTTAGTGGAGCAAAAACTCCTCCATTTTGTGGATGCTTTTCACCAATATGTGATGGATAGAGTAAGTTTTTCAGATATACATTTATGTATTGAAAGGTAATTGCTCCAAGATAAGACTTAAAATGGAAAGCACATAATGCATATATTTTTAGGTGCTGCTCGTTATTGCAAAAGTCTTCTTTAGTTTTGGGAAACAAGAATCAAGTATGCTTTGACACCTTTGCAACTAAAAATGGATAGCTGCTGTTACTTTTAAAGTTTGTAATTCCTTATATGGTAGTTTCAGAATGTGAATAAAATATTTTCACTAATTATTCTCATATGCTTCCATATCTACATACATATTGCAAGAACGGGCATTTTTTAATGTTCCACTGGGATTTTTATGCAGGTGTATCACAGTGCATGGCGTGAACTATGTGACAGTATGGCAGCAGCCAGATCTCTGGATGAAGTTATTGAAGTCCATGAGGCTTACTTATTGTCAATTCAGCGGCAATGTTTTGTGGTTCCAGATAAGCTGGTGGGTACTGAATCCTTTTTTTTATTTTTATATTTTTTTTTGTGTATATTTGATCTACTTGAACACTTACCTTTGTGTTGGAGCAAAACCCTGACTCTTAATGGTCTTTTTGGCTATTAGTGGGCTCTCATTGCTAGCCGAATTAACAGCATTCTTAGCTTAGCCTTGGATTTCTACTCTATACAGCAAACCTTGAGTAGTAGTGCAGCTATTTCTGCGATTAAGGCCAGATGTGAAATGGAAGTGGACAGGATAGAGAAACAGTTTGACGATTGCATAGCCTTCCTACTAAGAGTACTCTTCTAATACTTTTTTCTAACTATTGCCGTTAATGATTTGATTGCCATGTCTACATTTCGTTGATGATAATATGGAAACATCATTAATTAAGGACACATATATGGGTTCAATTTCATCTGCATCTTCATCTAGTTGGCAATTGCTATGTTGCATATGTCTTGATATTAGTTTGCAAACATATGCCCAAGGTTGACATTTACAAAAATGCGCATTATTATTATGGAGTTGCCTGTTTTCTATAATCAAATTGCTCTTCAAATAGCAGTATTGAGTTAATAGTATTGAAAACTTAATTTGTTTCTTTTGATTATGCATTAAATAAGAATTGTATTGGTCAAACCCTCATCTTTTTATATTATAGGATAGGAAGCATTTTGCAAGTGCTTTGTCTCAATACACAGAATACCATTGCTATTTCTTTGGAATAAGATGGCTTATTGTGATATAAGAAACTTAAAGCAGGGATTTTTGCAGAAAGAATTAAAAAGAAAAAAAAAAACCAAGAGCATCTATGTATTTAATTAGTATGTCAGTATGAGTGTGTATAACTTGTTTCTTCTTCTGCCTTTGCAGGTCTTATCTTTCAAGCTAAATGTAGGGCACTTTCCACATTTGGCCGATCTGGTTACTAGAATAAACTACAACTACTTCTACATGTCTCCCAATGGTAACTTGATGACTGCGCCTAGCTCAGAAAGTATTACATCAAGGGGGGGGAAGGCCTTTGTGGGCAGAACAGACTGATTTTAGTAGGATTATGGTGGCATTCTTCTGAACACTGTATATAGTTGTATACTTGCCTTGCCTTGTATAATTATTCGACGAGAGAACCTTCTGCATGTGCTTAGTCTTCAAGATTGTGAAGGCATAGTTACTTGTGTTGCAGTTTGCATGCAACTGCACTTTCCTGAGATATAAAAATCCAAGACCCAGATTTAGAGGTCCAGTTGCTGAACTAGCTCAAATATGTGAATTGTGATGTAAGATTTGTAAGCTGCATTTAGAGTTGTATTGCAATTGAATGGGCAAATTAGTAAGAGCTAGTTTGGTATATAGATTGCAAAAGTCATATCGAGTGATATTATATAAGTCAGATATGTTATGTGATCGGTATAGAAATTGTAAAAGTAAATTTTTTGTTTGATATGCAAATTGCATAAGTCAATTTAAATATGTAATTATTATCAAGTATATGTATAATAGTGTGTTTGGTTTACAAAATACATGAATTAGTTTTATTGAAAAATTATTTTATTTAATTATTAAATAATTTTAAAATACTATATTGGTAATAATATAATTACAATAATAAAATTGTTCTATATTACATAGCATTGTATAATTTGATCAAATACATGCAAATAAAATAAGTTAAAGCTTAAAGGAATATGAAGATTGTCATTGTATTATTAAAAAATAAGGACAAGCAAAACAACTCATATTTTTATATCATTGACAAATTTAAAAGTCACTCTATCAACTTATAAATATCAAAACAAAAATTCCATGAAAAAAAGACATAACAAATCAAAACTCAATTTTAAATATCAAAATAGGCCTCATTTCAGCCCAGTTTAATTGAGCCCAGAGTGCCTCGTGTCGGTGACCTTCTTAGTCGCTTACAAAGTAAGCTACTTTAAAAGCCCTCGTTCCCGCTCTTCAATAGGCCATAGCCATTTCACTTTCAGTTCGCGCTTTGAGATGGTTTATCGACGGCGAAAATGGAAGATGTAAAAGCTATTACAATCACAGAGCTGGTTCAACGTGCTCAACCCCTCACCGCTACTTCCTCTCTCTACTTACCTTCCAGCCGTCCGATCTTCCGCAAATTCTCCAGCAGTACATCCGTGAACCCTACCCCAACTCCAACACCACCTGGAATCACCGATTCGAACCCTAAACCTAGAGTTCTCACCTCTTTGAACCACTCTGCCATCATCGTTGGAACATTAACCCTCCCCGGCGACAATAGTTCATCTTCTCGCTCTTGCAATAGTTGCTTCCAATTTTCGGATGGCTCATCCACTATTTGCTGCGACATTCTTGAGTTTGATGTTTGTGTTATTGGAAAGAAGATTCACGTTTTTTCTTGGAATTTCATTCCCTTGAAACGTGGCTGTGGGTTTTTAGAGATTATCAAATGGAGTTTTCCGGATTATGGGGGTGGACTGAGAGAAGAGCTCTGCCGAGGTCCTATTGTAGACTCATTTCCGTTGCTTTCTAGTTCTTCCAACACTCTCGATGACAGTTCCAGAGCTCGGCATCGCGTTTATGGTGTGCTTGAGTCAATTACCCCTCTCTCCGTAGTTCCATGTACGGTTGGTGGCAATAGAGGTTCGAATTCAAAACGCTCAAGCGACATGAAGGGATTTTTAGCACAAATTATGGTTTGTGGATGTGAACTATGTGGTTCAAAAGATCCAATATTAGGTTTCGATGGAACAGTAGGAAAACAGGACAGTCATTCTTTTACTGAAGTAGAGTTCGTATATTTTTGTGGGACTTTGTCGTCATGGCATCCTGTATTTACAAAGCTTATTGGTAACAGAATTATGCTTTCGAACTTGAAGAAGAAGTTGGTTTTCATAGGGAAGGAAGAGTCTTGTTTAATGTACGTGACCGCGGAGAAGTCCATTCTGCATCTGTTTCGGTTTAGGAAGAAATTTTGTCCAATTCCAAACACTTATGGTAAGAGGACAGTTGGTTTTGGGTCATATACAGGCATAATCAAAGGTGTCTACATGCAAGGAATGGTTGTGGAGCTGGACAATGAAGTTTGGCTTGTTTTAACTGACCCACTACTTACTCCACCGCATGCTCTTAGAGTGGGTGCCGTTGTAAGTAATATAATATTGCAATTATCTGTATCTAGATTCTAGAATTCATTTATTTATATTCCAATAGCAATAACATATGGAAAAAAGGATGGGCTTTATTTATGAATATGGAGTGTGCACGATACCCTTTCCCCCCCTAATATTTTGTGCTTCTTTGTAGATATGCGTGAGAAATGTCCATTTTGTGAACCCAAAATTTTCGTGGACAAAAATTCTTATACTTGGGGCTTGCTTCAAGACTAGCATTATAGTGGAGTCCTTCTCCCCTCTGGAAACTAGGTAAGAATTGTTGAATTAGTAGTACTATTGATATCTATTAATATATTTATTGTGGTAATAGTCATTATATGTTAGCCATCATCTGCTGCTGATAGGAGTTGAAAAATTTTAGTTTAATTCAACATGCATATTTTTTTCCCTTATTATGTGCTGGCTTTGTTGGGATATAAACGGCTGCAGAATCATGGCCTCAAAATGGTGCCTAAATGTTGTGGTCATTGTCTGAATTACTTATAGTGCCTGCTCTGAATACTAATTGTTCCCTGAAATGCAGCTGAGTTATTTATATTCTTGGATGTACATGATGTCCCCATACAAATAGTAACATAATCAACTGTATTCTGCAGGTGCCATGTAATTCCACAGTCCCCAAGTATGCTAGGAAAGTTCATCGTCTCCTTACCATTTTCTGCAAGGCTGTGGTATGCAATTGTTTCTATAGCATTTAGTTTGTGAATCATGGGTGTTTAAAGGTGCTTAATATGATTTTCATGGTTAAATCACTTTTGGTTGGTTTTCAGGGTATTACTTCTTGTTACAAGCTTGCGGAAAAAGTTTGCTGGCATCTTATCTGAAAAGGAGATTTTAGGATCAAAACATGTAATTTGCTTCATTTCTGTTCTAAGAGTTTCTTATTCCATCCCTAAGTTGTCATTCATTTTCGAATTTCATTGTCTCGGATCTCTCTGAGAAGCTGGTTTCTGTGGTTGCAAGGTGTTACCAGAAAGAAGGACTGGCTCAGATGTATGCCACTTCGCATTTAAATCCGTCGGTGTTTCAAAATCAGGTATGTTGTAAATTCACAATAGAAGAATATTATGGCGACCAATTTTGTTACATTTGGTTGTAAGGTTGACATTTGTTTTTGTCAGCATGGTGTTTTTATGGGGCTGTGTAAACACAACTCACTTGGGTGTGGTAGAGAACTGCATTGTGGTTTCTTGAAATTGGTAATTACCTTTGGAGTAGCTTTTTCATCTTTTCTGGCTTAAATACTTCTTACCAATGCCAGGAGATGAAAATTACAGCATTTATATTGTTATTTCAGGTGATACCTATGTCTAGCTTCATCCATCATGTTATGACCACCTGGTTGAGAATGTTAAAGTCCAGTGAAGAGTGTAAGATGTTTCCTGGCAACCGAGCATTTAGTTTTCTATCATGTGAAGGTAGATCTTATGCTCAGTCAGTTCGGAGGATCCTTCCTAGTAAAGACCTAGGTGTTGCTTTGCTTGGAAACCTAAAGGTCTGTGATCTAGCTTCTCTTTATCTAATGGAGATATTTGCAAATAAGCTGCTTTATGCAATGTCTTTATTAGTTTTTCCATTCATAAATAGACATGGTAGGTCAGAAAATGTCGAGATCCTATAAACATGGAGAACATGGATATCAAGTATATTTTTGACATAACCTTTATATCTTTAATTTGGAGAGAAGGTAAATTTATTGCCATTAAAGTTCACATGCATTATAATGCTTTGACTGTTCAGATTTCGCTATCAACTGGACGACTGCAGTTGGTTGATGTGACTGGTGGCATTGATGTTCTTGTACCAGACCTTCCATTAACTTTGACTCCCAACAACATATATGAGGTCGAAAATCTTGATGAAGTTGCATGGGAGATGCTTCACACATTTCATATATTCTTTAAACCTCTACAATCGCTTTACTTTGGTTTGAATTTTTAGGTGGTGGACTACACTATTATCATGGAAGGCATACCTGAGCTTATGGATCATTTGGGATTGCTTGAAAGTGAGCAATTTTCATGCAGAAGAATCTTCAGTTGCACTCAACTGGCAATAGAGTTAAACATATCAATATATGTTTACTTTCTTTTTAGGAATGCGACCTGCAGAAATGCTCCCTTTCATCATTGTAGTAGCTGGAACGATGATTTTGTGAGACTTCAATCTGTTTCCTACCATCTAATAATGGTATCTCATAAATTTCCTCTCCTGCAGAAGGTATGCCCCAACTGTACCTTACATAATTAGTTCATATTTGCTTGTTTACAGTTGCTGCTCCAGGAAATTTCATTTGTTTGAGCTGTTGCATGAGAAACCCAAACAAAAGCTAAGCAATGAGGAAAAAATGGTTATAAGATTACTGAATATGTATGATATAGATTGCAACATCGTCTTACTTTATGCATAGATAATGCCCTGGTATGTTTCTTACAGTTCCAAGATAATCCAGTAATATCAAGCAAGTCAAGTATGTTAGTTGAGGCCATACTCTTGCCTTGGAACCTATTCCTTGGTGGGGAAGATGGAGTTTTGCATTCATCAAAGCTTTCAAGAGGGAAGATGAAGGAACCGTCAGAAAATTGTAGAAGTGGCAAAAATGAGGAACAGGTTTCTCATAAGAGGCAAAGAAGTGTTAACATATTAACTAGTTCAGGTTTGAAGGATTACGTAGGCTATTCTAACTACAAGCTGAATCCTTGTTCTAAATTTTTTACGGAATCTGAGAAGATACAGGGATGCTTCAACTTTAGTTCTTCCAGGATATCTTGTTTGGCTACTGTTAGAGGTGTACACAATGAATCTACAGTTTCTTCTGCTATCTTGCACTGTACAGCACCTTGTGGAGATACTGACATTGGTTCCAAACCAACTGCAAGGAAGATTTTGCTTGAGTTGGTATCTGACTGTGCTTTGAAGTACCAGGTGTGTTAGATGTCTCTATACTTGCTTGCACAGCGAGGCAATCACTATGTAACTCATATCGTTATTTCACCTACCATCAGACAAGTATCATTCATTTTCAGCTTCATTTCAGTTGTTGCAGATTGGTGGCTATTACATCATAAAGCATGATGGAAAAGATCCTTTCTGTATTCCAGAAGACTCTAATGGCAGTTTTTTTAAAGTTCTTATTAATTCCCGAACACATCTCTATAGCATTTCATTTACTTCTGATGAGGTTCTCTGCACTTGTAAATTACCACGTAGATCATCACTGGATCATTTGTCGTCCAGTCCTAACTGGGTTTTGTCTGAAGATCAAATCGAACAATTTCTCTGGAGTTCAGATGGCAATTCTCTGGATGTATCTTCAGATGTTTGTCTTTATCTCCCTGCCAATCTAAAGGGTCTCTTGGAGGTAAATCTAAAGGAGTTGGAAGAAGGTCTAATCAAGCCAGGTGTGACACCAGCAGAAATTTCTACCAATGACATTTCCCCAAGCATTGAAACTGTTATAACAGGGTCTTTATTGTCTTCTGGATTTCACAGTTCAAACCATCTGTTTCCTGACGGAAATTTTATCTCTCTCCAAGGGAATATCGTTAATGTTCACAGTCTTGACTGCACCAATTCATGTTTAAGCCATGAAGACATTGATGTTCACAGGTTCAGAGTTTTCCAGGGAGTCACAAGCAATTGCTGCATTCACGTTTCAGTGGATGATCACATTGTAGCTACTGTACCTTCTTTCTTAATATATTATCTCCTGTATTTGTTTGAAAAGGTTGCTGATCTTATCTTGTTTTTTGATTAGGTAAAAGTTTCTGGTTCTATAAGCAAGTATGCTTTTCCAGTTGGCTTTCATCCTGGTGTATGTGCAACATTTCATCGAGTTCTTGATGTAGGGTATGCAATCCTGACAAGACACTTGGTTTTATGCTTGTATTCCAAGATCTAAAAGTAACTGTCTTCCACACCAGAGCGTACGATTTCCTCTTTTTGACATATTTGTTATTGTTACCATGACAATGACAAGCTTTTCAAACTTGTGCTCAAGTACTTTTAGAAGCTCCAAGTAGTGCTCTTGTGCCGTATGCTTATTCTCAGATTTACACAATTGAGTTTGTTTTGGTATTTGACTATTTGTACACAAGTCTAAGTACTGGACTCATAATTATTATCTATACAATGGAAAGCTTCTAAGGCATCTCTCTGGATATTTCATTTCAGTTTCAGAATTATGATAGGAGTGAAAAGCCTCTAGAGTCTGGAGTAAAGAGTCGAGTGATTTGTGTCTCCGTACTACATGTTCTTTTCAATTCAATGGTCATAAAACAGTAGTTTGGTAGTTAAATAAAGTTTGAGATGGTTTCTAGCACCATGTTGTAGCAAAAGATGTATGAGTTTGGGAATAGTTAGGTTCATTAAGACTTTAGATTAGAGAATTCTTGGCAAGAATTTATTATATGATATTTTACTTCACTGCTGTCACATTGTTCTAGCTTTTGCAAACTTAGAAGCTGGGATTGATATTCTCTGTGATGATGTTGTTTTCTCTAATGATAACTGCAAACTGGTTGTGGTAGTCTTGTATGCTTGTGCTTTATTTTTTCAATGTCTCCATTTATTGTTTGTGCACCTGTATTTCCCCTTGATATTTGCACATTTGCGAGGAACTTTCCCCGTGTAGGGTTGTAAGCTGTCCCAACAATATATACTAATTCTTTTGCTAATACTTGGTTTCCCAGGGGCCAGAATCAATTCATGTTGACGCCTGTGTCATTCATTGTAGTAAACTCCATAAGGGCACTCAATGAACCATGCAATGACCAGTTTTCAAATGCCTATCCTACTATAAATTCTCATGATGCTGCCGCCCCAGTTATAACCTTGTCAGGTTTGATTTCTGAATTGGCTCAATGTTCGGATAGCAAGCACATGCGGCTTCATTGCAGGGTAAGGTCTCTTTAATCTTTGAAGTTCCATGCTTTTCAAGAAGGTTAGAAATTAGGATTACCTGCTGATTTTCATGAACAGGTGGTTGCAGTTTATATTGTAGTTTTGGAGAGGAAGGCTAGATCAAAATTTCATTCTACACTGCCTCTTTTTAACATTCCAGTCGCTGGTTTTGTGTTGGGTAAGTTATTTGTGTTGGGTAAATTATTGGTGTTGGACAATTGGTGTTCAGTTACTAGTGTTACTTAACCTCTCACAGTGCTGTGCATGTGTGAGATGCTTGTTCTATTTTTTCTGATTATCAGATCTAATTGCTAGCTGTAAGTAGTTAAAGTGCAAATTTCACTACTTGGGAGGGGATTGTGTAGTTGAAGAAGTTATAATATTCTAGGAAGATAAAAAAAGGTGACTCCAAATCAGGGGATCCCTTTGGTTAGTAGTATAGATTAAAGAAACATCTATGAAGCAGAATATGATCGCTTCTGATATTCAGGATTTATATCCTGATTTAGGCCATGTGCTACTGTTTTGACAGTTTCATTACATCTTGTGGCATCTTGGCAATGCCCCTTCACTTCACATACTGAATTCATGTTTTTTCCCCTTTAGTGTCAGTCAACTTCAGCCTTGTAATACTAGCTTGGTATTGCTCTCTAATTTCTGATATTTACATTTCATCCTTAAATTTTAGGGATCCTTACCTAATGAGAATGTTGGCATCTGTGGTAGTAGAATGCTATATTGCCATCAGGATGTTCAAATTGGGATTTCATAAACCACTTTATATACCAGACCACTGGGTTGCCCCAATCTCCCTCTTTTCTTTCTAAGCTGCAGTGGGCCATAATTGATCTCACTAGCTTGTCACCTGCATGAGGCCCACTGTACTTTCATTGCATATTCAGCTGCATTTACTGAATGTTTTTAAGTTCAGCTTCAGAACCTATAAGCAATTCTTATGTGTTATCTAGCATCACTTTCTAATATATAATACATGATTTTTGAATAAAAATGCTGCTTATGCTATCTTTGCAATCATTTTGAAGATTATAGTATTATACTATGATCTCGAGAATATCTTTAACAACATGATTGAAGATTCCCTCTTATGATTTTTAATGGATAGAGCCTTCAACGTTGATACCTACCCCTTGTCACTTTTCAGGACTCCTTCACTTTTGCATGGGACTTTGCATTTTGGTATTGGTAGATTCTTTATTATGGGATTTCTGGTTGTGTTCATAAATGTTCTTGCATGTAGATGATGGATCATCCTCGTGTTGTTGCTGGGCTAATGCTGAAAGGGCTGCAACCTTATTAAGGCTGCATGAAGACCACCCACAAAGAGCTTTTGAAAGCAGTGACTGCAGATTTAAGTGGGTTGAGATGGAGGACAATGCTTCGAGCACTATGATATCTCATCTGGAGAGAATTTTGAAGTATTGCAACAGAGTTACTGTAAGAAACTATGGATCAGTTTATGATTGTTCCTACCAAAATCTTGTGTTTGTTACTTCAGATAATGCCCTCAGTTCCTCTGATGAGAACATCCTCAAGTTCATAATCTTCAACGCATGCTTTGGCACAGTTTGGGTGAGTTCTTACCTGAGTTGAGTGTTTACGTAATTTATAAATGACAATAAAAGATAAAGATTTGAGATTAGAATTCCATAAAAACTTATCAAAGAAATTTCATTTGTCAAAGCCAAGAAAGAAAATCTTCATTGGTTGGGTTGGGGGGGGGGGGGGGGGGTGCTGTAGCAAGGGATAATACAATGCTTGGTAATTTTCTTTCAAATATTCATTAGAGTCATGTTATATGCTTTGTTTTTCAATGTCTTGATGGCCTCTACAAGGTTCCTTATTTCTCTTTGGTGATAATGTGTAGGCTATATGCTTTGCTTGTAAAAATTTTGCTTTTACAAAACCTTTCGTTTAATCACGTAGTGTCTGACCATCTATTTTGGTTAGTCCATGCTGAATGTTGGCTAAATAGGTTTCTAACACAATCTGTGCAGACTGTAGTTGCTAGTGTCATGGGGCCAGATGCGATTAAGCAGTTGGAGAAAGAATACCCCATTGAAATGGAGAATACACATACTATGAAAAACATATGGGCTCAAGAGGTTTCTTACATGAGGCCGCTGTCAGCGACCAGAAATATGATTACGGAACTTCTGAAAATGTAATTAGTGTTTATATCTGAAAATGTTATACTGTGAGGATTTGAACTGCATTTGATATCATTATCTCATTTTTTAAGTGGGGTACCACTCTGGCACCAGTTGTAAAATTTCCAATGTCATTCCAATTATTTATATTTAAAGATTTGTGTTGTATCATGTACGTAGTTATGTCTAGCATTATTAATCTACCTTCATCAGCAAGGCAGCTTATAATATTCTTTGACTCATGCTGTTGGCTATATTGTTCCTCTATGCTTGTGACGCGCAGACATCGAAATTCTTTTGTTGCAATAAGCCTTGGAACTGTATTTTACATCAGAACTTTATAATTTTATTTTGGAATGTTTTGGTTGTCTTTTTGATGTGTGATTGTTACTTTATCTAAATCAGTGGTCCAGGGATGCCATTTAAAAGGGCATGCCAATTATAAACATCGTCTCTATATGACAGAAAGTCCTAGAATTAAATGACTGCAAGCAATAACGTTTCTTCTTGGTCGATGATAATAGAAATGTTGATCATGACTGAGCATTATCTGAAACCAGAGACGTGAATGTATGAAGTTCCCAATGAGTATGGCAAAGATGAGTTGTTATTTTTTAAATGACGCCTAGGAGATTACCATGAATTGGGTTGGTCAGATGTTTAATGAGGAATGGCCAAAATAAGTGATACCCCTTGCTTAGACATCTCTCAAGCATCTGTTTAGGTTCTAGATAGAATTCTGGATCTTTTTTCACGGTTATTCAATGTAATAGAATGTTCCAATAGAAAATCACGAGGCTTGACTAACTTTACAAAATATATATTTTTGATTAAAAAAAAAAAAAAAAACTTTACAAAATATGTTTGTTGTTATTACTCGGATGTGCTCTTCACGCGGCTTAAGTTAGAAAGTGTTTCTACTTTAAGATTGTTCACCCATGGCTTCTTCCAGTACCTCTTTCCTGGAAAAGCTCGTCGACGGTTCTTTGAAAAGGGCTTCTCGAGGTAAGAATTTTGACTCTTACACTCCAAAGATTCCACCTTTCTGATTTCTCTTTACCATAGCTTTCATCCTTTTACTGTTTTTTGGGGTTCCTCAAGTAATAATTATAAAAAAAATAAAATAAAATGACCATTCTGGCCTTCCCTTTGAAAGGAATCTTTTTCCCTTTCTTCAATGAGTTTTGGCTGTGATGAAAAAAGGCTGAGAATGTTCACTAATGTCATTCCCAGTCCAACTCCCTCCTAAATATAACATTTTCATACATTCTCTTCCAACAGTGTCTCCCTTCCTTTCTCTCTCCCCAGTAGTGAAAGCACCCTATCTTAAATCGTAAAGCTTAAAGTTAGGACTTAGGAAGGTCGTGCCCACTTCTATCACATACACATACCCTGTTTTCTTGAAATCTTCACAATCCAATTCTCATTTTTCCTCTGAATATACATTCTTCTCATTGAAGCTGAATCTGCCATAAAACTCAATAGGCCATCTTCGTAGCCTCAAAGAATTCAACTTGTAGTTGGATAAACAGTCTACAAAATGTCAATGCCGGTAGAGGAACAACCTCCCCCACTTATTGTAACAGAGCAGTCTTACAGAGCCTCTTCACACCATGATTCAGTTGGCCCTCTTGTTGGTGTTCTCGTCATGATAACAATATTGGGTGTACTTGCTGTTATGATTGGAAGGCTTTGCTCTGGGAGGAAAGTCATGGGCTATGGCCAGTATGACTTAGAAAGTTGGGCAGAGACGAAATGCTCCTCTTGCATTGACGGAAGGATTAGCCCACCTCTTCCAAGGGCCACTGAATCTCGTAGCTCTCTTCCAACAATGCCAGTCCATACCCATGAAGAACACACTCAAGAGGAACAACATTCTCATCAGACCTCTCCTGCAAATGCTTGAAACGTCAAATTTTACACCCCATTTTCTTATTCTAATTGCTGAAGAGTTTGCTCACATTTTGTTCTGTTAGATACCACCATTATAACATCCTTCCATATCATTACCCATTACCGTGGTTGTATTTTTAGATTATTTATCCTTGCCTGCTGCTGTATAAGGCTGTAATACCTGTGCACCAATGTCGCAGTTTTCATTAATTTCATGGGTTTAAATCTTGATTAGGAGAACACTAACCCATCTTACAGTTTCTGGATTATACCTGTGCGTGCACCCATCTATCTCACTTGTCTTATTTCAATTTCTTTCATCTGAATGCTGAAGGAGATTTCATAGACCCTTTAAATTCAAGTTACATAACTCACTTAGATATGGTACTATTCATTCATCTCGTTCAGAAAACCACTAGGAACTTTGAATGGGTTTCAGAGTGAGGACCCCCATTACTCTGATAGTACAGTTCTACCTGCACTTCCATTCCTGGGCTGGTCTGTGTTTCCGGGTATGGTTGGAACTTGGAAGAGCAATAAATAACATTCTTTTTTAGGTCCAAAATGATATCTGTTTACATACGGGTGGTTGCAGATAAAATGCGCATCCAACAAAACCCAACAAAATCATAAGGTACGTTTTTTAAAATCTGTCGCATTCCAATTCAATGGGACTACCATACCCATACCGCACCACCAAGCTTCACCATCTTTTTCTCTTTTTTTACTTTGTCACTGTTCTCCAATTGCATCAGTTTCTTACTGTTACGAAATGTAAGCACCCGATGGCAGTAGTGGAAATAATTGGGTAGCAAAAATGTAAAAACTGAGCAAGCCAGAGCCTATTGGATAGTTGTTGCAATAGGAAGGTTAAGGGCCTCAGGCTTCTGTCAAAGTATTCCATTTTGGGTACACAAGAGGACCACTTCAAGATTGAATTTTGATTAATTGTTTTCTAACATTATATGCTCTGTAAGAACTTCCTGAATTGGATCTAATGTCCAAGGACAACTTCATATATGCACATGGTGAGCTATTCTACGAGAAGCCCATAATGGCACAGTTACCATGGCAGCAACAACTTCCAGATCTTGAGATGTGAGAAGAGAAAGAAGAAAACCTTTTTCTTTTGGAACAAGGTAGTACCTTTCCAAACAAGACCATTCATGGCACAAAAGAAAAACATCAACGGGAATCCAATGAAAAGTACAAACCCATCATCTGCTAAATTTTATTCCCGACAAGCATGACCATGGGCTCACGACCATAAATCTTGTTTGTGTAAAGTCATTTTCTAAGAGATTAATCTGTCAAAAGTAGATTTCCATGTGATTTTACTGACAGAGTGAGAAGAATAACAGTAGAGGGAAAGCATGGCAATGGCAGAACGAGTACTTGATGAGAAAGTTGAAAGAAACTGGATATGCCTACTGAGTGCGGATTATACGAAAGTTTCTGGTAATGGGTCAAATATCTGCCCAAAAGGCCCAAAATTTATGATCTCCAGTTCATATATTTTGGGCTTTAGGCCCCCCTGACCAGGTTCAAAATCAGGTACGAGTGAGCTCAGAAGTTCGGCCCTGCACCAGAGTTTTAGGTGCATGGTTTCGTGTAATTTGTATGGTTAAAAATCGTTACCAAACCACAAATGGTTGTTTTTTGGTGATCTTATTTTTTTCTTTTTAACTTGTTCACCGCACGTCAACTAATCTATATCGGGAGTAAAAGAATTATGAAAATTATTTTCTAGATCTCTAAAACAGTTTGAACCCACGAAATATGCTCATTCATTATTAACTACTACTAGGCCAATTCTCTGAAGTTTGGTGAGCTTTGACTATGTTTAGCAGGCCAGAAAAAGTTATCCAGTCTAAATCAACTGTTTGGTGCATGTTTTGTATAGGATAAAATTTTTTTGGTGAGGATTTAATCATGTTAAAATATTATTATTCTATGTTTGGATGAATAATGATATTAGGCAGATAAATAATCGAATAATTGACTAAAAAAAAAAATTACCCTAATCACCTTTTCTTTCCCCGCTAACCCTCTTTTGTCATATTTTTTAACAATACAAAAAAAAAAAAAAAACAACATTATGCAAAAATAATGACAATTTATATGCTATTTTTATATATAGTATATTTATATGCAAAGGAAATTAGGATACTTTTATAATATAAAAATATATATATTTTAACTATATCAAAAAAAGTATAAATTTATATGAACTAAATGATTTTTCTATTTAAACATAATTTTGTCAAAATAGTATTCAAAATTATTGTATTTAATTTAATCTAATATTATATTAAATAATTAATAAAGATAATTCAACCATATTTTACATCTTATAATGTCATACACTAAATATAGGGTAAGTTAAATATTTTTGTGTACAAATCATAATCTTTCATGATATTTAATCTTATTTTATTTCATCCTATACATGCAACTAAATGCAGACTAATTATCAATTATATTAATTTCTTTTTATAACTAACTCACATGCCAATTATATTAAATAGATAAAAAATTATTGAAAGGTGCAAGGTTGATTGCAATAACAAGTGAATTACAATTTTATAAGAAGGTGATTCGACTATTGCGGGAGAGTCTATAACCATATAGAATTGAAAAAATAACAATTATGCCTAAACTAAAATAATAATATATTTATTTGATAAAATTTGTAAATAATTTTAGAGAAGCCGAGATACATTGACATACACAAAATTTTAGCGTCCAAATTTTTATATTCAATAAAATATAAACAGAATTAATTAATTACCAGATAACGTAGAACTTACATAGTCTCTCACTTCCCTCGCAATCACACCCCTCATCACATCCTAAAACCCAGCTGGCAAACTCTCTGTCCGTTGGTGATGCTCCGCCACCACACCACCGCCAATCCTCGGCGGAGCTAGTGTCAACGGCAGTCAATGGATCATCCTCCAATAATTCGGAATTACTACCCCTAATCATTCCGCTACAACTACCTTGTTCCATTCCTTTTTCTCTTGCCCTTCTCTTGAGCGTGGAATTCCAATGATTCTTTATAGAATTATCGGTTCGACCCGGTAATAGCTGGGCAATAGTAGCCCACCTATTACCGTACTGGGCATGTGCGGCCATGATGGTCTCATCCTCAGAAGGCGAAAATGGGATATGCTGTACGCTCGGACACAGCTGATTACACCACCTGAGCCTGCACGACTTTCCGGACCGACCCTTTATATAACGACTGATCAAGGACCAGTTTCGGGCTCCATAACTCTCAACGAGTCGGGTTAGAATCCCGTCTTCTTCAGCGCTCCATGGGTCCTTGATTCTATTAGAATCTCGTGGCCGCGATAACGAAGAATCTGAATAGGAAGAGTCAGATGAAGTAGAGGTAGAGCAGCGGTTATTCATTGGTTCCATAATTATTCAGCGTGGTAGTACTTATCACCAATGATGGAGTCGTTCTAATTTGAGTCAAAGGAAGTACTTCTTTGGTTGATATATATACCAAGAGACAGTGATAGCAGAGAGATCGAGGTGCATGCACTTGGTTTGAGATCGACCTGAGGGACTTCCAGGAAAGTGGTTTATGTAATGTTTGTTATAATGTTACTTCTAACAATAATCATTAGTGTGTGTTAATTATTACCTAGCCTTCTTTTTTTCTGCAAGCTAGCTTTTTAGTGAGGCAGCTTCATTATGCTTTTTCTTTACTTTTTTTGTTTGACCGTTTTACCCTCTTTGAATTTCTTATACACTTTCAGATCTCTGTAGGGACTACTCCTGTCTCAGCAAAACAAAGCCGACTTAAAAAGTTAAAATAGAGAGAGAGAAAATAACTAATTACCAATTTAATTAAAACTTTTTGTTAGATTCATTAAGTCTTTAGAGCAAAGAAGGTTATAAATGAGATTTCATTGAAAGAAACCAAACAACAAAAGTATTACAAAAAATTCATAAAATCATTCTCATACTCGTACAACAAATGGTATAGGAGGAGAGTGCATATTTATCGTTTAAAACATGACACAAAAAATGTCGAGCTGTTTAACATATAACGAAACATTTTGAAAAACGGCAAGTGGGGCCAAAATCCTTTTTGACTATATGGGCAGCTGTAAAACTCAGTTCTAATCTTAACCAAAACCTCTCTCTTACCGAGAGTTTTCTTAACGATTGTTTATTAAGATTATATAAATAAAACTATAAATTTATTTAATAAATATTTAAAAGATATTTATAATTTTTATAAATAAAAAATTAATAATATTTATTATGATAATTGACTATAATTTAATTTATAATAACTATATTTATTATAACTAAAAAGTATTATTTAAATAATTGTTTAAAAAAATATAATATTTATTATAATTTTAACAATATTTAATATTTAAATTATTATTTTTATATAATTTAATAATTTAAATATTATATTTGTCACAGTACAACTGGACAATCACTTACATCTTTCACCGCAAATGGGCCACTTACAGCCTGTAAGAAATCTCTTCTGTCGCAGTTGAATCCGTTTGACTTTTACGTTGTAATTTTACGGAAACTACCGGTCCCACTTTTTCTCAGGAAAAACATCCATTGCATTATACCCGCCAACGTGGCTAGATATATGAGATTTCTGAAAGTCTTTTGCTAACCTGTGACCGTAAACGCTAACGCACCGACTTGTTCCTGCGCTACATTAAACGACACAAGCGAGAACCGGTTTATGCTTCAATGGTCCATCATAATTCCTTTCCAGATTCTTCCTTGCATTTGTGGGATCCATAGTCTGTCATAGAATTGTTCCCTTCCAACCCATTTGTTGGTCTGGTTGATTAATTGATTAACGGTTGTCCATATATGTTTCCTTTTGCGTGTCTCTTGTTTTCTACTCAATCATAACTCCTTTCAATCTCCTATCTCATTTTTGATGTGTTAATTCTTATCTCACCAATAAAATAAGAAAAAATATATTATTAAAAATATTACATGACAAACTAACAATATTAATTTTAAAAATTCTTAATCTCTCTCTTCCACTAAGAGAGAAACAAGTTAAAAATCAACACCGAATTAAAATTAATATTATTAATTTATCATGTAATATTTGTAATGACATTACCTATTTTTCAATTATAAAATTAATTTTACTGTTGAATTAACATTTGAGTAGAATCCTGTGCCGAGTTCGAGTTTGTATTTGAGTATATATAGATTTAAATTGGGCCATTCACAGCAAAACAATACAAAATGTCACTCAAAAAATGGGTCTAATATTGGCACTGGATCAGGCCCATTTTTGTTTCGATGGTTATTAACCTCCACCAAGGCCCACACTAAAAGTCCCAACACCTTATAAAGCTCGGCCCCGATGATATGGGCCCCAGATGATCTGATCAAAATCATTTTCCGTTAATTATCGTTGACATATTTCACAAAATCAAACGGGCGGAAGTTTTCTCCAAAATGAACTACCGCCGTTTTTAATTATCCACCTCCACAAGCGTCATCCTGTCCTCCCATAAAAGAAGCATGAGTGTTTAGTCAATGGCAATGTTGGGCATTGCTGGCCTCGCTCGTTTCTATACTTGTTCTTTTACTTCTTTCTCTTTGGCTCAAAGCATCAACCATTTCAGTAGAAGGTTTATCGGATCCGTCTCGACGAAAAATCTGCACCGACGAAGCTCCAAAAGAATGGCTTCTTTAGCAAACTCTTCACTCAGTAAGGACGATTCCCGAACTAGCAGCTAAGCAAGAAAAACTCACTGCTCCTTATGGCTCCTGGAAGTCCCCAATCACCGCAGATGTTGTCTCCGGTTCCTCCAAGCGACTTGGTGGCACAGCCGTCGACGCTCATGGCCGCCTTATTTGGCTTGAATCACGCCCATCTGAATCGGGGTAAGCATAGACGAGCGGTACTTTTGTCTTATAAACCCTAAACCTTCTTTTGTCTTTCGTTTAGATTGGTGGAGTTGTATTTTTGATTGTTGTGTTGTGCTTAGACGAGCGGTACTTGTCAAAGAGCCGGAAAGTGCTGGAGATGATCCCGTCGATATTACTCCCAAAGACTTTGCCGTGCGGACGTTGGCTCAAGAGTACGGAGGTGGTGCCTTCAGAGTTTCGGGGGATACTGTCATTTTCTCAAATTACAAGGATCAGAGACTGTACACGCAATCATTAAGTTCTCCAGGTAAGTGTTATCGTTAGCCATGCTCATGAAAACATGTTATTCTGTTTTCGAATAAATTGTTGAAAATAAAAAACATGATATTAGTTGTGATGTGACACTGCTCTATCTACCTGGTGTGTATTGTCAGTAGTTGCATTGGCATCTTTATTCTGTCTTCAATTTAAATTTGAACTTTACAAGATTTCGAAAAATTAAAAATAAAATAAACTGATAGTTTGTTGTTGGTTGTATGATCTGTAAAGAGCACGTAAACAACTTCTAATGAATACTTGAATGATGGTGCTGATATTTATGACTAGTTGAATGGCAGATTTGTCTCCTGTTCCGCTCACCCCTGATTATGGTGAGACAATTGTCAGTTATGCTGATGGAGTGTTGGATGCACGATTTAATCGTTATGTCACTGTACGGGAAGGTATATATTCTAGATACCGATTTATTTTAAGGGCTTATGCAGTCCTGTAGTGTGCTTATGATGTAATTGCATTTGCATGTCAAAGCATTAAGTTCGCTGGCAATTATTTTCTTATCTTCTTTGTAGATCAGAGGGAGAGTAAATTAAATCCAACAACGACAATTGTAACGATACGGCTTGGCAGCAAGGATATTCAGGGTATGACTCCCCAAGAAAACTATTTTTTTCTTTTTATGTTTTACTTTTTAGTACTCCTTGGTGTGGTAGCTTTGTACAACAGATGAAAAATGCATTTCATAGTCAGCAGTGAAAGGTCTTCTGAGTTTGTATTAGGTTTCTATTTCATTTTGTCTTCTTTATCTAGTTATGTCATTAATTGATTAAGAGTTTTGTCCACTGCATTCTGTTTGGATTGTGTGACATTCAGAACCAGAAGAATTAATTGGTGGAAATGACTTCTACGCCTTCCCAAGAGTGGATCCCAGAGGTGAACGAATAGCATGGATTGAATGGAGTCACCCAAACATGCCATGGGACAAGTCCGAACTCTGGGTTGGCTATATTTCCGAGAATGGGTAAGGCAGAATTCTTTAACTGATAATAGGAAATTGAATTGTTCGTCATGTTCGTGTTTGAATTCATTGTCTGGATTCTGTGATTTAAATTTTAATCTATTTCCTCTCCTTTGGTGTTCACAATCATCCATGTATAGTATCTTACAATGTGAATGTGCTCACTGTGACATCTTGTCTCAATAGATATTCAGTTGTTTTGTTGAATCCACAACCCAAGTCTGAAATATGTTATGGACTCATCACCATTTCCTTATTTAATACTGAAGGAGTGGGTGTCAAGTACTTTCAACTTTACTCATCTAATATTGGGATGTGCATAGAGTGCTACACTCTCTCCCCCCTCCCCTTCCCCAATCTCATCTGAAAAGAAGGAAAAATATATGAGTCAGTATATAATTTTTGGCTAACAGCCTGCCCTTCACAAAGAAATAAAATAATTGTTTGATTTATTTCACCTCTAAATCTCAAGTAATGTGCTTTGATAGACTCCATGATACTTCTATCTGACATGGGCACTCCTGATATGTATTGATTCCTATCCATATCCTACTCGTAGATACTGTGTTTATAGACTCGTTCCTAGCTTGCTTCCTCAACAACTCCTGATATGTATTGATTCCTATCCATATCCTACTCATAGATACCGTGTTTATAGACTCGTTCCTAGCTTGCTTCCTCAACGACTACTTTTCTATCCTCTTCTCCTCCTCAGTACTGAACCTAAATATTTATAATGTTATATTTTGGCTAATGGCTTGATCATCTTATGCTGTCATGCAGAGAGGTCAGCAGACGTGTTTGTGTAGCTGGTCGTGATCCTAGTCTTGTGGAGGCCCCAACTGAACCCCAGTGGTCCCCTTCTGGTACTGTATATTTTGTGGTGCAAAAAGGGAGCTACAAATACATTTACTAGTAACCATGTTTGTACTAACTAGTGTTGAATGTTCAAATCCTACTATCAATGCTCAAATCTTTTGCCCTCCGATATCATCTTCGTTGTGTAACTTTTCTCCTTTGCTTTCATTCATCTCTTGATGACTCGTGTTGATCTTAACATGCTATAGGCACGCATCAGGCTCAAAAGTGAGAGGCCACAGCCGTCAAGCCTCTGTACCTCTCAAGCGAGGCTCATTAAGTCGGGTCTAGGCCCTTCAGCCTTGCACCTAGTTCCCAACGCCTAGCCCCCTTCCCTAGTAGACTACTTGTTGGACCTCTTAGGAATTTAGAAAACATATACACTAATTTTTTTGTTTTTGACTTAGAGCTAGTGTTTACTTGTTGGACTTAGTGGAGTATTTATTGTACCTCTTGCCTTTAGCTAGAATTTTCTGTTTTTACATTTTACTTGCTGGAATTCTTGCCTATAGCTATCTTCTTCTTTTTTTCTTTCTATTTTTACTCTTTCATAACATATCAGTGTTAGTTTTTGCTTGCTGGAAGCCTATAATTCTTGCTTGTAGCAATTTTTTCTGTTTCCATTAGCAAGGCGTCTAGCTTTCCTTAGGCACACACCTACGCCTGGCGCCTTGAGCCAAAGCTCCAAGGACCACTAGCACCTAGAGCCTTTAATAACACTGCTGCCCCTCCATCTGAAAAATTTACTATGATTTTTAAGTGAACTTATTTAGTCTAAGTAAATTAATCTTTCATGCTGATAATTATGCAGGGGAATTGTTTTTCATTACTGACAGGAACAATGGTTTTTGGAATCTCCATAAATGGGTAACTTTATTATTTTAGGTTTCTTAAGCATAAACTATAAATGATGATTTCAACAGTTTTTTTTGTGTTTCACTGTTTTGTATTGAGGAATGTGCATTTACATGTTATATGTTCTTTAATTATGTAATACAGCATATTCTAGCAAATTGCTAAAGCATACAAAAGGTTAAAATTTTAATTCAGCAACTGCATTTGTGTGGGAGGTTAATAAGATAACAATCCAATGTAATTCGTTATATTACTTGTAGCAGTTCATTATGGAAAGTATAATTTTCTTTTAGCATCATCGCTTCAAAATCCACGAGTGTGTGTATGGCTGATTTATGAAAAAGATAAAGGCCTTTTATTTATTGATTTTGACCTACTCAGGTAAGGGTTTCTCATGGAATTATTACACACTGACTAAACTCTTCAGCAATTATTTATTGAAAATGCAATGTATTTTCTTTCAGGGGAAGTGATATAGCTAATAGAGTTCTTTGGAATATTTAGATGACTCTTTTTTTTGTGTCATTAGTAATTGGAAATGGAATTCCCATGTTTCTTCCACGTTGTTCTTGTAATGATGTATTGAAGAAGCAGCAGAACAATGTCATAATTATTTAATTGCACACAATTTCCTCTACCGATATAGGACTTTTGGATTGTTCAACAATGCAAAGCTTTCTGCTCAACAATGCAAAACATGTTCTCATTTTATTTGTCTTTAGTTTCATATCTCATCAAGAAAATTGTGAGAAATTACCATATCAAATTTAGAATGCTTACTTAAGAAAACATTTAAAAGCATTACAATACCACATTCCAGAGTGATGATTTTGACCATAATGTCATAAAAACAGACTCCCTACATGATTATGGTAAGAAAAGAAATTAATTACTGTACATAGAGGGGATTTAAGCCATCATATGTTTGTGTATAGCACTTACTCCTTCTGCACAGTCTTGCTTGGTTGCTTTATCTAGTTGAACAAAGTTAGTAGACATTAATTAAGACTTGTTTTCTTTTTTATTTTCTTGTTTCCCAACTGCAACTTTTAACTGCTAACAGATTGAGTCTGAGAATGAGGTGCTACCACTTCATTCCTTGGATGCTGAATTTGCAAGACCACTTTGGATTTTTGGTATGAATTCTTATGAATTTGTTCAGAGCAGTGAGCAGAAGAACTTGATTATCTGCAGTTACAGGTAGTTCTCGTGCAGCTACAGGCATCCCTTTTTGCCTATTCATGTACGTTCTGGCTATTCTTTTTATGCACGTAAGTTCAAAGTTTCGGGTTGGGTGTGCAGGCAGAATGGCAGGTCATTTCTTGGAATTCTTGATGATTCACAAAGCTCATTGACCGTGCTTGATATTCCTTTCACAGATATAGATAATATTGTATGGTTGACTCTTTTTTATCCCATTTCCACCCTTTCGTAAATTATTATTTTGTGTCAAAAAAATTGTACTTTTAAAAATATCTTCCTTGCTAAGCTTCTTCATACAAAAAGAATGTTCAAAGTTGACCTCATAATTGTATCTCAGACATCATATATGCCAATGCAGACTTACGGGAACCACTGCCTTTATGTTGAGGGGGCTTCTGCAGTTCATCCATCATCGGTTGCAAAGGTGCTGTCTCCTCTGTTCCTCTTCAGTTTCTGGTTGCATTCCAGGACACATCTCATCTTATGGCCATAAATGGTTAAATACTGGAGAAAGCTGTTGTAAAGAGGTTTCAATCATTTTGTATATCTAATGTCTTCTGGTGCCTATTCATCTTGTTTCAGGTCACTTTAGATGATCATAAATCAAAAGCAGTTGACTTCAAAACTATTTGGTCTTCTTCCCCGGATAGTTTAAAGTACAATTCCTACTTTAGTATGCCGGAGTTAATTGAATTCCCAACTGAAGTTCCTGGTCAAAATGCCTATGCATACTTCTATCCACCATCTAATCCCATGTACCAAGCTAGTCAAGAGGAAAAGCCTCCATTGTTATTGAAGAGCCATGGTATGTTCATCTTCTATCAAGATTATCCTTCATACCTCATTTCAGGAACTGCCAGGAGGGAGGGGGGGGGGGGGGGGGGGGGGGTCATGTTGCAACAAATATCCTCCATTATTCCAGTTTTATAATTTTCATACATGGTGATGTGATTTCAGAAAAACTTGCCAAAATGTCCATAGTATTAAATGGAAAGTGGCGCATATCGAGCTTAGAAAAGAATACTGCTGAATTTCTTAAGTTTTTAGTAGTATTATAACTATAAGTGACAGCAGGTCATTATTAATTAGATGGATCTGTGTGTTATTATGTACTTTTCTTGTGTCATTTCTTGTATCTTTCTTGTCAGCACATGAAGATTTTGCTGCATGGTTAATATTAAAAGGTCACTGGTTTAAGTGTCAATAGCCCCCTTCTCAATAATGTTTTTTGATAAGTAATGATTTTATTTCAATACTATGCCATTCTACTGGTTCACTTTATCTTTTTCCTTTTTGTGGTCCATTTGTGTGCATATGAGGGGCAATATTAGCGTGTTAACAACAACATGCAAAATCTATAACTGTCTATTGTTATTTGAATACTGCAGGAGGACCAACAGCTGAAACTCATGGCATCTTAAATTTGAGTATTCAGTACTGGACTAGTCGAGGTTGGGCATTCGTAGACGTTAATTATGGTGGAAGCACTGGTTTGTTTTTACCTTAGCTATGATAAATGATATTCTGAATTCCATTATATCTAGGGGAGGGGTTAGTGGTACTACCTACACCTGTTTTAGTTTCATTGCTTGCAGAATTTCAGTTGATTTTGATTGCACTCAAATTTTGCATGTCCTGTGTGTTGGGGCTTGGGATTAGGTGTCGACTTAACAAAAAGACTACATATTTTATATCTGATCAGCATTATTTTGAAGGTTATGGCAGAGAATATAGAGAACGGCTTTTGGGAAGCTGGGGAGTTGTTGATGTCAATGATTGTTGCAGTTGTGCTAGAAATTTGGTAAGTTCTTTTCTACATTTTAGTTGATAATTTTTCTGAAACAACAGTGAAAATACAAACTTTTCTCCAGGTGGACTGTGGAAAGGTAGATGAGAAGCGGTTGTGTATAACAGGGGGCTCTGCTGGTGGGTACACTACCTTAGCTGCTCTTTCTTTTAGAGAAACATTCAAGGCTGGGGCTTCCTTGTATGGTGTGAGTGCTTGTCCTGAATTCTAATACTTTATTTCACATCAATTGTCACTTTTAGATAATATCACCCAATGATGGAACAAATTTGTGGCCAGTCGCATTCTTTGGTTGTACAAAGTATTTACTCATCATGTATTCGGTCTGATGAGACTATAAACTTTTGAATGGATTTTTCAAATTCAGAAACATTCGTAAACTGATAATCTCACCTTCGTGCTTAGGCTTGTCAGCCTAGGTGCCATGCCAAGTACAATCTGGTGTTTTTAATCCGGGATAGGCTATTTAAGGAGTGGCTTTGCTGCAATCTGCAACACAGCTCTAATGATAAGAATTCTATGTAGCTTACAATGGCCGTAACTGAGAATCTCTTAGAGTGTTAATTGATGTTCTCAGGGACCTTTTTAATTTAGTTCTTCTCTTGCCACTGATATATATCCAATAAATTTCTTCTTACAAGTTAGGAATTCATTGCCATTTAGACATCTTTGTTAATAGGATGTCCTTGTTGTGCAATGAAGAAATAAATTACCCCGATGGAGTGGAAAACTAATGGTTTTCTTTTTTCTTTATATATTGGTCAATGAACAGGTAGCTGATCTCAACATGCTGAGAGCAGAAACTCACAAGTTTGAATCACATTACATTGATAAACTTGTTGGTAAATCAGATGGCATTTTGGCAACTTCTCTCTTTGAATATGACTATTGCATTTTGTGTGTGAAACAATCACCTTAACTGATTGCAGGTAGTGAACAGAATTACTTCGAGAGATCACCAATCAATTTTGTTGACAAATTTTCTTGTCCGATAATACTATTTCAAGGATTGGATGATAAGGTCATAATATTATCCTTTTAGTGTCTTTCCCCCTCTCCTATCTTTTACAATTTTTCATATAAGAGGATGATTTTCTTGTAGACCTGAGTTCTGAAAAGGACTATGGAAACCATCATCAGCCCATTAGTAGAATCATTCTATTACTACTTTAGATTTATCTTCTTTTTCTTTGGTAAAATACTTTAGATTTATCTTGAAAATCAAGTATTGTGAATATTTTTTTCAATGTTGCAGGTTGTACCCCCAGATCAAGCTCAGAAAATTTACCTGGCATTAAAGAAAAAGGGTTTGCCTGTGGCGCTCGTGGAGTATGAAGGAGAACAACATGGTTTTCGCAAGGTATAAACTGGTTAATTTGTTATCTCATCAAAGAGAATTTCCATTTAGGAAATGCATTAATGGAGTCATGGATGCAGGCTGAGAACATCAAGTTTACACTTGAACAACAAATGGTATTCTTCGCACGATTAGTTGGGCACTTCACTGTTGCTGATGATATTACTCCCATCAAAGTTGACAACTTTGATTGATCATAGGTGTAAAGGTACTGATTTTCAGTTGTTTTGCTGTCTGATTTATATAAATGCAAGCCATTTCTTAGTTGCTTCAGAGTTTCTAACGCCATTTTCTCACTTTTCAGGAAAAATTGTTCTACTTCCTATTTGGCAGAACTGGACGTTGAAAATTTTGGTGTGAAGTTGATGTTAATTTGATGTATATTAGCCTTTCAATGAAATCAAATATAACGTTTAATAAGCATGTTTAAAAACTCGGACGTGTTTGACAAGCACATAGAGAAGGTTGTTTTTCATGTTATTTTATTCGAGACTTGCGTATAATCTATGGTTTTTGTGTTTCATGTTCTCATGTTAAAAGTTGGTTGGTTGGTTTTGCAAGCTCACCACTTCTAGAAGTAAGTTGACGTAGTCTGTTCACCTAAAATTGTTCTTTATTTTTTCTTTTCCCTCTTCAATGAACTAGTTCGTGTTTTCGCGATATATTTCAGTGGTCGCTGGCCAAGTGTATGTCTATATCGGACAGCTTCCAAGCTTGGCCAACTGTAATGTAGTGACATGCACATAACAGAATTCTAGACAGTTGAAGGCTTAGAAGTAGCACGACAAAAGTCAATGAATACGTCTTTTATTTATGATCTATACACGAGTCACTCTATCTTAAATCTTAAAATAAGCCGTGATTTGTTTAGCCAAAAAAAAAAAAACCTTCATTCAGCCAAAAGAAGAATATTCAGTATGCAAAGTGTCATGGATATCTGCTTTTTACCGCATGATACATGGTGCAGTGCAGTTTTCAGTTCTAATTTTTACCTTTTCTTCATACAAAATTACACTTCAAAGAACAATATATTTTAAAACGAGAAATACAAAAGAAAACATTATGTTTACAAGGAAAAAAAAAAAATATATATATCAGAATTTCATTGGGTTTTCATCATTATCTGTTTACTGCTGTTCACGATAGTATAGACGACCCTATTCCCTTGAATAATGCCTGGAAGGTAGGATTGAGCGCCAGCCACCCAAAATCCCCTGTTTGTATGGCAAGTAAGTTTTCTTTTTCAAATCCTCTGATGCAGCTTTGTTTTTCGTGTAATGCAATTCATGAGCTGAAACTGGACCTCTTCTTCTCGAATTTGGTACCGAATTGGAGCTATCTGAGGATCGTAAGCTTGAGTTCTTAACATCTTCAGGTTTTCCTATGCAAAACAGAGTACTTCCTGAAAGGATCTTTATCTGTTGCTCTGCCTTCGGATGCACTCCTGAACAACAAAAAGTCCCTCAATCTCCATTTTCTTGAACCTTTTGAAGATGATAATGAAGGTTTTGAATTCAAAGACGGTTGTTTGTTGTTCTGCTGCTGTGGGTGTTGTTCTTCTTCCCATATGTTGGGGGAGACCCTGTAAGGAGAATGTGACCGTGTGGCTCTTCTGCCAGAATTTGAAGAAGACAGAGTTGATGGGGTCCTATCTCTTCCTCTTTCATGCTCTGCTCTTTTTCGGGTTTTATCAGTTACAGTAGCAAAAGGGTCAGACTCTTTCTTCCCTTTGGGTGAGAAAGCATTACGAATTTTCTTCTTTCCTTGAGCAATTGGCGATCTGGGTTGTGATCTTGGAGCCAGAAGTGGGCTCTTTGGTTCTGTCAATTCCTTGACTTGTAACCTAGGTGGTGGCTTCAAAGGCTTAATTTTGCCACCATCAAAGAGTTCTTCGGCTGAAAGAGATGCTTTTTTTACTTCCTCACTAACAAAAAACGCAAAATCAAAGTCCTCGTCGTCATCATCATTATCATGCTTGTTTACCAATGTTGCCTTTGATGATTTTGGTGTCCCTGGCTTGTCTTCCCAATCAAAAGGAATTGATGAAGAAGCAGAAGACCCAACTGTGTCCCTCTTGTTGCTACCATGGGTCACTGAAAAGCTATCAAATTCTCTATAAAACTCAGACATGCGAGATGGACTCGTGGGAGCACTGAAGAAGTAATTTCCATATCTTGTAGGCGTAGAAGGAGCACTCAAGTATGGCGAAGATGGCATGCTGTTATAATCAAAATCCATGCCTGAAAGAGGTAGCACCATTTCCATCTTTCCTATTTTGTGATGATTAAGAACTTTTGGGTTAGTTGTTCGTTTATATATACACAAGGGAAAGAGCTGAAAGAGACAGAGTAAGGTAGAGGTTTTTGACCAATGACTGGTCATACATAAGATAGGAACCTCCTTTCAATATTGACCAATATTATTTGCAAACATCATTTCGCTTTCCAGACACAAAAGGTGTTTGATAATTTGATATTAACTATAAAATAGTTTATTTGTCTAAATGTTTGATTCTTATCGCACATGGTTGGATGGTAGCTTTTTATTTTTTTGCTGCGAAGGATGGTGGATAGCTTGTACGTGAGTAATTGCTGACCCACCAACTTATGAATTTTCCATGAAGCCAGTTATTAGGTTTAATTTAATATAGTTTTCTAGAAATCTAACTGAATAGAAGATCAAGAGATTATGTGAATCTCATTATTTATTTTTATTAGTAAGTGTCTGATAAAAAAAAATTCCGTAAGCATAGAAATCACTGTAAAATATATATTTATATGAATTTGAACCTCATTTTGGTATGTATGTGTATATTTATCACCATGCCTTAACCACCACGCTTTATCAAAGCGTGCGGTTGTCTTAAGTCAAATGTGTGCTTCTCTCCGGACCTTCTAGTGAAAGAACTATAAACTAAACTAGTATTTGAAATAGTCATTAGTCAAATGTGTACCACTCGTTAGACTTTATTAGATGACAACTGGGGATGGTGCCTGCGTAAAACTTCATCCATTCTAAGTTTATTTTTAAAATAATGTAAGGAAAATAACCTTCTAGAATCATTCTGGTGAAGGCCTAAACTTATCAAGGGGAGCCCAATAGCACAATAATCTTTACAGGCCCGGTTCTTGATCAGCCCCATATTAGATTGTAAGAGGAACTGGTCGGGTCCATTTGAAAGCCCACAATGCATATTTGGACTGGTCCTGACGGACATATGGACGGGTAAAATGGTGAATTCAACAGTAGAGGCATAAGATTAAGACGACGAATCACATTCAAGAGTCAAGATTCAACTCTGGCAGAATTCTGAACCCTCACTGCTCAACATTGAAGCGGTTTGTTCGTTTACTTCGATATGGTCGTGGGTAGTCATAGAAATGCCCCCATTCTTCTGAAAGAGACAAAATACTAGAACCACTCAACTCTTTCTATCAATAATGTTTCCTTCAGATGTTGAGCATAGGAAAAACTTTATATTCTTAAGACATTCAGATATGGTTAGAAACTTACAATTGGCCAGTGTTTTGGAAACCCAGACTAAACTGACATCCATTGTCATTTTCACTATGTTTACCATTACAGAAGAAGGTAAACTGAAAAACGTAAATAATCACACATGGGTTTGTTCTTTTTTTACGTGTATTTTATTATTCATGACAAGTGGATAAAAAGAAAAACAGCATCTTAGTTTAGTTGGGCATGGTGGTTAGGTCATCCAAGCATTAGCTGCATTAAGCAACAAAAGGGATGACTGGCATAAGTTATCAAACTATTAAGGGGTGTCATTTATTAAAAAGCTTCTTCCCGGAGAAAAAATAGCTTTAGCTTGCTATTTTGTGGACCATAAGCTTGTTTTCACTTCTTACTTAGTATGGCATTAAGTTGAGAATTTGAGTATTTGTAGCTTTCTTTGAATGTCACTACTACATATGGAATTCCAGAAGTCATGGCATGTCTTTTTTTTACAACTAATGTTCTTTAATGTTCCTTTATCAGTTACTCTGTTTGGATTGTTAATTTAGTTAGCAGAATTTATGTCAATCTGTTGAAATCAAGATCAGTCTTGACACAAAAGGCAGATAGGCTAATTAAGAGCTGGAACACTCTCTTTCTATTTATTTATTTATTTTAACTTCAATATGCAAAGAAAATAGAAAGAAAGAAACTGTTTACAGCTCTACTATTAGCATTATATTTCCCTCCCTCCTAAACAAAATTTAAAACAAAAAAAACAAGTAACTGAAAACTATACAACTTTGCATTACAAACTAGGAAGAAATATTCATTCAATACTCACAGAAGGGTGGAAAGATGATACATTTACATTCTTTATCTGTAATCTATAATTGTGTACAAAAATTTGACGCTAACACCAGTAAAAGACCAAGTAAACAAATATTAGGTGAGGTAGAAATATTATGTGCATAACAGATATCTAAAGCTGAATTCATATGGCATAATTTGGACAAATTGCGAGAGAGGCTCCATTTTTCGTCTCTCAAGTAACTTAATAGCTTCTTTCCCTAGTTCACTTGGTAACTCCAGGCAGATCCAATCAAGCAACGATTCTAAGTCTTTTGCAAAATCTAGTAAATACCAATCCAGCAGCTTGGGGATCGTAAACTTTGTTGTTGAAATTCCGACTGCAGCCTGTAAGTACTCTTCTTTTGCCACTTCCAGTTCATTCTCAACCTGAGATGCTGTATACACTCTCACCTTCATTTGACATACAGTTTATGAATCAGCATTTAAGCAGCAACAGAAATTATTTATTTGAACAGATAAAAGCTCTACAATCTCTTAAACTACTGATTATAGAAACTTACAGCGGGAGAGGACCAGCTTCCACAGGACAATGCGAATGTCACCAAGGGTTCAGACAATTCCAGTCCGAAAATGCTTCTTACTGTCATTTCACCGTTTTTTGCTCCTTTAGAAAATGTCTGATATGAAATTAGCAGTAAGAAACTTAGTGAATAAACTTATATCACCGCGCATAAAAAAGCTAAAGTTGAAGTGGGCAGGACTAACAAACTTCCAGTGATAAGGCAGCCTCAGGATGAAATGTTCTATAGTTATTGCATTTAGCAAATGTCCACCCACATTTATTGTTGCCTGAGGAACAAGATATGAACCACATAAGTTAATCATTTAGCTATATCAACTATGCTATGTTCTATGAGTATGGGTGCAAATATTTGCTTTTAAGGAAAGAAAAACCACAATTACACTCAACTGCACATATAAAACATACAGATATCCCCAGAAGAAGAAAAGGAATTCCAACATAGCCCATACCTTCCGCATCAATGTAACAACCATCTCTGCAGTCTCTGGTATGCCATTCTCTATGTATGCCTGAAGTAATGGAATGATGTTAATGTAGTATTATACTTTTTATTAATTGAGATAGCATTGAAGTATGTGATGTGACATAAGCTGCTACTATCTTAGAGTGGGAAATAATAGAGAAAGAGAAGTGCTAAAACTATTTTAGCAATTAACTTGTTAGAGCTTAACAGATAAGTAGATGTTCAATCAGATAATATTAGAACTCTGAATGCTAATAAATCTCATTGACAGGCTTCACTTACGTTCATCATGCAGGAATTATAAATGTTGATCCAGAATGCAAGCTTCTCCTGATGGTTGAGATTCTCTAAGTTGACAGAGGCAAGTTTCCCCAAAAGAAGTCTGCAAGAAATACAGAAAATAAGATTAACTCCTAGATGATCATAAGTCATGGAAAAGATGAGTAGTCTAGTTTGGGTAGAAGATAGCATACTTCAATCGACGAAGTAAAAACAAGGAATTTGCAGTTCGGTTTGGATTGAAAGATTTAGCGTCAACTGTACATAATTTACTGTATGGACTGATGTCTCTCATTCCAAATTCCAAACAGATACCATAAGGATCCTGAAATTCTGTTCTTTCACTGCATTCTCGAGTTGTTACAGTCCATAAGGTACGTAAATTATCAACTGAACCCTGATTCTTCAATGAACTCATTCTTAAGAGAATGCTTGATAAGCACTTCACAATATTTTCGGAAATTATGTTTGGGCTGTCATCTGTTGCTTTTTCATCAGGACCAGGAGTTCTTACTTCTGCCCTTGCCTGGTCAATCAGCCTGCATTCTTGCTGCATATTGGGAAAGTCCATATACATTCACTTAAAAACTATTAAAAGAAAGAAAGAAATCGAACTTCTATTACTTGATGAAAATTATGTACCTGCTTCTTTGGAGGATTCAAACGCTTCTGTACTGATTTGTTGTCAATGGAATGTCTCTTAACTGAAGTTCTGATGGTTTGGTCTTTATAACATGTGGATTCCTTGCTTTCCTTTGAAGAATTAGCACTGGATTGATTCTCTTTTACTCGTCTATCCTCTGGAGAAGGCAACTAATAGGCTTAAGGACTTAATTACTTCTTGCTGGAACTAGCATTTAGCATAGTGCACGCTCAAATTGAGGCAGATAAAAGCAAAATTTTAGACAAAATTGCTCACCAGGGAGAGAATGCCCAACTTTGGTTGTTGCCAGGTTGCTCGTAGTTTGGGAGACAAAATTCAATTGACTCAACCTGGGACTTTGAATTGGGTTTGCATCACGTAAAGGGGCTGAACAATCCATGCTCCTCTTAGAGGATGACATGTAAACAGCTTCCTGGTATAAGTCCTGCCTGAAATGCACAACTTGCTCTTCAAGCCTAACAACCTCCTCTTCTAAAACAGCTACTTCAGCTAGAAGCTCAAGAGTCTACAAAAATTGTAACTCAGCCCTCAATTTTCTGATTGCAAAAATGTGAAAATGTTGAGGTAAATGCTTAGAGTGGCGTTAAAATTTTCATTTGGACTAAGGTTGCCCTCCTCTGTTTCAAACCTTAGAAATCTATCCAATTGAGTTCATTTATGCTTCTAATTACTTTCTAGTCTCTAATTATTGTTCAATTTAGCTTCCATTACTAACAATCACATCTCTTGTGATACCTCTATTTTCAACAACAGACCAGAAATGTAACTAAGAAATACAAAGGGGGAGATAATTACTAACATAAGGAGGGAGATAAGGAGGCAAACGAGGTAGAGCTCCCAGAGATCTGTTGAAAGCCCTCTCCAAAGTCCTATGAATATTCTCTTCGAGTCTAAGCTTCTTCTTCAACTTATCCACCTGAAAGTGAGAGTCTCCATTTCAATCATCAACAGAAATATCATAAAAATGAAACCACACCAAAAAAATTTGCAAAATTAAGAGAGAATATTGATACATCTTGTTGTAAAGCCAACTTTCTCTCTCTACACAAGGCTCGTCGACTTTTGGCTGCTTTTGCAGCGCCCTCTGGCTTTCCTCTCTGCATCTCTGCTTTCTCCTTCAAGCCAACAGACAGAGGTTAGGATCAGCCAAGATTTGTGTGTATGGAATGGAAGAAGAGAGAAGGCCAGAGGCTAAGGAAATTCTTTTCAGAAAATTGTGGGAGCAAGAAATATTTCCCATTCAGGTTTCAGACCCATGTTGTATACTCATTATAGAAGCTTACTTTTCAAGAATTTCTGGGATCTATCAGCATAACCCGCTCACTGAAACGATACTTTCTGGTAATAACTTTTCCAAAACTAATTTAATAACCACAGACTTCAAAGCAAAGTCTGCCTACAGTAGAAACCGTTTTTCAAAACCACAATCTATATATTAGAATACTGAAAATGTAGTGTACCCTGTTGCAACTATGATTAAAGCAAGGCAATTTTGATTACTTTGCCATGCCTCATTGGAGCTTTCATGTTCTGCAGCGTAGTCCTGATTCTGGTGTTCATCTTTTCAATTCTATTAAATCTGCAAAGACCATGTACTACCCAGTTAATTTACATGGAAATAATAGCAGTTCAATAAAGTCACTAACACTGTAATCAGTTGCTTCTGACAAAGATCAGACCTTTAGTACATAAAAGTTCATTCCACAATAAATCTGAGAAATTTCATTGCTGCCCTGCATAAATTGGAGCATTTGAAACACTCCTGACTCTAATCCCTGTATTTCTCGGTCAAAGTGAAGTAATCTAACAATACCCAGATAACAAATTGATGATTTTTGGAGCTATTCACATTGGAAGAAGCACAAAGAAAGGGAATGAGAGAATGGAGGGAGAAAGCGATAGATAGTAGGGTGTGGCGGTGAGGTGAGTTTACTACATGGCTGAAAATACCATTATTTTAAAGAGAGGGTGGCGGTGGCGTGGCAGTTCGCACACCCAAGTCTGAGTGAATGGTACAATGGCTTGCGGAAAGAAGCACCTTCTGTCTAATCTAATAGACCGTACGCAACCGCACTTGCACGCGCTAACAATTTAACGTGAAAATTAGTATGAAACTTTGTGATTAAAAGCCCAAGTAATTTTATTTGTGACCTTTGGTAACCATCACATTACGTGTTTTGATTTGGTATTGGTGGTGACAAGTTGGTTTAGCTAATAAAATGTTGAGGTATGAGGAGGATTGTTAAATATACAATTAGGGTTTGTTTATGGGGAAAAAGCTTCCCAAATCATATGTTTGCCAACTAAACAAAATTTCCATATTCATAGAAAAAAAAAAAATTTCCTAATTACAAGTTTTTATCAAATAATCAATGTAATTTGTTGTGTCGATAAAAATAGGTCTTTAATAATAAAAATAGGTATTTATTAATTAAAATATATTTAATTTAATTAGATTGATAATTAGATAAAAATATATTTATCTTATGATTCAGTTATAAAATGAATCAAATCAATTAATTAATTAAAGTAAATATAATAATCCAGATATTATATCATTCGTCAAGTCATAGTCAAGTTAATATTAAATTAAGTTAATTAAAACAAGTTAAAGGAAACTTATAAATTTCAGAGTATTAGACAATTATTATTAGAGTATTAGAATATTGGACTATTATTACTTTTATTTCAGAGTTAGTGAAAAGAGATGACATATACACATGAAATGGCTGCTGAGACGGCAAGCCATAATCATTATTGATTGGTAAGTCAAGATGACAAGGACTGCATGACAAGATGATAATACAGAAGAAGCTCATGCTATAGCTATATTATATCTTAAACTATATATAGTGTTTTAATTAAGGAAATGTCGTCATCCCTCAACCACGTGACAACGACTCTAAATCATAAAATCACATTGGACAAGTAACATAAGTTCGATGTTTAAATAATTTATTAATATAATTTATGTGATTTAAACTGTTAATTATGATTTACTTGTCCAGTTACTCTTGGCAGAATGGTCACCACGTCAGCCTCATAAAGGCAGAAAAACACTTTGTTTTAGAGAGGATATTTCTGTCATTTTATGCAAGAAAACTAATCTCTGACAAAAGATTTTTTTTGGTTTGAGTATTCAATACTTGACTTAAATAAGACATAAAAAGATCGGTCCTTGTGTTTTCTAGACTTGATAAAACCTAGTGTTCAATGAATACAGAATAGGCAAAGTTTGATAGATTTAAATGTGATGATAATCCTTGAGTTTGATTTCTTGTTTAGAAGACTGCTTTATAAATTATAATCTTTCCTTTGGTATATTCTCATGTATAGGTAGGTATTACAAATTCTATTTATATAAATAATTTAGGAAAGACTGACAGAAAGAAAATCTAGAAATGGTAAGAGATTCTCTGTGTCTATAAATTTGAGTTTGACCAATAATGACAACCAAAGTAGGAATTGAAGTCTGAGGACACCCATATTATAAAATTTAGGATATGAGATTCCGTCTGTTTCATTAACAAGTTTTGGTTTGACCAATAAAAATAAATGAGAAGCGAAGCATCAGACACACAGATGAGACAGATTTGTTTGCAAGCCATGATTGAGCAAGCAGAGCTTCATCCTCTTCTACCATGGAAGTTGAAAAATCAACCTCCAGGAATTAAACAAATTGATAAATGAAAATGGAATAATTCATTAATGGGTAATGATCAGTCTGTGACTTTTCACCAGAAACTCATCATCTGGTCATTCTTGGAAATCGTTCTGCTTTTCATTTGTATGGGGCTTGAATTGGAAATGGATTCAATTCTTTGGTGCTGATAATTTTCTGGATTTCATAAAGACTTATACCCCACAAGTCATTTCTTGTACAAAAAAATAAAAAAAGTTCTTTGTATTATTTTAGCTTTTAATTAAAGCTTTCCAAATGTGGGGACTTTTGATGATGATGAAGTGGGAGTGATCCTTGTGCATCTAAAATCATTGTCCGGAAGCTTATCTTATGCCTGTTATTTTTCTCTTCCTCTTTCTCTTTTCACTATTACTATAAACCATTTACTGCTACTGTCACCAAAACCATGAACTGAAGGCCAAATTGAAGTGTTGGAGGAGGGTCCAAGTGGCCCTACCTTAATATTTGGAAGCTGGGAAACCCTGCAGTGTCAATGCCATGGATTTCTGGGTTGACAGGCTAAAATAGAAAACAGAAATGCTGGATCTTTAGGTACAGTCACAGATAAAAGGGGTAAAGCAGCTGTGTGCTAAAAAGTAAATCTTTATAGCAGTGGTGAGGATCAAGGCCAGGCTACTTTGCTAGTCTTTAAACCAACAAAAATCTCCATTACTGTTGAGTAAGATAGCTTAATAATCAAACTCTACTTTTTGGGGGGTTAAAACATGAAATCATTGTACAATCAGACTAGAGCAAACAATCTGGTACACTATGATTCTCAGTTGGGTAAATCATATCAATGTGTCTTGTAATTTGCTATTGGCTAGAATAGTGATTTGTGAATAGTAAATGAGTAAGTGAGTGCCCCAGCTGGCCTTTCAAGCCACCATCAGTGACATCAAGTTTTAATTATATTAGAGGACAATATAGAAGCACCAGAAGTGGACATTGACCTGACGAGATTCTATGTACCACCATGGAAATTGGATCTACCTGTATCAGACCCAGGAGCTAGTGGATTACAGAGAAAAGGTCCAAAATGATATGGGGTAAGGACAGTTAATAAGACAAAGCCAATAAGGTTATAGGAAAAAAAAAGAAAAAAAAAGACAAAGCCAGTAGGGAAAAAAGAACAGTAACAAGCCGATTGGCTTTGGTTGCTCGGCTGTGAAGACTGGACAGTCTTTGTCAAATAAAAAAAAAAGCATTGCGGTGAGCGTGGATCGAACACGCGACCTTCAGATCTTCAGTCTGACGCTCTCCCAACTGAGCTATCCCCGCTGATATTTCTGTTTATTTTATTTATTTTTTAGTCCTTTTCTTTTATTAACTTTATTCCTTGTATCACTTGATTTATGGACTGAAAGTGGAAGCTAAGTCAAATAAGCTCATTAGGCCGCTGGGCAAAGTCTTCAGTCCAACACTTCAAACCTAGATTTGAACCAACATCAGTTGCAAATGTAGGTGGTCTTCAGGGATATCACATTCTTTTTCTTTCTTTTGTTACAAAAAAAATGTGGTTTTCTGGAAATCACCCGTAGGAGTTGGCTTTTCATATTCAATCACTCCCTCAGACTACATCAACACAGCCAAAAGTGACTTCGTTACAACATCTATGCACCAAGCACCAGTCTGCAATTCATCAACAACAAAATCTGGTGCCACTAATTCTGCAGGTTCTTATAATGGCAAATGACATTCTATTGTTGTTTCCTGGAGTTTTTCAAATTCAATAAATAATACATGAAGAGGGTCCTGCAGTATGCATTACTAATGACTGCACAACAATGGGCAAATGATCTTTATCTTAAACTTCCAGGTGAATAGTCTCGACCGCTGCTCTGACCGTCATATCTTTTCCTATTAAACGTTTCTGATGTTCAGACAGCACTTCATGATAAAGTCACACAATGGAAATCCTGCAGGTATTCCTGTCTTCTTTTTTTCTGACTTCCAAATGGCCATCATATGCAAAATTTTCATTCTTCGATCTCATAGATTAGATTATATTATGTAATCATAATAATATACTCCCAATATTAATCTCCATAATAATGATGTCTCTTCCACATTCGACCAGAGCTTTGGGGATGACAACCATAGTCCATACTACAGTACAGCTAATATCTGGTGGATTGCGCATCTGGGTATACAGTGAGTTCAAATATGAACATATATATACATCCATGCATGTATGTGTATCCCAATAGAGAATAAATGGAAACTGTCAATCAAATAGCATTATAACATAACGTCAACAAAACTGCAGCTGTGATATAGATGGGCGTGTTCTTATAATATCAAGTGGGTACTACACAAACACCTTCAAGCTTCCTGTGGAGACTGCATGTCAACCATGGCACTCTAGTAATGAGGTAAGGGAGGATCACTTATGTATAACAAATCCAATCTACATGTATATATAGAGAAAACAAATTCAGAAAATAAGTTACCTAATTGGCTAGTTCAATATAGTTTTGGCAGGTTGGAGGATCTGAGGTTGGGTACAAGGAAGAGATACTTGCTAGGATAAGAGGAGCTGGCACACAATTCTGAGCTACCAATCAGAGCAAGCAATAACCAAGATTTCGTGTGTTTGGAACCACAAAAATTATAGAATTCAATTCATTCTAAATGAACTTTGATTAAAATTTTGTATTTGATATCTATCTTTCATAAGAATTCAATTCATTCTAAATTATGTTTTTATAACATTTTTTCATTTTGAATTCTCATCAAAATTAATGTAATTTGTTAAGAATTCAATTCAATTAGATTAAAAACACATATATAACCTTTTTTTTACCTCTCTTCATATCCACATCTCAAAAACCACAACCCCTCCTTCTTCATCCTACCCAATTACTCATCTCTTCCCTTCTTTCTTTCCTCTACCCTTCCCCTCATTCTCTTCCCTCCTTATAGTGTATTAGACTTGTACCAATAATTTAAGTTCCTTTTGTAGATTTTTTTTTTATTAATGCAAGGGTAATTTTGTAAAAATATTAAAATAAAATGAATTCTATTAGTTATAATAATATTCCAAACACTATAATTCATTTGAATTCTATCACTTAAATAATTTATTCTAAACATTGAAAAATAATTTAATTTAAATAAAATTAAATAAAATGAATTGAATTGAAATGAAATGAAATGAATTAAATTGAATTGAATTAAACTGAACTGAACTGAACTCTCACATGAATTTATTCTAAACTCACCCTTCATATATTCCTCACATGACACTTCCTTATCCCCTTCACTCAAGAAATTTCTTTCGTAAAGCTTTCACACAGAAAATGGGACTACTTTTCCAACTACTAGTAAGTTAAAGCTAAAAAATATTAGGCATGAACTGTGTCATGCTAGAATAATTTAATGGAGGACCTAAGCAACACTCTAAATTATCAAATACACTTGGCTTCATTCACGAAAAAATAAAAGAAATATAAAATCTAAGATCTGAGCGTGAAAAATGTAATGTGTGATAAGTTGATGCCAAACCAAGCTAAAGAATAGATATCAGACTGAAAGCATACAAAACCTTTTTTTTTTTTTAATAATGAAGTGAACTTTCATTACATCCATAAAGGCATAAAAGCTTAAGGTTATTATACAGAAAAAAAAAAAAATGAACAACTACAATAATTACAAATGGAAATATTTACTAGTCAGCGTTTCCTGATGTTGCAAACAAGATCGATACCAAAAGAATTGTACACTTAATATATATTAAAATGAGGGAGAAAGAAAGGAAGAAGCACAGCAAAAGAGAAATATATAATGATGGGATGGATTTTTTACCACATTACTCTCGGGAAGGACAGAACTTTCAGTAACCTTCAAAAGGTTGATCGCTCCGAAATGTCAAATGAAATACTAACTCATCTATTCTGCTGCTTGGCAATTTTCTGGTTTCCTTCCTCCATCTCGCGTCTGTTACTTCTGTGGCAGCCTTCTGAGGTCTGTAAAGAAATTAGATACAACCAACATGATAAATTTATCTATCTAGCTAGCTATACAAACACATACTTATGTAAAGACCAGAGAGAGAGAGATAAGGTAACAGAGATATATGTTGCAAGTATCTGGAAAAGGAAATTCTACCTAAATACTTTGAACTTGTAGGAAATCATCATGTGTACTTAAAGCTTCAAGAATGCTTTGTACCCAACTGCTCACACAAAAGAAAACAAAAGATTTGAAGAAAGAGAATAGTAAAACAGGGTAATCTAAAATCTAAATGTAGTGCCTCCAAAATATCATAGAGAATGTCAGAAACATCAGGTGAAAGAATGTTCTCCATGTTAAGAAGCCACTGACATGCTATTTGGTTGGGAGATCTGGTACAGGTTATAACGCATGGTTAAGTCTTAAGATAAATTTTTCGAAAGTACATTTGAAATCAAAAGAAGAAGCCAGGATTACCCATCAAGGCCCGGTTGAGTTGGGTAATACACATTTCTCAAGCCTAATCTTTTTGCAGTTGCAGCAGTTGTCTCACCAATGCATGCCACTGAATTGCTCCACTGTTCTAATCCGGGAATAAGATTTATCCAGGCACTGTTGCAACATAACTCGTGAACTAAATAGATGAGAACTTCCTCCCAAGAGTCACAACAACCCTCAGCCCACCCACAAAGAAGAAAAAAGTAGCAAATATATCAAAAGGTTAATTGGATTGATTGAGAAAGAAACGCAAAATGGTTCAAAAGATAAGAGGGGATCAAACATTAATAGTGTAAATATCACTAACTCTAAAAGTTTAGGGAAATAGACTGGTATACACCCACACTCACACATACACTCACCGAACTGCTGAAGGTGATGCAACTGCAACAACTGGGACATAAAGTGCCTCCTTTAAAACTATCTGGTCAACATGGTTGACTGGTACCTGCCGAAAAGGTTAGAATTAAATGTAACATACAAAATAAATAGTTAGATACCATAAATTGACCAATTTAATTTCCGTTAAAATAGAAGATGTTAGTCACTTATGAACAAAGCACAGACATCCTTTTTTTTTTCTTCCAGAAATGACCAGAATCTATCATTGGTTGGATAGGTGAGAGATAGAATGCCCATTGTCCTGCCTGCTCTTTCATGATGACATATGATGAAAAAGTATGATGTTAGGGAATCAGGCTACATTTCCATGGATCCAGGGTTGTACTTGCACAGAAAAGAATTATACACTGGAAATCCCAAATGCATTTACGTAATAGAATATAGAGAAGGAAATTATGTGGATTATCAATTTAAGAATCTTATACAAGAAGACACCAACACCGCAAATCCAAAAGTAATTTACCGTTGTGTATGTATTTAGCCTTGTAACCTGAAATCCTCGTTTTGAGAGGCCTTCCTCTGACAAAAGGATGCAGACAGATGGTCAAGATCATGGGTTTTGCATATTTAAACAAAACAGTGACCCTGTTAGCTTTTAAAAAGGTCAATAGCAATTAAAAGTAAGCATAGAACCAGAACTATCTCGCATACCAATTTCACTGCTAGCCTTTGCAGATGCAGGATATAGAACAGTGCATTTTTTATTTCCACTCTTCGGAAGCTCTGTAGCTAAGACCTTACCTGTCGCTGAAAATTAATCAAATTCACATTCAGATATTGTACCTATCAGAAGCTGAAGAAAAATTCAACAATTACATAAACAATCAATCATCCTCTGAAAAATGTTCAGCTACTTGGTTTGATTATTCACCATGTTGCTGCAGTGTAAAGTAGAGCAATTTGTACATATTGTCATCACATCCAATAAATGACGCCATAAAATAAAGAAAATTTCCTCTAGTTGTACAGTTGGAATTGTTATCATCATGATATGGCTTTCTGGAGTATTCCCAAGCCCAACCGGCACAAGTACCAAAGAATCCACAACCCACGCCACATGGGTTAAAATGCTAGTTTGAAGATACTCGGTCCTTGTAGCTTATATAGCCAAGATCAACCCAGTACACATCCAATGCGGACTCAGCATACGCAAACCTCACACATATCACAGACTAGGGTGTCACAAAGATAGTTATAACTTACAAGACTACAACTATTACTATATGCTTCTAAAGCTTTTACTTTGTATTTCCTGGGTCTGTCCCAAAGGGAAGAAACAGAAAAGTACAATGCAGGTGTAAATTTTACATGCTGGTCTCCATCAGTTCAAACACGTGAATACCTTTTGATGGGGCAAATGCAACATGAAGTGATTGCTCAGATGACTGCACAACTTCCTTGAAAATGCTTGCTGTTCCAGCTCCCACAACACCAATCCTAACATGTGGCATTCCAGCAGCTCTAAGGACCACAAATTACATCAAAACAATCATTTAATAGAAGAAAAATAGGTAATTAAATGTTAAATAAAATTAATGCATACATCAAATATTTCCTTTACACCCTGAATCATGAATGCTCAAATTGCAGATAGCAGCCTACTGAATGATAAATAATGTGCCCATCTAAGGAAGAACATATTCTAGGACATAAAAAAAGAAACCAAAAGTCCTGATTCCTAACGGCTGACACTCCATGACATAGAGAATTAAAATCATGGACATTTGGAAAATGAATGACACATAAAAAAGGAAACCCAAAATTTCTGATTCCTGACACTCCATAACACTCCGAATTAAGAACATTGACATTTGGAAAACGCATGACAGAACTAGAAGATATCTGAAGAAGTGTTCCTATAAAAGCATACAATTCAAGGACTATGGATGACAAAAAGAACATTTATTACTGTACATTTTAACACTGCATTAAGAAAATTGCATGGACATTTGCAATAATTAAGATCATGGACATTTGGAAAATGCAAGACAGAACTAGAAGATATCTCAAGAAGTCTTCCTATAAAAGCATACAGTTCAAGGACCATGGATGAGAAAAAGAACATTTATTACCATACATATTAACGCTGCATTAAGGAAGATAACCAAATAGAAGCACACAAAAAAAATTTGTTATTGAGGATCTCCACCGACAAAGTCTAATGGAATACCCAGGAACAGAAATTTTGAAATAATTACAGGAGCCTCATATCATATAGGAATTAGGTCGAAATTTTGAAGCCTTACTTCCATTCCTCTAGAAACACAGAACCCGCTTCAGGGGAAGTTATGAGAATCCAGTCAAACTTGGTATCTGCTACCATCAAGAAAAATAAATAAATAGATATATAGCAACAGAGAGAGAGAGCTGAATCAGCAAAAGAAAAAGGAAAGAAAATCTTCACATGTTAGCATGATATTGACCTTCATGTAGTTCATAAATTTAAGCAAAGACACCAGATAAGAGATGACACACTGAATACATGAATTCAAACCAAGAAAATACGAGACCCGAAATTCCAACCAAATTTAAACAAATTGATTGCATATTCCAAAGAACAAATGAAGGCAGGCTTCATAATTTATGGCTTAGCACATGTGAGGCATAAACACACGTACTCCTCATAAAATGATAAAAGTGGTCAAGACTCAAGACAACGACCCAGAAAAGAAAAGGGGGATTATCTGTAACCCTAGCTAAATCAAACATGTATCATTGTTTTGAAAAATCAAACAAAGCTATCATCTGAGGTTCAGCTATACATCACCAACAATATGAACTGAGACAATAGAACTATCAAATACAACCAAAATAAAGCTACCATATATAGCACTTGCAGCTATAAATCCATTGCCTCCAGTAGGACATTCACAAAAGTGGAAGACTCCAAGAGCCAATGACACATAACCATCGTGGTTACTTTAGGGATGTCTCCTTTCAACTTTGCCCCATTAAGCATATCGAAGACCACTATTATTCAAAAAGATGGCCCAAGAGAAGACAAAACTTTAACTTTAAATATTAGGCAAGAAAAAATAAAGCAATTCAATTCATTAGCTGGCTACATTGTCTTTAAAGAACTGTTGAAAAAACTCACCACTTAATACAGAAGAAAGCCGATCTAAATCAGGTCCCTGTTTGTGCTCAATAAGGGGAAGCTCCAAACAATTGATTCCATGTTTAGCCTACACTCCACATCGAAAAGAATACCATTTAAATTCTATAAAACAACAAGCCAAAAATGTAACTAATTAAGGAAAAATTAAGTCGTTTCAATGTCTCAATTTCCGTTCTTTACTGATATAGAGTAATAACTGAGCTTTGTCCTTCCCAAAAACAGAACAGCAATATAAAACCATAAACGGGAAAAAATTCGTAAAATACTACGTTCTCTTCCACGTTTCATCAAACACCTAATATATATCAATGAGGCAAATGACTGTCATTTCCCATTCGAGAAGTGAGTAACGATAAAGAGAAAGCAGTTAGAGCAACTGGACAGAATGCAAGACCACAAAAACCCTATAAAACAACAAGCCGGCAATGCACTCAAAAAAAAATTCGAAATCAAAACCTGAAGAAAATAGCAGATAAATGGTTCAGTGACATAGAAGGTAGAGAATTGAATACCAAAGCGTTGATGAGCTTGCCATTCTTTCCTCGCTCTCTGGTCAACACGACTTTTGGGTTCGAATTCGAAGTGGAAGTAGAAGACGAAGAAGCATCGATTCTGAATGGACGAAGAAAGATTGGCCGGTGAAGTTGCAGACAAGAATAAGGTGCAGAAGACAAAGGGGAGAGAGAGACTCGTGCCATTGAAACGTGTTGGGCACTGGGGCAGAGAAAGTTCTCCAGCTGTTACCTAATTAAGTATTAGACGCTGACAATTAATTAGTTAATTACTTGATTAAACTGTAATTGAAGTAGCGCCGTTGAAGCTTGTGGAAGACACGTGGCGTTACTTGATTGAAGGATGTCGACTTGCTCGCGGACATCGCCGCACCAGCAATCAGCCTATCATGTGCTTCATGGACAAGATCTATCTCGCTACGATCTTGACCGTCGAAAGCACTACGTCGGATTTGCTGTGCCCTCTGTCCCAACACATGCCATCTCATCTCAAGTTCCGCCTCTAGAATTTCTTACTTAGTAACATATATTTTATTTTTATTTTAAATTTTAAATTTAAACCTAATCTTAGTCTTAAATTTAATTTTTTAAAATTATTAATGATAGAAAAAATAAAGAATTCTGCTTGATAAAAAATTATAAAGGATGCAAGGTATATAGAGCGCCACGTGCACGGTTCGGTGGCTGAGTTGCAGGGGACTATGGTGATCAGCTCAATGGTTATGGATGTACTTTCTTTCCTTTTTAGTTTTTTATCTTTTCTTTCTAAAAATGTTTTTTATTTTTTATTTGATGAAAATACTAGAGGGCCATTCCACTTTGCAAATATTGCATGATTATGATTATAATTATGTATGTTACTATGTTATTTTTTGGCTGTTATATTTTTTATTCTATAATTTATCTTCCATCTCATTTTAATTCTTAAAGTTAAAATAAAAAAATTATAATTTTAAAATTATTGGCTCGTTGTTTTAATTTTGTATTTTGTATATATTATAAAATAGAAAAAGTTTTATTTAAAATTGATATATTGACATGTTATTTTTTTAATTTTATTTTATGTTAGTGATCCTTGTCTTCTTTTAAGTCAATTTTGGATAAATATGAGAGTTATATTAACTTGATTTTAAAATTATAAATTATTGATCTTAACTTTTCAATATAAGAATTAAAATAAATTTTAAGGCAAACTATAGGAATTAAAAAATATATATATAATTTATCCTTATTTTATTGATAAAAAACATGAATTGCAGTTTGCAAGAGACTCCTCAAGTACATATAGATTATAGAATTACCCAATAATTTATATGGAAAACTATTAGGCCCCACTAGTTTAAATGAAAAACCATTATACCCCATTGATTTGTGTGAAAAACATTTGGGCCCATCAATTAACAATAATTTATTTGCATCAAAATCATTTACCTATAAATACAATTAACAATATAGGCATACATTAAGGTCAATTGACATTTACTTCCTATGAAATATTACTAGTTTTATAATGGCTCAAGAAGTTATCAAATTAAACACATAATAACTAAATTGTAATTTACTAAAATTAAATTTAACTTGGTGCCCTGCTCAAACCTGTCAAAATAATAGTTAAATTAAAATGAAGTGATTGTTTTCTTTTAGTGATTTTGTATTTTATAGAGAGAAAATGTAGAGATTGAAATAATATTATTAAAAATTTATTTTCACGTAATAATAAACTATGAAGTTATGTGCATGTCATTTCACTCTTACGTTTATCTAAAAGTGAAAACTACATTTTAAAGATGATAAATATGGCACCCACGACAAATATCATAATGTAGAATAATAACAAAGCATGCAGAAGCACGTAATATAAGTTATTTGATTGATCCAAATAACCGATTAATCCAAAATCCCTACCGAGCTATCACATGTCGTCAAAATTCAGTTCCACTCCACAATGGGGAGGGATTCATAATTTCAACAGAACCAAGCAAATTACAGGGGAGTGAAGTGAAATTGCCCATAAGCGGAACTGTCAAATTACGAGTCTACCCATTCACATCATTCAGCTAACTTGCTGTTGGTGGCCGGCGTACATGGTGTAAGCACCATATGCGATGGCATACATACGTGGGTCATGAGGCGGTGGCAGACCATATCCATAACCATCATATACCTGGCCTCCATAGTATGCTCCACTCCACTGGTTGCCATAATCCACTCTAAACTGCCAAACTCAAACAAAACAGTTGAGAGACAAAGTTGTTGCAAAAATGAAATTGAAACATGGCATGAAGATAAATTCATTTTGGTGCGGGTTTCAATTATGTGTAGGCATCAAGATCACTGTTCACTTGTCTGAAAAGCAGGCAGGAACTGCTTTCTAAAAATGTAATAGAAATCAGTCTACTCAAACAGAAATAATAGAGCTTGGCAACAGCAAAACTAATAATGAAACCGTTCTCTTAAAACTAAATGCAGTGCATGGTAGGGAACTATAATGGATTGTTGGCAATTAATTGGTGTTCATCCCATTAGGCTCTTCCAAACACACCTACAACGAATGATGTGTGTGCATGTGAGCCACAATGTGTGTTGGGTGAGGGGAAGGAGAGGGGAATTTCATGTCTGAGAGAGAGAGTGCCTGCTTATTCGCTGGATTACGACCCCATGAAAGCCGCACTGTTTGTTTGCCAATGACAGTTCCATTTAATTTCTGCAGCGCCTCTTCAGCAATGTTTCTGGCAAAATTGATGAAAAGTATAATTTTGCTACCCTAAAACGAAGAGACTACAATATGTTACCCACTAATGTGGCAAAGCAGAATTAGGGACAGAACTTTTACCTGTTGGCAAATTGTACAAAGCCACATCCTTTTCCGACTGGAATCTTGACTGAGACAATCTCGCCATACTGGGAGAATGGCTGCCTAAGATCTTCATCTGTGACATTAGGGTCAAGTCCTCCAACAAATATCTACAATGAATCCCAGGTTAGGCCTAAGAAAAAAATGGTTAAAATTTAGAACTTAAAGCCAGATAAAAGATCTGATAAACTCACAGTCGTGTTTTTTGAATCTGCATCTGGTTGGAACCCTTGGCCCGACGTGGCATTTGACACATATCCTCCTACAGCAACGAAAGAAACAAACTAAATTCAGACCCTTAAAAGTGAAATGGAACTTTTAAACAAAATAAACAAGTTGTTTAAAACAACATAAACAGAGTCAGATTGAAACCAAACCACATTTTAGAAAACTAGAAGCCCTTTATATCTTAGATGGTCTTCATTTACCTCTTATATTAAGCAAAGAAATGGAACTATACATTATCTTACTCACGAGAAGAGAAATGGAAAATTTCCCCTTCTAATTTAAAGGGCAATTATAGCATATATTATTATGCATAAAGTTGCTTATAAGGAGAGAAGCAGATTTAAGTTCTCTTAGCTCAGACTTTCCAGCAATTATAAAGTATATAATTCTTTGACTGTTTGACAATAAAAAAGGTGTCTCAAGGTAAAGGGCAAATGAAACAAGTCACACTGACAGGATACACAAGAAAAACATGTCAAAAGAAATAAATTAATTGTAAAAGCTGCTGCTGATGTTGCACCTAGAAATGACAGAGAAAAAGAGATAGTCCCTCCGCCCCAACTAAAAGCACAAAGCTTTAAGAAGTGAAAGGTATCTTGCCCACAAATGAAGACCAAACAACCTTTGTCTGATCTGTGCCAATCAATTGCTAAAAGGTAATGAATTTAATTGTTAGGCAATGTAGCAAAGCAAACAAATATACTTCTGAATTCTGCAAATATATCTACTAGTTGGGAGTTCGGAGACAAAAGAAGGAAAAATGGACTCAAAGAACTGGACAGATGGAGCATCAAATTTGCAACAAGCAGTAAAATGCTACAAAATTGTTGACCAAGATAACAGTGTAATAAGGAACAAGCTATAGAAGTTACAAAAGACGGAGGAAAAAAAAAAAACAGAACAAAAAAATCCGAAGCACAACAGTTACATGAACAACGAGGCTTGATTGTTTAAAAATTTAGAGAATCATAAGATAATATTTAGAACACCCTCGTGACCAAGCAACTTTTTTCTGTTGTCAGATAATGTTAACAAATGCAGGCTCAACTGCAAAAACCACAAAATAGCAAAGCATTTACAAAATATTCTATTAAATAAGAAATGTAACATCCTCAAGTGAAACATATTAGCTAGTAAAGAAGTGACCAGAGATGCTGAGTAGAACTATCAGCACTAGAATCATGTCCCAAAATGCACAATGACATATTTCTCTCACTTTATACAATGTGAGGAACTCTAGTCGGTCCTCAACTGATAACAAAAAGAGGGGATGAAATTCTGTGGAATAACAAGTGACTTGTTACCTTGTTGTTGATAGCCAGACGACTTTCTTGGAGTTGCAGCACCAATGCGCATAGGCCTGCTTGAACAATAAAGACCATTCATTTCGGTCATGGCTTGCGACCTCTCATTTTCATCTCCAAACCTCACAAAACCATAACCCTTTGAACGCCCAGAGTTGGCATCAAAAACAACTTTTGCAGCTTTAACAGATGGATATTTACTAGCAAAAGTTTCATGCAACATGCTATCTGTTACATCTGCTGCTAAATCTCCTACAAAAATAGAAAGATCAGGGACACTATCTGAACGCTTGTCAGCGGTGCTAAACGTTGCCCAGTTCAAACGGAAGGGTTGTTCTACATTAGGCATCAAAATGCCAGCATAGTTTTGTAAAACTTTCTCAGCTGCTGCATGTGAATAAAATTCCACAAATCCATAGCCTTCTGATAAACCAGTCTGCTTATTGCGAATAACCTTAATGGAGGCAATCTGCATAGTTTATACAGGCATACCAATAATATAAAATGGTTATAACTTTGTAGGTTTCGGTGGAAAATAATATGAGGAAAACAAGACCTTTTTCTGTCATTAAAAAACCAAGACATTGTTTATTTGTGGAAAACATTTTCCATCTCCAAAAGACAACTAACTAGTGATTTTATAAATAAAATAAAAAATAAAAAATAAAATAAAACTAAAACATTCTTATATATGGGAAAATTTATATTAATTGGGAAAAACTTGTTTTCCAAATCGAAGTATACATTAGAAAACTTCTTGAAGGTGTTCTCAAGATCTCTTCAAACCAATAAGTTGGAGAACCTTGTTTTCCAATTTTGGGTTAAAAGATATGATATTTACACATAAAATGTTTGTGGAAAATGGAAAACTATTCTCCATAACTAAACAAAGTTCAAGCTTTGGAAAATTAACATATTTTCTTATCAAGGTGGAGAAACAGAGATAAAGCATAGCAGAGTAGCCTTTTGGAAAGAAACTTGAAACCAAAGTAACCCATTTTACCACACACGCAAGCTGAAGTAAACTCCATATTTGCCCTAAATTTTTTATTACAAAATAGCTAACAAAATCTTTCCTCTCCTTACCCACCCTCCAGCAGACATGCATAAAGCAGGGGTTTTCTTGACATGAACCAGTTTTAGTTTGCCTCTTACGTCCTTGAAAATGAAAAGATATACTACCACTCCACCCCATCCACAGGAAAATTCATGTGAAAATTTGAATATGATAATTACTTACCTCTGGAAGAAAGCCTAAAATAGTTTTTTTCTTCTTTTAATACCAATTGATTATCTAAAGTTCAACACTCGCTGCTGTAACTACTAGTGAATGTACCTCGTAATACAAATTGAAGCAAATATGAAATGTATCTAGGATGACATAACAGACCATGACGCCAAATAAAGAGGTGGAAGGAAGATGCCGAACTCGTAAGATTCAAACTTCATAATCGCTACAATTTATCAATATCGTTAGCACACTGGTAACTCCCCCTTCCCTTACTCTAAGATTTTAAGATTAAGTGTCGATATAAAAAAATTAAAAAATTCCCATATATAAAATAAATGCACAACTTCAGAGTGCAAACGATTAGAGTCATGCATTTTCCAATCACTAAGCTGGCAAGCATCTAACAAACAGATTAAAATCCTAGTCTTCTGTATAAAGTCTTATATATATCAAAACCAGTTGCGTTCAATAAACCAAGCAACAGCTCTGTTCAAGAATCCACGTAAACATAAAAGAAGCACATAGATACATATACAATGAAGTGTTGGAAGGGGGTGACAAAGAAACATAAGAAAGAAAATTGAACCTCGCCCGTGGAAGCAAAGCAGTTGTGGAGGTAACTCTCCTCCATCCAGTGATGTAAATCACCAACCCAGATCGTCTTGTTCTCACCGCTTGATAGTTGGTTTTTATTTTGTTGATGCTGTTGTGGATGAGGTACATGGTGATGGTGATGGTGCTGGTACTGGCGGTAAGGCATGTAGTGTTTAGGTGGCGGCGGCGCATAATGTTGAGGTGGCAACATCTGGTGCTGCATTACCATCGCCGCCGCCGGGTACTGCATCGGCATCCACTGCTGAGGCAGTGGCTGCGTCTGTTGTGGCCGTTGATTCTGCTCCGTTTGTTGCGAATCAGGACCGTTCGACTGCATCTTAAATATTGTAATTTCTCTCTATTAAAATGAATATCAAAGATTCAATATTGAAGACCAATAAAACAAAGAATAAAGAATAAATGAATCTTAGTTTTTTTTAGAGAGAGAAAGCTTGAATCTGGATTTTAGAGATAGAAGAAGAGAATAAGAGAAGAGAGGTCACTGTTAGGGTCTAAGAGAAGGATTTATTTTGAGGATGAAGGATTCATGGGTTGGCTTCGTTAACGCAGTTGTCGTTTTAGTCGTTGGATCAATTACTGAAATTTGATCTCGGTCGTTGGATTTGCTAAACATGGATATAGACAAACTGTTATGGAGGATCCGCCGCCAGCTTGCCTTGGTTTCTCGCTGTGGATATTTATTTTTTTTGAATTTTTTCTTTTTTGGGATTTATCTTACCTTTTACGTTCATGTGCAAGCCAATTAATCTTACGTCACCGTTTAAGCTCCAGTAAATAACCAAATAGGAAATTTTTTTATTTTTTATTTTGAAAATAACCAAATAGGAAATTTTCCTAGGAATCTGATGATCCATCAGTTTGGGTCTCAGTATTTTGTTGAAGGGAGAGATATTTGATGTTGGATAAGAAAATTAAATATATATTAATACCAAAAATGTATAGCAAATTAAAAAATAAAATCAAAATAATATTGAATGTGCATTCAATTAAGTGTCTTACCATTCAAGTTTATATTTTTAAATAATGAAAAAATTAATATTAAATATGTCAAGTTTATTCAACTAATTACATCTCTTTTTTAAAAAATAATAATAATTTTAAACCTTCATAAGAAATAAAATAACTGTTTAATATATCATGCTCATCCTTTGTTAACATTCACAAATAAATGAAAACACAAAAATAGCAATACACCGTGCAATTTGGCCCAGTCCGACTTAAGAAAATCCATAGGCTTAAGGCCTTGAGCGAAAGCTGGTAAATGTTCACTGCAAACCCATCCAATTAGCTTAACCCAGTTTGGAAAAAAAAAAAAAAATTAATAGTATTTCTCTATTACTAGTGTAAGCTTATGTTCTGAGTCTTTTCTTCTTCTTTTTTACAAAAATTTGTAAGGAATAATGATTTGTTATAAAGAGAGTATTTTTTTTTTTTTTCAATTAATAAGAATCATGTCAATGAGTTATTAAGTACGTGGAAAAGATAGTTATAAAAAGGTAAATGTCTTTTTAAAACTTAATTTTCTATTTTTTAATTAGCTCAAGTTAATTTATTTTATTTTATTTAATAAATATTATATAGTATGAGATTATAAGAAATCTCTTCTCTTTTTTTTTTCTTTTTCTTTTTTAAATATGACATATACATATATAAAGGCAATAATTTTTTATTATACATTATTATATAAATTTCAACTAAACGACATATTCAATTGGATTGCTTTCATTCTGCATATTTATAAGCCAACTGATTCACTTTTCATTGTGTGAGTTTGTCAATTTCAATTAAAATTGTCATACACTTTTGTCGATTCCTTTGTTTTCCACATCATTGTGTATGCTTCTAATATAACTTTGAACTAAAATTGACATAAACAACCGATCTACTTTACTTTGAACGATAATCACCATAGATACAAACAATTAATGATTTACATTTAGTGTACATGTTTATAATATTTGAACTAAAATCGTTTGATCTAGTTTAATAAATTTGAACTAAAATCATCTTAGTCAATTCTTTTTTTAATACATAGATGAATTACAATTACAATATGCATATTAGTCACATATTACAACATAGTCTCACTGCATGCACATATACGCGTTCTCAAAAAAAAAAAAAAAATTCACATTACTATTTGATTGCAATTATAATTAGATAAAGTAACTAATATTGCACAATATTTATTAATATCAACGAGTAATTTAAGAATCTCTGCCACACTTATATTGATATTGAAATTTAAAATTTCAGTTAGTAGCAGATTGCGATTAAAGAGACTCGAATTCTTAACCTATTCGAAAGTTCTTGAATTATTTTTTACAGTTCCTAAATCCTAAATCCTACATTATATTATTATACATGATAATTATGATGATGCATGCACGCACTAATTAGCAATATTACATATACACTAATCATGAAATATATCTACGCCGGAAGGTACTGAATGGCCAGCACCGGGACTGTGTCCTGGCAAGGTTGGTCGTAAATCGTCCATCCACGATTCAAGTTCGGCACTGTCAACACGAGGAGGAGGATTATGATCATAAACTGGCTCTGTTGTGGATTCGCACGTTTCACATATCATGTGCTCTGTCTTGATGATCAGCAATACTCTTTCCTCAGTAGTAACAATTCCACAGCAAAATATTATCACTGCTACAAGAAAAGCACTAACAAACACTAACTTTGAGTTGCCCATTTGCATATAATATAGAATCAACAAAGTTTAAAGAAAACTACATATGAGCTTAAAATATGTGTTTCAGAGGGTTGTGGTTCTTACAAGCTATTATGTGCAGGGGTATTTATAGATTTTAGTGAAGAGGCTTAAAAGTAATACATATGATATGATGCGAAAAATAAAATTAAGATAGAACAATGTGTAATATTTTTGTTTGTATTTTTTGAACTAAAAAACGATCATTGTATTTTTATTTTTTATTTTTTTCATATGAGAAATATTAATTTTAGTGTTCAATTTATTGATTTTTTGGGTTTGAATCTCTTTAAGATAGTCTGTGTGATAAGTAAAATTCTCATAAATTTTTTATTTATGACATGAGTGAAGGAGATTTAGTTCATCATATTTTATTCTATAGGGTAGAAGAAGAATGTGATTCGGTATTATTACCTAAATGAAGAAATTAGGACCAAATCAAGATAATATAGATCAACCCTTCTTTCTGTGTTAAAAATCTTATTATTTTCTAAATAACTAGAGTTATATCTAAATTTCTAGACAAAAAATCTCCTTTCTTAAACACGTATAAGATTTGTAACTGTCTTTGATTGAAGAATTGATTAGTAAAGTAAGCTAATATGAATACACAAAATTACTAAATTATATAAAAAAAAATTAATTAATTTTGGTGCATGACAAAAATGTAATTTATCAAAGGAAAACATTTACGTCCACTAAAAAGGAATGTAGCCTGATTAGACGTTCTGGTACGAATCCAACTTTCACTTTGGACTTCTCTTGGTGTTTACCGTCCTTACATGACCATGACAGCACAGATTCAGATAGTTAATTACTAGATTAGAAGTGACCATAATTGTTCATCTTAGCTCAAGTGTCATATTATATTTACCATTAGTGAAGACAGTGACGACAACAAAGCTGATCAGTTCAAGATTTAAGTGCTTTTAAATTGGTTGGATTTGAATTTATTACAATTAAATAATATTAGACTGTTCATCAGTATTTTAAGTGTCATAGATCTCATGTCTTCAAGTGAGTTTGGGTGTATTTAAATTAAAAATGAAATAAGATGAGAATCATATTTTTTGTGTTGTCGTATTTTAATATGAATTTAAATTATTCAAAATATATGATTGAAAATAAATATTTGTGTAAATTATTGAAAATAATATTAATTTATTTATTGCATTATAAAACTAAATGCTCAAAAATTTAAAAGTGATAAAAATTTGAAAAATATGTGTAACTTGAGAATGATATGAAAAGAAAAGAAAAAGTATAAAAAATAATGTGTGGAGAAACATTTCCAGTTCTCCGTACCCTTCCGTAAGTTTCTAAGTAGTACAACATTAGAAACCCCACGCATGTCCTTGGAAATTGGAATCCTACATGATTCCACGGTAAAGAGATGAATGTGATAATTTTCCACTTGTCTTGAAAAAGAAAAAGTTCCACCTCCCGTTTGCTCGTTCTGCAAATCGCCAAGCCAAGTTTGGGAGGTTCTAGAGTTGGCCCCTAGAGTTGGAGAATTGCCGTAGGGGATACAGAAAAAGAGCACTTCTAGCGTTCCAAAATATTTTTTGATGCTGGCGCTTCTTAGGAGCCGTCCCATCCTAATCTTTTGAATATCCTATTCAAAGCTTTTGATATTTTTCTTGACCTTGGATATTGCAGAACAATGTGCTATGGCGGGCGTGGGGTGGTCCAGCCAGTACTATATTGAAGCATTAGTCTTCAAAATCAATCATCGATGGGAAGATATCTATTTACCTATAAAAAATGTAAATTTTTTTAAGCTTAACAGCACGAGATTTATATATTACATTAACAAACTAAAATTAAATTTGATTACCATTTTATCAAATTATTTCAAGTAGATTTAAATTCAAGACAATTAAGAGACCAATTGAATTATCAAATAAATAAAATATTTATTTATATACTAGTTTAGTTTATATGTCAGGCACATTACACGATTCATTTTATTATCACTTTTCTATGCATATATTTTTAATATTTTAGTTATATTTTTGCATGTTTTGATATTAAATTTCATAAAAGGAAAAAAATTGTTAGATATGAAACTAAAAACAAAGAGCCCAATTTTTTTTTGTAAAATTTCAAGTGCACAACTATGAATAATTTTCATTTATAATGACAAAAAAAAAGATCAAAGTAAATGTATTTATCAAATTTCTGACTGATACTTTTTTTTCACTCAATTCATTTTAGTTAATTATATTTGGAGAATAGTTAAATACACTTCTATTGAAGTGTCAAAAAATAAAAAATAAACTACAAAGTCAATTAAATTTAAATCATGTGGTTGATTCAATTTAATTATTATTATAAAAAATTAATTAACATAAATAAACATAATAATAATTATAATCCAAAAAAAAAAAAGAGAAGGGGATGGAGAATTTATTATGTGTTAAATGAAAAATAAATTATTTAATATATATTTTTAGAATTTATATTATCAAAATTTTATTAATATAAATGAAAAAAAAAAACAATTACAATCCTATGATAAAAAATATGAGATTGAGAGTTAAAGTTGATGTTGAATTATAAATAACTTATTAAATATGAATTATTTAATTATTGTTAGAGTTCAATATTATTAAAAACTTAGTAAAATAAAAAAACAATTACAATTCTGTTACAATTATATTACTATTAAAAAATTATTTATGTAAAATAAAAAAAATTAGAAGTTGAATTAAAAGCAAATAAGTATATAAATTAAATTTTTATGAGAGGTATTTTAAGAAATCAAAATTATGTGTAAATCACTTTTATATATAGTATAGATGGATAGATATAGGGGTGGTAATGAGCTGAGCTAGCTCGTGAGGTACTCGTTAAGGGCTCGGATCAAGCTCGGCTCATTTTTTAAATAGCCGATTTTGAGCTTTATTTTAAACTTGTTTAGTAAAACAAGCTGAGCTTAATTTCTACAAAGCTCGGCTCATGAGCTCGTGAGTTGGCTCGTTTAATATTATTTAATAAATTTTTATTATTTATATACAAAAAAACTAACATAAATTGTTGCTTGGTTTAGTAGTAATTTACACAAATACTCATCAAATAATATTGAGTTCAACTCTTCTTACCTACAAATTTTTTTTAGAATTTTTAAAAAATCTTCACGAGCCAAGCCAAACTTGAATATTTGATTACGAGCCTGAAACAAGCTCGAGCCAAGCTTGAGCTTACCTAAAATGAGACAAGCCGAGCCGAGACTCAAGCTTGGCTCGTTGACAGTCTTAGATAGATATACATTTATACTATCTAAATAGTAAACATATATTATGATATTATTAAGACAATATCAACACTCGAAGAATTTTATATATTGCCAGAAGATTACATGCAAAAATAAATTTACGCATGATAGATGAGTATTCCAAAAAAAAAAAAATATTACACATTTTTCCAAAAAAATCTATGCTTGAAGATGCTAATATTAAATTATATGGACACTTTAACTTACAAGTCGGACTCTTTTAATGCATCATATAAAATTAACATAATAGTATAAGATTATTTAGTTAACTCTTATATAATATTTGACAGTAATAGGATAATATAGATTTATATTGTTAATATTTTTTTGTATTATGTCTGATAGTATAAATTTTTATAATGTGAAAAAAAATAATAAGACAATAATACAATAACAAAATAACTATACAGTCTAATATATTATATAATCCTATATTATAAAAATATATACTATATGCTCAACTAGCTATAAGTTTATAAAATTTAAATTCAACTCATTTATTAGTTTCTAAAAAAATAAAAATAAATTTGACTCATTTACTTCAAAGTTCAAACTGATCCTTTAAGGAGCTACTTTCAAATAACTTTACACATAAGAAATCATGCTTTTGGATCGACTAGGGCTCAATAACATCCTTGGGTCTAGGATTTATATTACTTCAAGTTTGAAGGTTGCTATTGAAGCCCATGTGAGAACTGAGACAGATACAAGCCCACGTAATGTATGATAGTCGGTGACGTAGAAGTCAAAAGTCAAAATACAGATTTAATAGCCGTCATGCACAGCCCAATTAAACGAGTCCAAAACCGAACAAACTTGGACTTCAATTCCTTGCGCGTTAAATTAACGGACTCATCAGGACGAAAAGCAAAAGAAATTTCCATTTTCTTAAATTTCAAGCAATTATTTCCTAATTTATTTCCATGTCAATATCAATTGCGTAATTTTAATTTTTAACAGTTCCTCTATCTCTCTCTCTCTCTCTCTATTGAGAAGTGAAATGGGGGCTCTCGTGGTTGTTTAAAAGAATATGCCGTTGTTATGTTCCTCGCAGGCATTCTCGGATACCAAGTTGGTCTGAGATTCCGTCTCATTCTTCCTTTTCTTTTTTATATTGCTTTGGACTCGCGCTCTTACAGATACATCTTTCTTTCAGGTACATCTTTCTCTATAATTTTCTGTTTGGTTTTGTTCAAGACATAGGAAACATCGCATATGATTGGTTTTCTGCTTATTGCTGTTTGAATTAATTTTTTTTTCTGGTACTTTAACCTTCTGCTATTATAATGATTGCAAGCTTTTGTTTGTAGCATATTCGTATTATTTGATGTTGTTATTATGTTTCTGACCACAGTTTGTTATTCGGGGTGTTTTGTGTTAACATGTAGAAATGTAGAATACCTGAAAGAAATTAGGGTTTTGATTTCTCACTTAGTTGAGTTAATGAACTACATGGCTAGTTTGAGTTAAGTGCCAATAAGACTCAAATTTGTAGTTTCGTTTCCTCTGGCTTTCAACAATTGCTGCTGAGTTTACTACTAGTTTAGTACTTTTTCATTCTCCCATTTTCTTTATTGTATTATTAAAAAAAAAAGGCACGAAATTTTGTTAGTTTTTGCAATACTGTGAGGCTGGAAGCTTCCTCTAATACAAGTCTGCAACAATAGTCTGTTTCATGTGTCAGTCAGTCACATGAATTACAACTTTTGCGGCTCCATTTCTTTCAGTGAATAGAGAGTTTTCAGTCTCAACAGCCTCACTTTGAGAATCTACTTTCAGTAATTTTACTTTTTGCTTTGTTTAATGGATGAGCTTGCAGGACATATGTAGGATAGAGTGTATTTGGAGTTTCTTTAATGGAAAGATTTGCTTGAAGATAAACAGTGAATTTTACACTTCAATTGGAAATGTCCAAAAATGACTGTAGCATAGATGAGAAACTTATGATATTGATGTGAAACAACTCGAGAAAAGACAGGATTCAGAAGGAGATCTCTGTTCAAAATTAGGGTAGCTTAATTTAATAGAGAAGATAGAATTCTCGAAGATGGCTTTGGACACATTGAATGTAGAGATGAAATGTCCCAGTGGAAGAGGGAGAAATCAGGAGAAACAAAAAAGATAATAGAGGGCATCAAGAATGAAATGGGTAGAAGTGATAAGGAAATTTGTGGTTACAAAATGATTTGTGGAAAATGGAGTCCATGGCAGGAGTGTATGGCAAAAGAAAATTCATGTGAAGGGTTCCAGTTAGTTTTGATTGAGGGTTCCCATTCTTCTAGGACTTTTCCCAAACATTTAGACTAAGGCTTGTTTTTGTTGCACTCCTTGCTTCCTGTTCCGCTTTACTATAAACTTAATTCAGCCATGGAATTTGTAATTATTCAATTTTTGTATTATTATTGTTCCTATCATTGATGAGGATGTAATTACTGTTAATAGTTTTTCTGCACTGTATACAGGACTTCTGGAGCTGTTCTTTTTGGCTATTCGGGACTACAAAAGTGGATTTTATTGCAAGAATTTGAATCTAATGAAGTAATTTGAAATTGAATAATTACAAGGTTTCTTAATGGGATCTGAAAAGCAGTCTGTTGGCATACTTGATACCTTCAAAATGGAGAGGGTTAGGACAATTCTTACACATACATATCCTTACCCACACGAGCATTCACGTCATGCTGTAATTGCTGTTGTTGTGGGTTGCCTATTTTTTATATCGTCCGACAACATCCATACTCTAGTAGAAAAATTAGACAACAATATTAAATGGTGGTCTATGTATGCTTGTCTGTTTGCTTTCTTCTACTTCTTCTCATCACCATTTATAGGGAAGACTATTAAGCCCAGCTATTCAAATTTTAGTCGGTGGTAAGTCTCGCTGTTTCAAAACCATGTTATTTTGAATTCCAAGAGTTACTGGGTATTACTAACTAGTAATATTTGGTATTGAACCTGAAGGTATATAGCATGGATTTTAGTGGCAGCTGTGTATCACCTTCCCAGTTTTCTGTCAATGGGAGTGGATATGAGGATGAATCTATCTTTATTTTTGACAATATACGTCTCTTCTATCTTGTTTCTTCTTGTATTCCACATTATATTCCTAGGCCTCTGGTACATTGGTCTTGTTTCGCGTGTGGCTGGAAGGAGACCAGAGATCTTAACCATTCTTCAAAATTGTGCTGTAAGGTCCAAAGACACGCGTACTCCTTTATAGTGCTGGATATGTTCTGATGCTCTTATATTTTTGTGTAGGTTCTTAGTATGGCATGCTGTGTGTTTTATAGTCACTGTGGCAACCGTGCTATGTTGAGAGAAAGACCAATTGAACGAAGAAATTCTAATTGGTTTTCTTTTTGGAAGAAAGAAGAGAGAAACACATGGCTTGCGAAGTTCCTACGAATGAGTGAGTTAAAAGACGAGGTCTGCTCATCATGGTTTGCTCCGGTTGGGTCTGCAAGTGATTATCCCCTTTTGTCCAAGTGGGTTATTTATGGAGAGGTACTGCTTTTATTCAGTATCAAAATTTTACCATGCAGTAATGCTTTTTATTTATTAATTTTATTGTGATTTGCTCCATGTTTCTTTTGGAGAGATCAACAGGGGGAAACATACCCGGGTTCATCAGATGAAATTTCTCCTATTTACTCACTGTGGGCCACATTCATAGGACTTTACATTGCCAATTATGTAGTTGAAAGGTCAACAGGGTGAGTAGTAATTTCTCCATGTTAGTTTTTAATTCTTAGCAGGCTGCTCTGTGAAATGATTAAAATTTATTAAAATTTCACTTGTTTGACTTTACTGCAAAAAAAAAAAAAAATTCTTAAGAAATATTTCTAGTTTGATATTTTTCTTCTTTAGTTTCCTGTCCCTGCTGATGAAGGCTGAAATTTTTCATTCTTTTTCCTTTTTATATATAGTTTTTGAAGATTTTGTTTACTATGGACCATGGCATTGAACCTTTTTTAACTTTATGGTCATTTTGGTTGATTTAAAACCTTGTTTTACAGACGAGCTTCTTCCCAGCATCATGCACATGGGTTGTTACATGTTCCTCAAGACTAAATTTCATTAGGATAATAAAACAAATTAATTTTATCTTGTCAAAGCATTCTAGTACCAAAAAGAAACCCTACAAGATAGTTTATTACTGAAAATGATTGCTCTAGGCATTACTAAAAATGACGTCTTTGATCGACGAGAATGGAGGAAAATAATTCATATAGCCAACCCCAACTAGTTTGGGAATTAAGGCTTAGTTAAGTTGAGTTTACCTCACACAAAGTTATCCAATTTTATCTCTGTGCATTCATAACATAAAAAAAATTAGAGAAAAATGAAAAAGCAGATTAACTAATGGGAAATATAATTGAAGTAATTACTCCACTGTGTACAATATATATATATTTTTTCCTTTCTTATGCATAGTAGGAAACTCATTAGGTAGCACGTTATCATAGTTGCTTTCATGATTACATATGATATTGTATAGATCTTCCTCTATGAATTTACTTTTGATCCACTTTTTTAATGTCTGACATTCCATATTCCATAGGTGGGCTCTTACTCACCCTTTGTCAGTTAAAGAATATGAGAAATTGAAGAAGAAGCAAATGAAACCTGAGTTTTTAGATATGGTCCCGTGGTATTCTGGGTATGTATTGGTTTTTGTTTTTCCTCAATCTTTTCTATTTCGTGGTTGTGCTGAAGGTGATTTTCAATAGTTGTTTATGCTTAGCTGATGACTGGATGTTGCAGAACCTCGGCTGATTTATTTAAGACTGTTTTTGACCTTCTGGTATCAGTAACTGTATTTGTTGGTCGCTTTGACATGAGAATGATGCAGGTAATGTTCTGTTCTTGAGCAACATTATATTTACTCAACATATCTGCTCAGTTTTTTTGTATCATTAAGTACTTAACATGAGCTGTTAAATAAAATAGTATGAGGAAAAAGATTAGGGCTTGATTGGTGAATCAAAGCCTACATCTATAACAGTATAACCTTCATTATAGTAAACAATAAAGCAATATTTCCACATCTAAACAATATGGGACTTAACAATACATTACTATTATATTCCTAACACTCCCCCTCAAGATGGAGCATAAAATGCTCAATCTTGTACAAGTAAAACCCAATTTTTAATCTCAATACTCCCCTTCACCTACAACAACCTAAGAACAATAGGTCAAGAAGTAAATAGAATGAGAAAGGGTTGTAGCTTCAATCTGTTTGACTAAAATCAATCAGGAGAATACCATGAATAGTACCCGAGAACTGTACGCATGAGGATTTTTTGAAAAAAGAAAAGGAAAATCGCTGGATAGAGACACAATGGTATTTTTTTTTTTTTTTTTTTTAAAGTACTGCTAGAAAGAAACACAGTGGGAAACACGGAGGTATTGGTTTGACCCTTCAAACCCTTTGATCTGTCAAAAAGGATTGTGGGCTTGATTGGTGAATTAAATCCTACACCTATAACCTTTATTTATAGTAAACAATGAAACATAGACTTTCACATCTAAGTAATGTAGGACTTAACAATATATTACTATTATATTCCTAACATGTACTTTTAAAGGAATATTGTTTCATATCATTTCTTCTGTATGTAGGCCTTGATTTAACAAAATTGTTTTTGTTTTCATCATCAGGCAGCGATGGTTCACAATGGAGCTGAACAAGGTGATTTTCTATATGATCATCTTAGTGAGAAGGATGATCTGTGGTTCGACTTTATGGCTGATACTGGTGATGGTGGGAACTCATCTTATACTATTGCACGGCTACTTGCTCAACCTTCCATTCATGTAACTAAAGGAAATTCTGGGCTTAACTTGCCACGTGGAGAGTTGCTACTAATTGGAGGGGATCTTGCGTAAGTTGGCAATGTTAATTATGATTCTTTTGTTGACATGATTTGATAAGTTAATTTTATAGTTAAGTAAGCTTGTTGGCAACATATAAATTCACACCACGTTAACCTGGATGTGCCTGGATTCTGATCCTTTTTTTTTATTTGAAATAGATTGTCAATGTTGAAGGTACATACCAAATAGTTGAACTTTGAATATTTTGACACCTCACATTTAAACTTGGTTATTCTTATAACATTTTGTAAGGTTCATGACCAAAGGTCTAATATTTCTATTATATTTTTACCATATCAAGTTAACTTACAAAGTCAACAGCCAATATTTTGTGATTTAGCGCAGTCATTCCAAGGAACGCCCCCTCCTACCACCTGGTCTACTGTGGCTGCTGATACAGATATCTTGCTTGCTTCATTAATTTCAGTCAGTATTTTCCTATGCATGACTGGATAGTTGATCAGTGGGACATTAATGGAAAATAGTATTGCTGGATTTGATTTGAACGTTTTATCATGTTGTGGAACACCACAAATGGCATTTTCAGTTAACTTACATAGAAGCTTTGTCCTCTACAATTGAACTTTCTGAGGTTGTTAAATGGTATTAACATTCCATCAATATCTTGATTGTCTCAGAATTCAGTTTGAAACTTGTTTTATCATGTTCTGGACCATCACAATGCCATTAGAAGCTTTGCACTCAACATTTGAACTTCCTCAGGGTCTGTAATAGCATTTACGTTCCATAAGTGTCTTTGCCAATTTGTTATCTTATTTACTGCTCAAGAGATCTCTTTAATGGTCTACGGTCTACAGTGTATTTTTATTTTTATTTATTTATTATTTTTGTCCAAGGCAATGAGAATGTTTTGTGCAATACTCAAGATTTGATAAGCTAAAATTTCAGATACTAAAACAAGTCATTTTTTTGTGCTCTGTTCTTGAATTTTGTTTGATCATACATTTTTATTCTGTTGTAGGTACCCTAATCCCTCAGCATTCACATATCAAAATCGATTCTTTTCTCCTTTTGAGTATGCTCTCCAACCTCCTACATGGTACAAGCAAGAGCATATAGCTGTAAACAAGCCAGAGGTACCTGGTGGTGCTGCTCTGAAGCAGTACAATGGGCCTCAGTGTTTTCTAATTCCTGGAAATCACGGTTAGTTTTAGCTCTCTATCTGAGATTTTCCTAAGTATATTTTCTTTTTCAAGGAAGAAAATGTCAGGGAATCAGATGTACTGTTGTTGTTTTTGTATTTATTGCTGTATCTAAAAATCCAAACTCGTATAGCTTAGCTACCTGATTCCAATCTTTGAAAGTCGCTAAATTTTTATTTCTGGTTAATTAAATTATTTTTTTTCAGATTGGTTTGATGGACTTCACACCTTTATGAGATATATATGTCATAGAAATTGGTTGGGTGGGTGGCTCATGCCCCAGAAGAAGAGTTATTTCGCTTTGCAGCTCCCTAAAGGGTGGTGGGTTTTTGGTCTTGATCAATCACTATATGGTGATATTGATATATACCAGTTCAAATTTTTCTCAGAGTTGATAAAGGAGAAGGTATATTATTTTGTCTTTTTCATCATTCTGAAATCTGACGTGTTGACTGAAAATATCGGGGGTGGTTGATTGGGAACATTTGTTGACCTTCTTCTTTCTGTTCTTGTTCTGTATTTCACTAGTTGACTTAACTTCTGATCGAACATATGCTGTTCTATGTACTTGTTTAATCAAGGTTGGTGAGGGTGATTCTGTTATCATTATAACGCATGAGCCTACTTGGATTCTTGATTGGTACTGGAATAGTGTTACTGGAAAGAATGTTTCATACCTCATATCTGATTATTTGAGAGGAAGATGTAAGCTCCGAATGGCTGGGGACTTGCATCATTACATGCGTCATTCGCATGTTAAATCAGATGGACCAATTCATGTGCAACATCTACTGGTAAATGGTTGTGGCGGGGCATTTTTGCATCCAACCCATGTTTTTGGTAAATTTAAAAAATATAATGGAGTCCCCTATGAATGCAAGGCTGCATATCCTTCTTTTGAAGATTCAAGCAAGGTGGGTGACATAGTAATAATACCTTATTACAATTCCTTTTTCTTTCCTTTTCTTCTCCCTCTCTCTCACTCTAACATTTCATCAGTACTAAGTTCACATTTATAATCTTCCTTATGCCTCATGATGTTTTAACATGTCTTACAATTGATGCAGATTGCACTGGGAAATATTCTAAAGTTTCGAAAGAAGAACTGGCAATTTGATTTTATTGGTGGCATTATATATTTTATATTGGTGTTTTCTATGTTTCCTCAGGTGAGTTCCAACCATTATTTTGTTATTCTGATTCTTTACTGTAATCAACCCTGACTTGAAATTAAATTAGTAGTCTAGATATTTGCTGCCTTGATCTATTGCCTTTATTCTGTTCAGAGTAAGCTGACAGTCAGCATATTGCATCTTTCAAGTTCAAAATCATTTTGATTATTGGGATGTGACTGAACCCTTTTGCTTCTTTTCTAGTGTAAACTCGATCACATTTTGCAAGATGATTCGTTTTCGGGTCATTTGAGGAGTTTCTTTGGCACAGTGTGGAATGGTTTTACGTTCATCCTGCAACACTCCTGTATATCTTTTGTGGGTGCTATACTATTGCTACTGATAGCCATTGCTTTTGTCCCCTCCAAAGTGTCACGCAAAAAACGGGCAATAATTGGACTTCTTCATGTTTCTGCACACCTGTCTGCAGCTATGATTCTTATGTTCCTGTTGGAACTGGGCGTTGAGACATGTATTCGACATAAACTGCTTGGAACTTCAGGTTAGTTTCTTTTCCCATTAATGATGTAAGTGTTGATGGCTTTTAAGTATGGGCTAAATTTCATTATTGACTGAAAATAAGTAGGCAAAGTTTACCTGGCAATTACTTCTGGTATCATACAGGGTACCTTGTATCGTGATTTGATATCTTCTTCCAGGGACAGCTATAATTATATAGTGTGCTTATAAATGCAGTAATCTAATTTCCACTGCCCCAGTTAAATGTCTGAAGCTGATTCTGTTTCAGTTGCATGTAATGAATTATGATGCTGAAATTAGTTTTGAGAAGTGTTCTAATTTGAAATTTTGAACGAAGTTTTGTGCAAGTTGGTTATCGTTCACTACAGCTTTAAATTAAGAAAATAATTTTCGTGTTCAAAATTTAGGATCAATTCTGTATTGTGCTATGTGAGGGTATGATGACAAGTTTCTCCTTTTGCTCAGGATATCATACATTATACCAGTGGTACCGATCTGTGGAAAGTGAACACTTTCCAGACCCAACAGGCCTTCGAGCTCGTATAGAACAATGGACATTTGGCCTTTATCCAGCATGTATCAAGTACTTAATGTCTGCATTTGATGTTCCAGAGGTAAGGAAAATTTCGGAAGTTCCAGAGACGCGGATGTTTCTTCTCCACTTGCATTTATTTATGGAGAAAAGAATTTCAGGTAATGGCTGTCACAAGGAACAACATCTGCAAGAATGGAATGGAGTCTCTTTCTCGGGGGGGTGCCATGATATATTATGCTTCTGTTTTCCTCTACTTCTGGGTGATGTCAACTCCTATTGTTTCTTTAGTGTTCGGAAGCTACTTATACATTTGCATTAACTGGTTTCACATGCACTTTGATGAAGCCTTCTCATCTCTTCGGATTGCAAATTACAAGTCATTTACTCGATTTCACATTAATTCTGATGGTGATCTTGAAGTTTTCACCCTTGCAGTTGACAAGGTATGGCCGCATTGTTAATTGCCATTCTGTTATGTTCAATATGTAAGTGTTTGACTACTTGTATCCAATGATTTCATCATGATAAATAATTTCTTCCTCCCATCTACCTCTCGTCGGAAAAAGGAAAGAAAAAGAGAGAAAAGGACTGAAGAAATTGCATTCTTTAGTGTGGGGTTTTGACCAAATATTTGTTAGAAGAACAAGCAAATTTATTTCTATTTATATTTCTCGTTTACGCTGTCTGGTAGACCCCCTTTGGGTGACTTAGGACCTGGTCCTCAACGGACCCGCAACTTCTGTTTGGCAGTTCTCTCTTGGTCCGTTTATTTAATCTAAGGACCTGGTAGGACCTGAAACTTCCTATATTTTCTACCTTAGATGGATACTTCCCATACCAAATTAAACTATATTTTATTGATAGATTAAGATTAAGTTGCTAAGGTATTGAAAAGATAGATGCTGTCAAAATTGAAAAAACCTAGTCTCTCCCTTCACTTCTTTTTTTATGAGGGCCGTACTTCTACTATTAATATGATTGTGACTTCTTTTAATATATAAATATATATGTAGCTTTTTAGACTGTGGTAAGAGAACACTCATCTGTAATTGCTTCTTGTATAAATTCAATACCATCTTGCACTTTATTACTCAGAAGTCAGAACTAAAACATTAAGCAGTGAGAAGCAAAGAAGTTTTTTGATCATGCTAAACTGGAAAGTCCCTGATGTGAAAAGGGGAAGAGGGAAAAAGTTCAACTCTGAATAGCACTTGGCTTGAAAGGATTTTCAAAGAACATTTAGTCGAGAGTACTTGAACTAAACAATGCAATGCCTCCTAGTAAATGCTGTATAGTGATAGATATATGTATAAAAGTATGGCACTTGGTATGCTGACAGAGGATAGAGATGTAAGGTTCTCAAAAATTCAAATTCAGATTGCTTTTACCGTTGAACACAATTATAGTTTCTACTTTGTGGCTCAAGGATGGAATTACATTATTGCTTGACCTTTTCAGGATGCTTGAGAGCGTTATCTTGTTTTTGTTTTATTTAGCTGGATTCAGAGCTATTGTAGTATATCTGTTAGTGCTAATAATGCATATCATACAGGTCCCAAAGGAGTGGAAGCTAGATCCTGATTGGGATGTGGAGGTGAAACAGCCACAGCAGTTGAGCCACCTTAGAAGGTTTCCCAGCAAATGGAGTGCAGCTGCTTCCCAGCAGGATCCAGTACATACTGTCAAAATTATTGACCATTTTGTTATCAGACAAACAGATAAACCTGATGCTGGGCCAGCATGTAACGGGTCAGTTTCTCACTGATCTTGGTTCAGAAATTTGTAATAGTGATATAATTAATTTTTTAGGAAGAAAATTACTGCCTATATGTTCCTGTTTACCATTAAAAGCAAAGTGCTACTGGATTGTCGTCCATGGCTAGATAGCTTCACAAAATTAACTGGTAATTGAGTGGTAAAAACAAGGTTTATATTAGGTAGTTGCATAGACATTACAGTGCAAACAGCATCACACTCGGAAATATTAACTAAAGTTTATTGTAACATTTGATTATGAAAAGGAAGACAAAGGTAAGTTCCTTCTTCTCATAGTCTTAAGGATCAAACTTGTTCACTTAAATCCAAATGCTCTAATATCGAGCTATTTGGTTAGACTTCAAGAATTCATTTTGATTCCTTACAGTGATGGACGCATATTTCATGAAATAAAAGTAACTTGGATGTCTTTTTGTTTTTTAAACTGGGAATTTACAAAAAAATCTCTATGCCACAATAACAAAAGGAACAGAAGTGTTTGGTGTTTCCAGTTAGGAAAAGAAAATTTAATTACCAACTATTAATCAATATAATTTAGACAAAAACCAGAAAAAATAGCAAGCGTCTGAGCCTCTAAAGAAGGTTAACATGTAATTACAGTGGTTGAGGATCTAAGAATTTGTTGTGGAAAAAATTGGATCATGATGTTATTCACATACATTATCTAAGAATTTGTTGTGGAAAAAATTGGATCATGATGTTATTCACATACATTATCTTATAGCAAATACATTCAGTCCTCACACTACATTTGTTTGTCTTCATGAAGGAAACACTCATGGGGTGTCCCTGTAAGTGCTTTTCTCACCTCATCCCAGTTTTCAACTTGCTTTGATAATGGGGCAGTGTGAATCTTAACCTGACGGCTCTGAAGATCTCTGTTTGGCAACCTTAGAAATTCTTGAACGTCTTTGAGTTTCTGTGACAGGCATAAAACTATGACGTATTTTGTTTGATAACCATGGAACAAAAAGACAACGTAAATGGATTATAGACAGCCTTACAGTGCGATTGTTCACGATATCCTCATAGTAGAGAACAATGTGGCGAGTGCTCTTAAAGTGTTCAATGGCCTTGGCAGCTGTGTCCTCTATTTGCTCTAGCTCTGGTATCAGTAATGTCACATTGAGTTTTGGTCTGTAATTTGCTAGGATTTGTGCCTGCATACGATGCTTGTTAAGTTCTTAAACATGTGATGTTAAGACACCCGTTAGAAAAATCTGATGAATCATAAGTTGAATGCATGATGAGATTTATTGAGAGAGAAGAAATTAAGAGAGACCTCGACTGGAGAGTGCACATGAGACTTGTGGGTGCCATTAAGTAGCTTGGCATTTTTGTCGTAAGAATTTGCAATAACAGATATCATTCTGCGGAGTAAATTCCTTCTGAAAAGGAATATTGCAGAAACTCTTCTTTTCTTAAAGTAATCTACTATCTCTTTGTGATTCTCCATCAAACCCTGCAATGTAAGTGTACTTAAGCTTTGAAGAACACAACAGTAAGTAATGACAAAATTTTGCTACTTACCTGATTAAGCATCCATTTGAACCCAACAGCTGCTGAACACTCATTCTTGGAAGCACTAGTAAACCAATCAAGATTATAAACTTTATCCATTGTCTTCAAAATTGAAGAAACATTTTTCCTTCTATCTATAACTGAAAAAATTTCTCCATTCGAGCTAACATTGATATGACTGTTCAACAATGTCTCAAACCATCCACTCCCTGATCTTTGCATTGACAAAATGGCAAAGAACCTTACAGGATTACAGACACACTCATCCCTACAGATGCATCAGAATATATATTATCAGATTCAATACGGGAAAGATTAGAACTCAAATGATGGATGCTAATTATTACCTGCTAAAAGTTTTGGGTTTTGGATAATGCAAGTAAGGGATTTCCAAGTCTTTAATACTAGGAGGATGACATGACTGGTTGAGCACTTTAATGCCTGTGAATTTGTTTTTTGTGTTGGTGCGTATTTGCTCTAAACAAATTGAGCAAATATATACTCCACAAACTGCAGCAAATACTAGAACCACCATTCTTAATGTTAATGCAGATTTCTTAGGAGTTTTTGTGACCAGAGTATCCTGTAATCATCAAATAAAAGTTACCCAGATGTCAGTCTTAAGGAAGGTTCCCATGCAATGGTAATTAGTACAGACAGGGTAGTCCAAAGTTCAATAAATATAGCTTAAAAGACAAAATCCCAGTGGAGATACTGGCCATAACTTACTGTAGCTTCCATCTAAAATCTCCATAAAAAGAAAGAATAGATTCAGGGGCATATTGCGTTTCTTATATTCTGTTTGTAGAGTTGTGAGAAATGTGAGGCGAAAGAAGTGGTCAGAGTATTAGCTTTAAAAAAAATCATATTTGTCCGTTCTCATGGGCAACCTCATAATGCAGTAGGGTAAGTCTTTTAAGATAAATATGCAATTAAATCAATATCAGAATTTGTACCAAATTTGTCACATTGATTCCATGTAAGCTTTTCCAATTATTGCATTGTAAGTAGCGAAATTTTTCTAAAAATATCATCGTAATATATATTATGGGGGAGAGAAGGACAACTATCTTAAATTAAGTCAAAAGATGTTCCAAGAACTTCATTAGATTCTCTACTAGGATTTTATGGAAAAAGAAATGAAAAACTGATTGCAAGAATATAATTTCAGAGAAATCCTTTCAGAATAAAAGGGAAACTGACGTAAATAGATTCCATAATACAATGTATACTTCTCGAAGTTCTTCTATTATTCAAATTTAGTCACTCTTCTCCATGTAACAATGAAGTACAGAAATTATTATCCACGACCAGATATAGTTTCAGCAGAAGGGATGGAAAGAAGGGGGGGAGGGTGGTTGAGAAATACAGAGATCTATGGTCATGTTCAACTTCTCTTTCGGATTGTGTGTGTACATACAACACCTACTTCAACCTTCGATAAGTAGGCTTATATACAATGTACAAGCAACGAGGGGACAAAATTGGTCAGGAATCAGGAAGGGGATTGTACAGGCAGCAGCAGCCGGCAAGCCAAAATGGACTGTTGAATTGCTGAATGTGCTCTGCAATCATGCCAGAATTACAGAACAGGTGCACAACAACATTGGGAAGGCTTCACCTCAACATGTTAGCTTTGATACAAAGGCAGAAAGCTATAAATGTGACTCCCGGGAGTTGAAATATATCTCGAGGAGCTTTCCATGAAACTGTGACAAATAAGATGTCAAGACCTATCTCACTGGTAAAATTATTTACAGCAACTCTGGCCTAGTAGCAAAAGAATCTCCTTAGGTATAATGTTGTTTTACTTTATGCAAAAACTCTAATATCTCAGTATAAGAAGGATCTGAGCGGCTCAGTGGTTTGCAGGAATTTATATGATCTGTTGACTCCAAAACCTGTTGAAAATATTGAAATAAAATAAGTCAAAAGAATGAATAAAAGCGAAGAAACAAGTTAGCTGCAGCCTAGCAAGACACTGGAAATTGTTATCTGCCTCTATATCCAAGTTAACAGAACACTGGAAATTGTTATCGGCCTCTATATACAAGTTTTCCAGCCTGATTCTTGAAACTGTATGCACAGTTGCACATGCAAAGCATAAATTGGCCTTGAAATCTTTCAACTTGTTCCTAATAATTCATCTCAATGCATATTTATTATCTGTGTCCTAATAGAAAACAATATTAGGACTATTTTCAATTTTTTCCACACATATGTATCCAGTTAAATGTGATGACAAATATTGTCTCAATCCCTATATTTCAGAAGTAGAAGACAGAACATGTGCTTCTGAATTAACACTTCTTTTTTGGCCATTAAGAACTAACATAGTTTAACTAGATATACAAAATTAGAGGAATGCGTAGCCTAAAATACTTGCATGTCTAACAAAACACAAAGATGAAATCATCCTACCAAGTGCTATATGAGAAACCAACAAATGGCCACCTCACAAATGATGACACTTTCTTGAAAATTAAGCTTTCTTCTAAATTCTAATCATCATTGACAAATTGCGTGCAACTTATATGATGCATCAATAAGAAATTGTATTTCCCTGCGGAAGTAAGTCCAAACTTGAGAAGAACCCAAGAGGTAAGAGGTAATGTGGGCAACTAAAAGTAGTGATTCCAAGCCTAATGAGCAATGAGGAATCATATTTGGCAAAGGCCTTTTCAAGAAAATTAACTTGACATAAAGCACATAATCAAGCTAACTAACATGTAACAGACTCACAGTTACAGGAATGAAACTAATAGACTCATGAGACATCAAAGGTACAGTGTTGTTGGACAACAGGCTAGTCAACTAGAAGCCTTCATTCTAAAGACTCTACATGTATCCATTCAAAACTAATGAATGTCTATAAAGCAAAATGCTGAAGATGTTGAAAATTTGATAAAGAAAATCTCCAGTTTCTCTCTCCTTTCTCTTTTCCTGTTTGTGAGATAAAATTATTAGTTATACTTACAACAAGTTCACCAAATCCAGGATATGCTGATTCAATTGGTACAATTTCCATTCGGAAGGCCCATCCTCCATAACCTTCAACTATTGGAGTTACCTTGGTCTGCAAAACAGTTACTAGCTACCTATCAAACTCATAAAACGTGCTGGAAGAGACACTAAAGGAAAAGTAAACTGTGGTTCTACCTCACAAAAACTGAGGACGTCAAGAGTCCCTTTCTTGTGCAGATGACGAACAAAGTCATTTAGCTCTATTAATCTAGAAGACCCACTTCTTAGCTCCCCTATCTAAAAAACATCAAAATGGAATGCTAAAACATTAGTAAATCATTTATATAAATTGAGGTTAGATTGTGAAAACCAACATTTAATTTTGAAAGAAAGCAGCCAAATTGAAATACTAACAGTTGGAGCAGGGCGAAACACAAGGCCCATTCGCCAAGGCATGTCTGCAAGTTTGCTTCCAAAATGTGGGCAGCTGTAGAACACCTGAAATGCAAAAACATTAAAACAACAAGACCAAATTGGAGAAAGGACTAAATATTATATTTTTGGGGGGGCTGAGGGAAAAGAAGGGGGGACTATACTATCACGGTCAACTCTACTTAATTAACAGAAATATATATTCATCAGAGAGTCCAGACATACAATTCCAACTGTGTTATTGACAAGGTTATTAATACTTGCTGCTTTTGCTTTATAGAGCATCTGCTTGACAACCAGGCCTCCCATACTGTCAACAAGAGTAAATCACATGTAGGAAGTACGTCAGAACTGAGTATATAAAGTCTGAGACATTGTTTGGTAAGTAATTATCTTTTGTATGGCCTATATATTGTACTACCACCACAACATACAATTAAGTAAATGTCTCAGCACATACATAAATTTTTACAATACCATGATACAGACCTGTGAGTCACAAACACGACAGGTTGACTCCCAATCCCTGCATCAACAAGCTTCTCCAGTAGCATAGAGCTGACTTCCTACAAATTTCAAACAACAGATGTTGATTCTTGCACATGAGTAGGATATGTAGCAATTAAAGCAACAGGAAAAAAGAAGCAGAGGAACATATGATTAAAACTATCAGATCTGAAAGAAGTTTATGCTAAAAGTTTCATCATAGCCCAGATTCCCTTCATGCCAACATTAACTCCAATGGAGTATCATGACTCAATCTTAGATAAACAGGAAAACTGTAGCATGCAGTATAGTTCATTAACTGCTCCATTACCACCAAGTCACAATGAAAGTTTCCACAAACCACAACAAAGGAGGCATAGAGGACGAAGGCCACAATATTAGTAAGTACACAACCATAAATTTATATCCCAGATCATTAATCAGTCAACTCCAAGGAATAGAACATAATATGAATGTGCCTTAATTCACGGAAGATTAACAGATTAAATCTATTCCAACATAGTGATTATCATAAAAGAAAGAGTACAAACCTGAAGAGGAAGGCTAGCTCCAGACCACTGTGTTAGATTTGTCTGCAAAACATCATTTAGTCAGGAGTCAGATGATGACGTGGGCATATAAGAAGAGCTTTATGAAAAGTAGAACAGTCACCAAGGAAGAAGGAAGCAGAAACTAGAATGCAAGCAGTTTTAAGTCAGAATATTATAGATAACAAACCTTGTATTTGAGGGAAAACAAACGAGCTTCAGGGAAGTCATTTGAAAGCCATTCAGCAGGCCAGAATGTTCCTAGCTTCCCTGCTTCCTCATCAATCTTCTCTACCAAGCCAGACTTAGTTGAGGATTTGTCCTCAGCAATTCGCCATGTTTTGTAAGGCCCACCACGGAGCCCATGGACAAAAACAACATCTAAGAGAGGAGCCTTTGAATCTGGGCCATTCTTAGATGAATCAACTAAATTAGAGCAGTTATGATCATTCAAGTGCTCATCCTTGTCATGAAAACCATTAGCCTCAGCCAAATATCTGTCCCCTTCAACAGTATCCTGTTCATCTATTTCTTCAGGACACTTCCAGTGGGGTAGTTGAGGATTGATCAAAAATATCATGTCACTATAACGAGGACAAAAGTTCTTACTAGTTGCGATAGTAGTGTCAGTACGAGTTCCATTCACATAGTCTCTGATAAACGGGTGGTTGCAAAATATATTCAAGAGTGTTGCCCTAGCGTAGCTTTGCAATTTTGGGTCACTGCATCCTAAAATTTTCCCGTTAGCACAATCATCAAGCCATTTACACCAAGTTTCATCAGCTTTTATGACCTTCTGAACTTTAGGACGGAGGGAAAGGATGGTTAACAACCGTGCTGCATGCCTGCGGATATGGCCAGTAGGTGGAACTTGAACCCTAGAGGGGTTATTAGTATCTAATGTCGAAGGATCTCTATTTATGTTTGAAACCTGCTCCTGTCTCTCATGAGTTTTAGATGCATCATATGCTTCTATCGCAGCCAGTTTCTCATAATCATCACTTAACAAAAAGCGCCTCAGCAAACATAAAACCCCAAAATCAGCTATCTTGTCCTGACATAATGAATCTTCAGCACAAATTTCAGTCAGTGCTTTAATTCCTTTCAAGGTTGCCAGTGCAGAATCTGCAGCAACAAACTTAGGCAGACTATCTTTCTTTAGATTCTTAAATGGTCCAGCAAAAGGTTCCAGAGAAAGAAAATCTGCAAGTGGCAATGTATCAACTGTGTCAGCAGCCATTCCCAATTGTTTTCCAGCTAGATTAACAACAGCAGTTGCTAATTGATTTGCAACTTGTGCAGCAGAAACAATGTTTGATTGATCAATTTGAGTCTGCAAAAGTTAATTAGCTACATGAATAGTGGCTCAAAAATCCAGTTGCTAATTAGTTGCAACTTGTACAACAGAAATGATATTTGATTGATCAATTTGAGTCAGAAAAATTTAATTAGCTACATGATTAATGGTTTAAATATCCAGTTATTATTAGGATTAACCACAACATGGAGATTTAGAATTGAAGCAGAAACCAGACAAAAAATTTTAGGCGGAGTATCATTTAGAAGTCAAACAGTTTTAAACAAGAAGGGTGGGGGTACGATACAGAGAGAGAGAGAGAGAGAGAGAGAGCGAGATTAAAAGGCCAAACCTTCACTTTATCAGTTTTAGGTTGAACAGTTCCTTTACCAGATGACATTTTGGTGGTATCAAGGGCTTCAGATAGAAGAATGGCCAACCACCCTTGAGAAATTGGTACAGAGGATGGTCCATAGTCTTCAAAAATGCGAGATAGAATTTTGGTAGCTGAAGATTGCATTTTATCGGAGGATTCAATTTTGGTAGCTGAAGATCGCATTTTATCAGAGGACAATGTTCCAAAGATCCAAGGAAGAAGGACACCAGACCACTTTTGACCCTCCTCGAGAGATAAATGGAGGTCCCCGGAAGAAAGTAATTCTAATGCCTTTGCCAATGCTTCTTGCACCTGCTTATGCTTCCTTGTCTGCTTGGCAGTGTCTCTCATCAAGTTAAGACCCTTCTTCATTACAACTTTTTGTGCTCCAGGGCTTCTCTCAATGGAAACCAAAAAGGCAGACAGAGCCACCTGAGCTAAAGAAATATCATCATGTTTACTTGCCTGAGCTACAGTGGAAAGAAGACTAGAGCTCCATTCAGAAACAGAATCATTTAAAGGCAAATTACGATCATCTAATAGTAACCGGGCAACCAAACTCCCATGCCACTTCACAGACCTTTCAGGTGCCATTAGAGTAGACATAATAGCGTGCCCATCTTGATCTAGTTCTTGAATATGAGATCTATTTAAGTCTGATGCCATTGCCCAATTTGCCAATGCCCACGTAGCGAAAGGTACAGCAACATGTTCACAGTGCAAATCATCCCAAAGACCAGGAACAACAGCAGAAGAAAATTTTTCTTGTGCTATCGAATTATCATGCTTACATTGTAAGATGAGAGTCTTCGGAGCATGATGCCTAACAGAATCTACACGACTACAATCAGAGTGCCCAGACTCCATTAGCCCACTGGTCCTTGACAACCCTAAAACCGTGGTACCTTCAAGTATTTTAATTCCAATACCTTTCATTCCATTCCCATCATCTTCGTCATTTTCAGACTCATCCAAGTGCATACCACCTTCCTCAACCACTTGTAGAGCTACTGCAATATCTCTGGTTTCAGCATTTCCTGGCAAGAATGGTTTGAAAGACACCTTCTCTAAACTGTCACAGTTGGATGTAACAATATCCATAATGGCAGCCACAAGCATGCTTCTACCTTTCAAAGAATCAGAAATACCGAATGAACTATGTCTTGAATGCTGCTCCTCGCACCCAAAAGAAAAGAGAAGAGGTAATAAATCATCACTTGCTAAACCCAATTAATAAATACCAAGGAGATCACGAGTCAAAAGTTTACACATGATAAGTTGACAGTGACTGATTAGATGATGCCATATGTAAATCAAACAACAGTTAACAATCAAATGCTGTGTAAAGGGATATTAAGACAATCACACATTTCTAACTTATACTTACACAAAGCATTTTAAATCAGATAAGAGCCCAGTTGAAAATTTTATCTTAATTTAATCTTCTCTTTTTTTATCTCATTTTGGCAATACTAAAGCTTTAGCTTTTATATATGTCAAGATAAGACCTCTGCACCACAAATCATACAATAGAACAGCCCTCACTCTACGTAGTTTCTATAGTTGGATAACTAATCCTAACATCCTGACAGTTAAAGCTGTAGTAAAAGATCAAGAGATTCAAATACCGCACTTTCTGACAACATGGATGGTTTGATTGTTCAGTAGTTCAATACCAATTGTTACCTACATTTCCAAGCTAATTACAAGGCAATCGCAAAGATAAAAAAATGACCAAGAAAAAGAATACCTTCTTAGACTTTTGAGGCTGACAAGAAAAGATAAACCTGAGAAGGTTTGGGATAGCATGAGGTCTCCCAAGCACATCAGCGGACACATTAGGGTCCGCAATCAAGTAAGCAAGCGCTCTCGCCGACTCTGCCTGGGTGCCACACCCATCCTTGGCAACGGCAACCGAGTCAAGCAACCAATCCACGACGGCACCCCCACCGGCCCCAACAATGGCAGCCCTTCGGCTAGAATTGGCAGCGGAAATGTCAGCGAGAAGCGCCGCAACTCGAAGCTCAAAACCGGACCGGACCTCATGGTTTGCCGAAGACAACACCGATCTCAAAGACTGCCAAAGTACCGAGGCGGCAATGCCAGTTTGTTTAATGTGATGGAAAACCTTCTTGAATGAGTCGCTGGATTTGTGTATAGCTTGTTCAATGCCGACATAAAGAGGATTCGATTCTTTGTTATTGGATTCGGAGGAGAGAAGTAATACAGAGGCGACGATGGCGGACACAGTGGTGGCCGACAGAGCAATAACGGAAGTACGAGATAGAAAGGAGGTAGGGAGAGGAGATAGAGGGCTAGAGAGATTGTGACTGAGAGCTGGGAGTGGGACTTGTTGGGTATTTTCTAGATTGTTTGCCGTTTCAATGGGTTTCTTCGACGGAGTAGAAGAGGAAGAAGAAGAAAATGATCGAGGGGGACGAGGAAAACGCAGATAGCGTCGGGTAAAATAGAGACGAAGCATTATTTCGTTTGGAAATTCTATTATTTCGTAATTCCAGTCTGTTTAAGAATAGGATTTGCAATTAAAATTTGATTAAAAAAGAAATTCGGATCCTTCTCCTTCAACGAATTGTGTTATTTGCGTGTGTTAGTTTCAGGCGACTATGGCGGGAGCAAAAGGAACCTATTAACGTAGAAGATGAGAGACGGTGAGGAGGGTCAATAAGAAAGGAATTTTGCTATAGAAGATGCGAACATTTTAATGAGTATTCTACGGGTCGGATCCGGATCACGAAAAGTAAACCACAATGGAGGTATCAGGTTTTATTGAACCGATTTCTTGGGCGGGTTTGTAATTTGATCCATTTATTGAGTGGACCTGAAAGCCCAAAATCATCAATCTCTTTCCTCTTTGGGTCGTTGTGAGTACACTTTATTAAGGGCCTTTAGCCCAGACTGCACTGGGTTCACAATTCTTATAAATGGCAATTTTACTAAGCCCAAATGCATTTTTCCTATTTAGTTTCTGTATTTTTTGAAATAAATAATTAAATAGGAATAACAGTTTGATCCCTCAAAGGGTTATGATTCATATCAATTATATTTATTGTGACTAAACGACCACAGTAGGAGTCACATATTATTGATTGTATTGTTGACAAGGTTTACTTAACCATATTACTGTTGTTTATTGACTAATTACAAAAATGACGTAGTTGAATCACTTTATATAAATTTTTTATCAGATCATATCATGATATATTAAATTAAAAATCAGATTTTCTGGATTAATACATATATAGTTGTAAAAATTACTAAGAAGGAGATAAAAATATGTAGAATCTTATATTGATCCGGTCCATTATCATGTCTTATAAAATAATATTTAATTAATTAGTAGAAGTGGAGTTAATGACAAAATATATATAACTTTCTATCAAAACACCAAAAATATATATGACTAATTCAGATAACACTGTCAAGACGTACTGAGTCCTTTATGACAACTACGGCTACTAGATCAAGTTTAGATGATATTATCAAAGTAATAAAACCAAACAGTTTGTCAATAATAATTTGGTCAAGAATACTTTGCGTGTGGGCTAAATTAAAAAAAATTGATAGACTGAGAATGTTGGACATTAAACGTACGTGCATGATTAATATATAATTAAACTTCATAATTGCTTGTTGGTGCAAAAGACTAATTAAGGAGAGTATGGTCAAAGATGTCAGATTGAGCTCTAGCATGAACCCTAAAATGGTAATAATTATACATAGGATTTATGTAAAGAGTACTCTAAGCGCATTTGTTAAGTTTTTACAAATAAAAAATTTATAATATTTATTACGTTAATTTTCATGATTTCAGTGTTATTTATTACATGAATTATTACTTGTAAAATTGTTTTAGTAATTATATTTATTGTAATTCAAGAAATACCCTTAAAGTAACGGTTAGAAAAACCCTTATACATAAGCCGATTATGTACAAGTTTGAAATGGTATGTGCCATAAGCTGAAATTCACATATTTTAAATAATCCCATTGACTTCTTGTAATTAATTATATATTAATTTCTCCCCATCTACTTGCCATGCACGTATCCATAAGTGAAAATTTGTTCATTGTATTCATCCTGGTGGCTACCTTATTATATATAATAATTTATAGTATTATGTGATTGCCAGTCATATTGTACAAAACATTCAAATAACTAACGTTCAAATAATTAGTTATGTATGTTTTCATTTGAATAATAATAATATTTTATGATTGAACTTCTTTTTTATTTTATTAAACAACAAAATTATATGTTCTAGTCTTTAAAAGATAATGATAATTTCAAAAAAATTTCACAAATGATCAACTCTAATAAGTGGTGAAGAAATCATTCAAACAATTAGTTATTATAATAATTTTTTATTTTCTCTTTCTGTAAGTTAAGTTGTTTTTGTTTATGAATAGAGAGAGATCAAATTAGGTTATTCATGTATCTATTAAGTATATTATTGTTTGTAAAGTATAAAGAGTGAGAATAAAAATTAAATTGTGAGTGAGGAAAACCATAACAAAAAGGATAATAAAGTGTTTTGTAAGTGAAGGAAAACCATAACAAAAAGGAAAGAGAAGATAAAAGAAATTTGAAAAAAAATAGAGAGATAAAAGAAATTTGAAAAAAATAGAGATTTATATTGTATATAATTAATTAACTTATGAGAAATGTGAGAGAATTATTAAGTGATGTGATAAGATGATAAAATTTAAGAGAGATGATTTAAGAATTAATTAATAAGTGATGTGACAATATCACTTATAAATTATCAAATGTCAATCATATTAATTATATCTTATAAATTATTAATTTTGTACCCAAATTGATGTATGAATTAAACGGCGTGCGATATACTAACTTGATAAAACTAATAATTTAAATACGAATTTAATAAAATCTTATCTTCCAAAGACAGAAACAAGAATTCTAAAAAAAGAAATAGTTAAAAGCGAGCTGCTAGACAATAACAATGACGAACGTCAAGTTAAATGTAATGATATGAAACGCAAAGGCACTATATATGTAACCTTCTTTTTGTCACATGTATAAAACTGATCATTGTGCAATAAATTATTATTAGAATTTAGGCCATTCAAAAGGACCAACTATTCGGTCCCATTTTCCATTAATTACCATAACTAATTATGTCATCCAAGCATGGGCTGCTGGTAAACCCATACTTTGCAGCCCAACTCGAAAGCTTTAGTATAACACGTAACAACTAAGTAAATCATTTCTTGCCTAAGCCTCCTCATGTGTCTAAAACGATAAAGAAGAAGAGATCACCCATGAGTTCATTACTTCATCAAAATTAATTCTCATTTTTTAAGAGTTCAAAATATATTCAAATATAGTATTACAGACCATTTCAATTTTTAAGATTTAAACGTACGTGCATGATTAATATATAATTAAACTTCATAATTGCTTGTTGGTGCAAAAGACTAATTAAGGAGAGTATGGTCAAAGATGTCGGATTGAGCTCTAGCATGAACCCTAAAATGGTAATAATTATACATAGGATTTATTTAAAGAATGCTCTAAGGGCATTTGTTAAGTTTTTATAAATAAAAAATTTGTAACATTTATTACGGAAGTTGATCATGATTTCAATGTTATTTATTGTATAAATTTTTATTTGTAGAAAATTTTTCAATAACTATATTTATTGTAGCTTAAGAAATATCCTTTAAGTAACTGTTAGAAAAACCCTTATACATAAGCCAATTATGTACAAGTTTGAAATGGTATGTGCCATTAAGCTGAAATTCACATATTAAATAATCCCATTGACTTCTTGTAGTTAATTATATATTAATTTCTCCCCATATACTTGCCATGCACGTATCCATAAGTGAAAATTTGTTCATTGTATTCATCCTGGTGGCTACCTTATTATATATAATAATTTATAGTATTATGTGATTACCAGTCATATTGTACAAAACATTCAAATAACTAAAGTCAAATAATTAGTTATGTATGTTTTCATTTGAATAATAATAATATTTTATGATTGAAATTCTTTTTTATTTTATTAAACAACAAAATTATATGTTCTAGTCTTAAAAGATAATGATAATTTCAAAAAAAATTCACAAATGATCAACTCTAATAAGTGGTGAAGAAATCATTCAAACAATTAGTTATTATAATAATTTTTTATTTTCTCTTTCTGTAAGTTAAGTTGTTTTTGTTTATGAATAGAGACAAATCAAATTAGGTTATTCATGTATCTGTTAAGTATATTGTTGTTTGTAAAGTATAGAGAGTGAGAATAAAAATTAAATTGTGAGCGAGGAAAACCATAACAAAAAGGATAATAATGTGTTTTGTAAGTGAGGAAAACCATAACAAAAAGGAAAGAGAAGATAAAAGAAATTAAATTGAAAAAATAGAGATTTACATTTTATATAATTAACTTATGAGAAATGTGAGATAATTAGTGAGTGATGTGACAAGATGATATAATTAAGAGAAATGATATGAAAATTAATTAATGAGTGATGTGATAATATCACTTATATATAATCAAATATCAATCATATTAATTATATCTTATAAATATTAATTTTGTACCCAAATTGTTGTACGAATTAAACAGCGCATGTTATACTAACTTGATAAAATTAATAATTTAAATACGAATTTAATAGAATCTTATCTTCCAAAGACAGAAACAAGAATTCTGAAAAAAGAAATAGTTAAAAGCCAGCTGCTAGACAATATCAATGACGAATGTAAAGTTAAATGCAATGATATGAAACGCAAAGGCACTATATATGTAACCTTCTTCTTTTTGTCACATGCATAAAACTAATCATTGTGCAATAAATTATTATTAGAATTTAGGCCATTCAAAAGGACCAACTATTCGGTCCCATTTTCTATTAATTACCATAATTAATTATGTCATCCAAGCACGGGCTGTTGGCAAACCCATACTTTGCAGCCCAACTCGAAAGCTTTAGTGTAACACGTAACAACTAAGTAAATCATTTCTTGCCTAAGCCTATGTGTCTAAAACGATAAAGAAGAAGAGATCACCCACGAGTTCATTACTTCATCAAAATTAATTCTATTTTTTAAGAGTTCAAAATATATTCAACTATACTATTACAGAACATTTTAAATTTTAAGATTTAATAAATTTTTGAGATTTGAGAAAGGAAATAGAAGCATGCTACCAAACAATATGCATCGACACTTTTAAGGGGTTGGCCTATGTATAGTAGTAAAAAATGTGTATTATTTATATTGACTTTAAGAATTTTAATTTTTTTTTTTTTGGAGAGATCCTAGACCGTAATATTTTTTCATAAATTAACCAGTCTCAACGTGAATGATTTGTCTTTGAACAAACCACAAAACTAATAAATTTTCAGGATGAGCATTTTCTAACCTGAACACTATATGACTTTTACTTAAATCAAATAAATAAACACATTGACTACATCTCCAAACATAACTTGGCACCAATCAAAACATACTATAAATCCTATTCAAAATTGACTGTTATTGATATAATTAATACCTAAGAAGTCTTAAATTTATTGATATAAAATTGTTCGGATTAGGACCTGATTCAAATTTGACAAAATATGATTCGATTTTATTTGGTTTATGTTCCGTTTTATTTCTTCTTAAGGTTAAATATATTAGACTTTGTATTATACTTGAATCGATTTGAGTTCTATTAATTTGAATACAATGAATCGCAATTCGATTTGAACTAAATATAATCGCAAACTGCATAATATTTAAGTGTATAAAAATTTGTTCATTCATATTCAACCAGACATCTGACAAACCAAACTGCCATCCTTAATATTTGTAGTATAAGGACAATCTTCATGTGAGAGACCCATAATTCAAGTTTCTCACTTTTGTCAATATATATATCAAAAAAAAGGCAAGCCGGTTTCCATAATGGGGGCATTGAGTGTTACCTCCACGCACTTTCGGAGTAGTGGGATTAGAAATGTTATATATTTGTGATCATAGTTACGCCATGGCCCAGTTCATGACAAGAATATTTATCAATGTATGACTTAATTTTTTTTTTTTTAGTAAGCAATGTATGACCTACTTAGATAGTTAGTCTTTATGACAGAAAAATATAATTATTTGAGTATTACTCCATATGACAAGTCATATTTCTCATACAAGAGAATTATGGATGTAATTTGACTAAACTTGAAATTGATGTGGGTGGTCGTCTTACGAATATTTTGGAGAAAAGAATAGGTCAGACAATAAATTTTCAAACGCGGGGGCATTGTGTTGATTTGAATATTCAAATTTTTTACATAGCCAGCCTAGATAGAGTCTCTGACTAATTCCACCAATATTCGTCAACTTAATAATTAGAGGAGTGGAGGGTGTCCAAAATCTAGGGCTATAAATAGGAGGTTGAGCATTCAAAGGTGATATATCAACCAAAACTTTACAAAGCTTGAATTCCCCAAAAAAAGAAGCATTTCAAAGTTCTCTACCTTTAATTCATTCATTCATTCATCAAATTTGTTTTTCATTTTCTAATAATCAATTAGCTTTCTTTCTAATGGAGAGAACAAAGTCATCCCTTTTGCAAATTCAGCCTCCAACTTATGGAGACTATATCACCATTCTTAGCATCGATGGTGGTGGTATTAGGGGCCTCATCCCTGCCACTATTCTTGAGTTCCTTGAATCACAACTCCAGGTAGATATATATTGTAGTCGAAATATATATTAGGCCTCAAATATATTTAAGTTTTTGGGTGACATGATTTTTACATAATCAAGTTAAAACATTTTTTTGATAAATTGGTCGAGATTTTGATTATGACACTCTTCTTTTGATGGAATGAATGCAGGAGATAGATGGTGGAGAAGCAAGGCTTGCTGACTACTTTGATGTAATTGCAGGAACAAGCACAGGTGGTCTTGTAACAGCCATGTTAACTGCTCCTAATGAGAAAAAACGTCCTCTTTTTGCTGCCAAGGATATCAAGCCCTTCTATCTAGACCACTGCCCTAAAATTTTCCCACAAAACAGGTATATATATATGTTCATTGATTCCTGCTGGCAAATAAGGTAAATAATTAATTTATGTCTTGTTTAAAATTAAATCGTTATTATTTGAATTGTGCAGAGGCCTCTTTGCACCTCTGGAAAAGTTTTTCCGAGCAATGACAGGGCCGAAATATGACGGAAAATACCTTCATAAGGTTATCAGAGAGAAGCTCGGAGAAATTAAGTTGCATGAGACCTTGACCAACGTTGTTATTCCAACTTTCGATATCAAGCAGTTGCAGCCAACCATTTTCTCGTCTTATCAGGTATAGTACATAGATATTTTAATTTGTACTTAGTCATCCACTTGGACTTGTGTAGAACAGAAAAGTCATGAGTCGAAAGTACATTATTAACCTTAATAGGTGCTAGGTCCTTGTTCATCATGCTAATTAGATCCATATATATTACGCAGGTCAAGAAATCTCCATGTTTGGATGCTCAGTTGTCCGACATATGCATCAGTACTTCAGCAGCACCTACTTACCTTCCTTGTTACCACTTCAAAAATCAAGATCCTGAAGGAAATATACACGAATTCCATCTTACTGATGGAGGAGTTGCTGCAAATAATCCAGTACGTACAAACTTAATCTTCAATTATCATTCATTTGCTTAATTAATCTTTGGACTTGACTCATCTTTGAGTATGTTAATATGTGATGCAGGCTTTAGTTGCTATAAACCAAGTAACCAAACAGATGGTCCAAGAAAATCCTGATTTTTTTCCCATCAAAGCCCCGAACTATGATCGTTTCCTAATCATATCAATAGGCACTGGAGCACAGAAGAACGATGCAAAGTACGATGCTAAAATGGCAGCCAAATGGGGAACTTTGGATTGGTTAACGCACAATGGTTCTACTCCATTAATCGATGTATTTACTCAAGCAAGTGCAGATATGGTTGATTTTCATATTGGTGTTGTCTCTCAAGCATTTCATTCTGAAGATAAATACCTTCGGATACAAGATGATACATTGGCTGGTACAGAGGCTTCGGTTGATGTTGCTACAAAAGAAAACTTAGAAAAACTTGTGGAAATTGGTGAAAGATTACTGAAAAAACCAGTGTCCAGGGCAAACTTAGAGACGGGACAAGCTGAACCAGTTGAGAATGGTGGCACCAATGAAGAAGCTCTCAAAAAGTATGAGATATATAAATAATTAGTAGTGATTAAATGCTTCTTCTTTTTTTAACGAAAAAAATATACAATTATTTTATGCATGGTCTAATTAAATAATTTTCTTGCAGGTTTGCTAAAATACTGTCTCAAGAAAGAAGACAGCGAGAGATGACATCACCACAAACTAAGAACAGATTTTAATTTGATTATCCAACTCATTGTCTGAATTAATTATTGATCTGGATCAAGCATAGGAGCTTCAAGAATAAATTATGATTTTTTTAATTTTATTTTTAGTGTGTAATTCTTAATTACGTTTGAGTTGTGGTAGAAAAATAAATTAATGTTATTTGTTCATTCTTTTATGTAAAAGAAAATTATTTAGTGACAAATTATTTACCTTCTAAATCTTATATTTATCTTTATTTTTTGTTTTTCAAAAGTAAACGTATATTGCATCACTTGTGAAAGAAATACAACCAAATTCCCAATCAGAAAAATAAAATAAAAATAGACACATAATTAATGAGCTTTTTAACTGGATAACACTAAAGAAATAAATTACTTGTTCATTGTATTTATCTTAGTGGCTTATATAGAAAATTATATTACTTATATCGATACAATTAACATAGTCTTTATTTTTATTTACATGATTTTATGTTATACATTATGAAGACAGTCAGAAATTGATTGATCATGATTCATATACAAATTTGACACAATTTATAAATTATACACACACATAAAAAAGTCACTTAAAATATCTGATAAATTTCTTATTTTCTTGGCCTTTTCTTTAAAGCAGACAATACAAGTTGCAAGAAAGGATATCTATTGAAGTTACTTAGTTTTATTTGCCGTTTTGTCGTTCCTTTCCCTTTCAATAAAAAAAAATATAAAAAAAAAATTGTCCTTCTATTGAAGAGTCTAAGGGTGGGCAATACCTATAGGCCGGGTTTGGTCTTTAAGATTTGTTAAATTTTAAGAAGCCCAACTTAAAACTCCTATTCTCTAAAACACCGTTTTGTGGTATATATGTATGGGCAACTACACGCAATTGAAAAAGAAGTGAAAGCTATATTATAATTTTTAAATTAATCACTCAGTTGCCTGGTCAAAAAACTCAGGGTTCTCTTTAAATTGTTGCCTAGTCTTTACTTTCAGTGGCTGCCCACTTTCTTTATTTGCCTAACAGTACTACTAATTTCTTAATTCTTCCTAGTTAATTAGACTTTTCCTAATTATACTAATCAACAAACAAAAGTAACACTAATGCATGTATTAATCAAACCCCAGTCACCAGGCACATCCATCCATAATGCAATAATTAAATAAATAATTATTTCATGATTTATAATATATAATAAAATGATTTTTTGTTGTTTTGCTTTTGTGTTTCTATTAATTCAAACAAATAAGTGAAATAATAGATAATATAAGTAATTCAGTAAAACATATATAATTTAAATTAATACTTTTTTCCGTCTAAAAGTCATTCTACATTACTAATTCTTACTTTTATGAATACTCGGTCTTTACCACAGTGTAATTTATTATTATTTTATATTTATCAATTTCTAAAAATGCCAGGTTTTACAAGTCAAGACATTCACATTATATAATATGCAAAAGAAATTTTATAGTGTATAATAAAATGAGTTTTTTAAGTCTAAGTAATGTGAGAGGTTATCACTCCGCGTGAGAGTCTAGAACTTAACTTTTGGTTATGACCATCTTACAGACCTAACTCTGATATTATGTTAAAATCACATATTTAAAATCAATCAATCAATTGACATTATAGATATGAGCCCATATTATTATATATTATGTTATAGTTAGCTCTACATCTAAGTAATATGAGATATTACTCCATTGAGACTAAAAACACTGCCTTTTGCAAATCAAGACATGCAAATTATATAATATGCAATATAAATTGAAAATTATTGTAATGTAGCAATTACATCTTATCTTCTTCATTAATGTATTTAGCTTGACAATACAAATAAAGAATAAACTAAAGCAACTGGAAGAAATCAACTTCAGGTTCAGCCAGCCAATAATTAAAAGAACAATTTGGCTTTGCCAAAACCGCCAGCTAGTCCCGTGCATGCATGCTGGTCTTGATCATAATCCTCTTATAGTCTAGTCTTACCTACAATTCTTCTCTTGAGAGTCTCACCTGCAAGTCTCCTCACAAATAAAATCCATGCTTAGCCAATTCAAATTTACTTTCTCGTGTGCAATTAAGGAGGATATATAACATTTGGTCAAATAATTGAAGCACATTGGGTTTGTTGGGTGCCTATAAATACAGATTTTACATCTTAGAAACTCAATCCATTCAATTTAGTTCATTGATTTATAAGATCTATTCATTCAAAAACACATTTTTTTTCCCCTCATGGAAACAACAAATTTGGATTCACCACTTAACATTCAACCTCCAACTTATGGAAACCTAATTACCATCCTCAGCATTGATGGTGGTGGCATTAGAGGTCTCATCCCAGGAACTATCCTTTCCTTCCTAGAATCCGAGCTTCAGGTTCAATATTTTCAATTTAATTTTACTAATTCACATTCATCTCTTGCATGCAAATACTAATTATATATGAATATGATTATGATTATGCATGGAGCAGAAGCTGGATGGTGAGGATGCAAGAATCGCGGATTATTTTGACGTGATTGCCGGAACAAGCACGGGTGGATTAGTGACTGCTATGCTAACGGCTCCCGATGAGAAAAACCGACCCTTATTTGCAGCCAAAGATATCAAGAAATTCTACCTTGAAAACAGCCCTAATATCTTCCCACAAAACAAGTAAGATTATATGAACTTAATCAGACATTATGTAATAATTATTTAGTTTGATACACTACTAATTAATTAAAAGAATCTTTTGCAAAAACAGATCCTTGTTATTTCCACATGCTGCAAAGGTCATCAAAGCAGTATCAGGACCAAAGTACGATGGAAAGTATTTACATAACATTATAAAGGAAAAGCTAGGAGACAACAAATTGCAACACACATTGACTAACGTTGTCATCCCAACATTTGATATCAAGTGCCTTCAGCCCACCATTTTCTCTAGCTTTAAGGTTCATCACCTTCAATCTTCCAACTGCTAATTGCAACTTACCGCAAATTTAACGTCAATTTTTCATGAAATTATCTTTCGATGTGATATATAGGCGAAGAAAAATCCAGTCTTCGATGCCTTGCTCTCAGATATATGCATTGCAACTTCAGCAGCACCAACATATCTTCCAGCTCATTACTTTCAAACCAAAGACGCCGATGGGAAATTGTTGAGAGAGTTTAACCTTATTGATGGTGGAGTTGCAGCTAACAATCCGGTATGTATTATTAATTCAATTTCTTAAAGCTATATTTGATTCTTTGTCAAGTATATAAAATTTATATTATGTCAGACCCCATCACCTATGATTTTAATTAAATATATAATAATTCTTTGTCCAACTTTCATATTCTAGACCCTAGTTGCATTAAGCGAAGTGACAAAACAAATTATAAGAGGAGACCCAGATTTCTTTCCAATAAAACCAATGGACTATGGACGATTTCTGGTGATATCCTTAGGAACCGGTTCGCCCAAATTGGAACAAAAATACAACGCAGGGGAAGCAGCGGAGTGGGGTGTTTTGGGGTGGCTGACCAACGATGGTTCCACACCTTTAGTTGATGTGTTTACTCAAGCAAGTGCTGATATGGTTGATTTCCACCTCTCTGTTGTTTTTCAAGCCCTTCACTCTGAGAAAAGCTATCTCCGTATTCAGGTATACATACATGCATTCATAATTATTTTTTCTTATAATTATTTGATATCACTGTTAATTAATTTTAATTAACCCGTCCGGGGTAATTATGGAAAATGCAGGACGATACCTTAACTGGGGTATTATCTTCTGTGGATGTGGCCACACAGAAGAATTTGGATGATCTGGTTGAAGTTGGAGAACGTTTGTTGAAGAAACCCGTTTCTAGGGTTAACTTGGACAAAGGCACATATGAACCTTCTAACCATGAGACAAATGAGGAGGCTCTCAAAAGGTATTAAACAGTTTGGTCCAAACTAATTACATTAATTAATTTACATGTAATATTTTCAAATCTCAATTATATATTAATTATGTTCTAATTAATTTCAGCTTTGCAAAACTGCTATCCCATGAGAAACGAGTTCGTGAAGTCAATTCACCTCATCCTCATGGAAAAGTCAATTCACTGCCTCATCAACATCATCATGGAAAATAGCTTTAAATTCCAGATTTAATTCGGAGCTGCTACATAATTAAGTACAATTGTTTAGCATCGTCCATTGTTTCTTTGTTTTAATTTCTTGAAAATAAAGTCCAAATTACATGGTACTTGCAATTTGCCTACTAGGTAACATTGAACAACACAGTGCCTATGATGTAAACATTTTTATTTGTTTTTCTAGCTATTTATTTTATTGGGGTTTGATCAGTAAGTGTGAGATATTTTATGAATAAAGTTCTAAATTTTATTAATATCCTTCAAAGGATCATATGGTTGACAAATACTTTTCAATAGCATAACTCTAGATCCACAACTTGGGCCGAACAGATGGATCCACAAATTGAATAGTCGAAAAGCGCGAAGCTCAAGCTTTGTCACACGTTGGCAATATTGCAAATGTTCCAATTCTGCTCAGCCTTACGGCCCAAATCTCAAACCAAATTAGGCCGATACGCCCAAAATAATTATAATTAATACACAACAAATACACTACAAAATAAAAACAAAAATAATAACATTTCTTTATTTTTTGTTCACCTACCAATATTACACATAACACTATCCTCCCTATATATATATTTATATTCTTTTATACTTTTTCAATAATTTTATCTTTTTTCTCATCTTAGACAAAACCCTGGCCTCTTTTCCTCTTCCTCTACTGTTCTCTCTGTCATCCTCTTTCCCGACTCTTATTTAGACACTCAAAACCTTAGCCTCTCATCCTCACTCTCGACTCTTATCTTTGCCTGTCCCCCTCTCCCATTCTGCCTCCATACTTGACTTCATATCACCTTCCAGTCCTCGCACATCACTTACCTAGGCACCAATTGAAAGAAATTTCTAGACTCTGATACCTTTCAATCTTCTTTCTCCAGACTACACCACCATTCACCTTAAAGCAGACTGTTTGGCATCCACCATCATGCCTTTATTTCATTGTCTCCTTTTTAAAGGCCGACTACTGAATATAACACCCTAGATCAAACTATCTGATATGCATAACGACAGCATCAACCTCGATATCTTTTAATTTCAAATTCTGAATGAAACTACAATTATTGAAAACTAAGAAGTCTTCTCTTGCTCTCCTCAAATTTAGGTACCTTAAAAAGTAGAACAATAATAATTGTACATATGTGTTCGGAAACCAAATAATGAATCATGGGCCTTTACTTAAAGGCCATGAATATTTGGGCTCTTTTCAATGGGCTTTAAGCCCATTCCTGGTAAGAAAAGGTAAGGCCGTCAAATTACAAATACTTCACTTTGCGTCTCTGCCAGAAGCTAATACCAAGCTACCATATTCCGAAAAGTTTTGCTTTGAAAGAAACCAGTTTCCGATTGGCCAGCAAGAGCAACTAAGAGAGAAGATGTCAGGTATGGAGAGGCTTCATCGGATGTTTGCCGGTGCAGGAGGCGCCTTGGGCCATCCACCTCCAGATTCGCCCACTCTCGATACCTCTGAACAGGTCTATATCTCCTCGCTCGCCCTTCTCAAAATGCTTAAACACGGTAAGCTTTAAGCCTAAATTTTGTTTCTTTTTTATTCATCGAAGTTTTTTAAACAGAACCGAGTTTTGGGATTTTGTTGTTTATGATAATTTTGTATTTCAGGCCCTAATTAGGGTTCGGACTCTGTGTTCGAAATTGTGATTGGGGAGCATTATTATTGCTTACTTGAGTTTATTAGGGTTCGACCACTTTCTTTTGTTGATTTAAAGCGGATCTCAATGGCTGAATCCAAGATTGTTGTTTCTTTTTTCTCTTTGCCAAAAAAGTTTGACTGAGCTATGAATTGTAGGAAGGGCTGGGGTTCCAATGGAGGTGATGGGTTTGATGCTGGGAGAGTTTGTTGATGAGTACACTGTTCGCGTTGTGGATGTCTTTGCAATGCCGCAGAGTGGTACTGGTGTTAGTGTTGAAGCGGTAGATCATGTTTTCCAGACAAACATGCTCGATATGCTGAAACAGACTGGACGGTATTTGATTTTATCTTTTTATATTCGTCTTATTGTAGTTTATGGTATTTCTTGCATGGATCCATTTTTTCTCCTAGTCGCTGTGAAAGTCACCCTTTTTTTGAGTCAACACATTCAATTAGGTGACAAGAAATAATTTCTTATTGTTACCATTAGAAATTCGAGTAAATTCAGGAGTAACAGATAAGAAGCTTCCACAAGTTTGTCATTTTACAAATATGGAAATTCTGATATGTGAATTAGTGTGTGTTTGTTCAAAACATTAGTATGTTCAATATTGTTATCCAGAACATTACATATAATGACACTGCCGGTGAAAGTAAATTTTTTCAATATTCCGTACCCAATGTACTAAAATTCATGTTGAGGTACCCGCTTCAATAAGTTGAAAACAGAAGCCATTCGTGAAATGGTAAACTATTTAGAAACGAAAAAAATTGAAATATAATAAAACATATATTATAGTAATTGTAAGTATATAACATGATTAATTTAGTACATTTTTGCTCATAAATACATATCAAAGTAAAAAACTTATATAATTGAATGTAAGTTCAAATTGCAATAACATTCAACCCTAACATTGGGAGCATTTAGGAAGTTTATATATATATATATATATATATATAATATTAATGTAAAACAGTTACATAAAATATGAATTTTACTTAACAAGGAATTTATGTAATTTTCATCAAATTTTACCAAAATCAATTCATTTCAAACGAAAAAACTATACATTTTCTATGGAAATAATTCGCATGTTTCGATGAAAAAGATATCATTTCCATTAGAATTTTACATTTCATTTATGAAGGAGTGTGTTTCCCTTCCATAACTGTGGAAACAAAAATGATTTGCCCGTTTCAATGGAAACAAAATGAATTTTAGTTTCTTGATTATACCATACCCTCACTCTTTAGGTAATAAAAATAAAATTAAATAGTAGACTACGTAAAGCCTTTTGTTTTGCAAGTTGTTTCTCATTCGAGATCTTGGAGTGAGGATAAATGAGAAAAGGTAGGAAGTGAGATGATGAAGTAGCCTGGGATGAAAGGCGCCAAAAAGGCTATAGCTTGAGTGAATTGAGACGACAGTTTTTGAAAATACTACTAAATATACTATATTTAAGACTATACTATACATAATTACACTAGAATACAAAACCAATATTTAAAACAAAAAAACTAAAATTTGACACAAATATTGAAAGTATGCAGGGTGATTCATTATTAGATACTTCCTTAGTATTGTTAATAAGATTTTATTATACCATAAAAAAATTTAAAATTTTATTTGTTATTAAGTAGTAACTTGCAAAATTTATAAAAACATTTTACAATATATTTGCTCAATTTTTTGTGTCTATTTATACATCTTAAAAATAATATATTAACAAAATTTTGTATTTTTTTTACCACCATTATTTCTATTATTTTTTCATCTAAACATGAAGACTAGTTTGTTTCTTTAGACAAGAGTTTTGGACTGAGGTTGTTGGATTGGGCTTAACTTTCAAAATAGAAAAAAAGGGAAATAAGATCTTTCATTAAAACGCATCATTTCTTCTTCCTTCTTTCCTTTTTTTTTTGCCTGTCTTCCTCCTTCTTTCTGAAGCACTTGCAGAATCAAAGTAGAACAGCTCGGCGACTGCTAAGGAACGACTTTCGATGGATCTTCTTCCTTCACTCTTTAATTTTTTTTTTTTTTTGTGAGTCTTTCACCTTCTTCCTTCTTCCTTCTTTCTTTATTTATTTTTTCTAGCCTTCCTCCTTCTTTGTAGTTAGGCACTCGCCTAAACCGACTTTCGCCTTGGTCAAGGCGGCCGCCTAGGTGAGAAAAACATTCGCTTGACTTAAGTGGACTCGCCTAAGGGTTGTAGGGGCGGTAACCCATTGCCTTGCCTCGTTTGGTCGCCTAGGCTAGCGCCTAGAGCGCCTTTGACATAACTGGGTTGGAGCTAATGCATTTTGTTGCACCCTGCTTGCTTTGAACAAATCTAGCTGCTGGAATGACTTGTAATATGAGTACGTAGTTCTTTAACATTTAAAAAATTATGATAAAAAGAGGATTTAATCAAAACTATAAATAGTGTCATAGATTCTGTTGATAATGGTAGCAAAGAAAATTTTTCCTTAGCTAACAACTTGTGTCAAACGGCTCGTCCTCTTTTGAGAATAACAGAAGCTTAGATCAGAGGTTCATAACTTGGTGAGTGTATGTCTGAATTTTCAAGAAGTTTTAATGATCAAAGCTTTCACGATTGACTTTCTAATGGTTCACCTGGGGTATCTTACTCTTTCTTTGTTAGTTTGTTGTGACTGTCAATTGAGCTTGATTTTCACCTCAAATTTAATTTGGATTAGTTAGCTTAAACTTTGACATGGTGTTGCAGGCCAGAGATGGTTGTGGGATGGTATCATTCACATCCTGGATTCGGCTGTTGGCTCTCTGGCGTGGACATTAATACACAGCAGGTGGCACATTTTTTATTTTATTTTATTATGCAATATGCACTTGTTGTCCTGCATTGACTGTTTGTGTGGTTAGTGCTGATTTTGAGTAAGTATTCATCTGGCAGAGCCTAGCACTTAACATTGAGGTCAAGTTCTTGTTCTTTGTTAAATAAAATAGAATAAGGAAAATGATTGCAGGCTTGATTGGTATATCAAAGTCTATACCCATAACCTTTATTTATAGTAAATAATAAAACATTGACTTCCACATCTAAATAATGTGGGACTACACAGTACAATAATATTATATTTTTAATATTCTCCATTAAGATGGAGCATATAATGTTCAATCTTGTATAAATAAAACTCAATTATCAATCTCAATACTCTCCCTTACTTAGAACTACCTAAGAGCAATAGGCCAAGTTTTAATCCGTTTGATGATAAACTAAGAAAAATAGGTCAAGCTTCAATACGTTTGATGAATGTACTGGTACCCGTGAATAATATTCATGTTGGCTAGAAAGAGGCTTAGCCAGATTTTCCCAAAAAAAAAAAAATGGAAAAAAAAAAAAAAGAGCACTATTGGAAAGAGGCACAATAGGATTTTCTAGAAAAATAAAAATAACACTGCTGGAAAGAGACATAACAGAAAAATTCATGAAAGTAAACCGTCAAATCCTAGAATAAAAGAGACTTGAAAAGAAAAGGGGTTAAGTCATTTTTTAGACGAAATCAATAACTAGGGATAGAGAAAAGTGGAAGTAACTAGGATTAAAAAGAGGAAATAATTAGGCTTGAATGGAGGAAATAACTAGGCTTAATGATAGATGGATGCAAAGTCATTTTTTTTCTTTTTTCTTTTTTCTTTTTTTCATGTGGAGACTAGAGAAAAGAAAAAGATGAGTAGGGTTTTGAAAATCGGGCCAAGATCGGGCTTGGGTTTTAAACCCATTCTAATATTATGTTAAATAAAATAGAATAAGGAAGAAGATTGTGAGCTTGATTGAAATCTCAAAGTCTAAGCTTTATTTATAGTAAATAATAATAATAATAATAATAGACTTCCACATCTAAACAATGTGGGATTACACAATACCATAATATTATATTCTTAATATTCTTATTATTACTTATTATAGTATCTACTATCTACAACTGGCTATGAAGCACGGGTACTCCAAAAACCTTAAAGAACCAGTCCCTGGGGCATACCGGGTGCTGGGAGGCGTGAGGGACGCCCTGGTACGTCCCCATGAATTACCATTAATTTTTTTTATTTTTTTTATTTTTGGGTGCAGCTTCGGTACGACTAAAAATTTGTGGTGCGGCTTCGGGACAGCTTTGAGATGGCTTCGGGACGGCTTTAAGGCTTATATCTAAGCCGGTGCTTTGTTAAAAAAAAAATGAAACCCAGCGTTTCTGCTTTTTCCTTTCATATATTTTTTTTGCTTTCTTGCTAGTTGCCTCATTCTACTTTTTTTTCTTTTCTCTTTTTATGTATATAAAGCCCTGTTTCTATGCCTTATTCTACTTTCTTTTTTCTGATTTTTTAATGTATATAAAGCCTTTTTATTCTCTTTTTATTTTTTTTACAGCTATTATTTTTGTTCTCTTTTAATTTCCTTTCTACTTTTTATCTTTATAAATATATTTTTAATGTATATAAAGCCTTTTTTTCCTTTTTCTATTTTTTTTATAGCTATTATTTTTGTTCTTTTTTAATTTTACTTTTTTTTTTCTGTATATATATATATATACATGTTTTATAATTTATATTTTTAATTATTTAATTTAACGTATCCTTGCCGTACCGGTATCGTGATTTTTGAAAAATGACGAATCGCCGTACCCGTATCGTACCGTACCGAAGTACTCGTGCTTCATAGACAACTGGTTGGTGTAGTTAGATGTTTTGTGAAAATATCTGTTATTTGACTATTCTACTGTTTTTTTGTGGAACTCCTCGATGTCTTACATCTAGGGCAGCTGCCAGCTTTTTCTACAAGATCAGGGGGATATTCCAAAAAAATAGTAAACTACTTTCTGAAACGTGGGTTTCCAATTTTCTGAAATTCGTGAAGAAAAATGTTGAGTTTTTCTTTTTGCTGATATCATATGTTTGACACTATAAGAAAGCAAACTTGGAATATTCTTCTCTTATCAAGTGATACAAATTTGTGCAGATTGCTCATGTTTATTGCTATAGTTCCACTTCCAAAAATATTGTCTACAACTGTAGATTCTAATATGAAGAATTTTGGGATCTGCTTCCATCTAATTGTCTACTCCACCTTGACACTCTTGAGAGAAAGTGTGGTGGTGATTTTGTTTGCTAAAGTCTTAGGAAGCTTTTAGATGTGTAGTTAGGTTTGAGTTTGATTTTAATGAATTTGAATTTTGTGCAACTAGATAATGTTGATTGAAGTTTTCAGCTAGATAGCAGAATTTGTTTGCAGATACTATTTTTGAATTTAATGAAGTCAGCTGTGAAAAGTAAAAAATTATTTTGATACGGTCACTGGTCAAAATGTAAACTGTTCATCTTTTATATTATGCAGAGTTTTGAGGCTTTAAACCAACGGGCTGTTGCTGTGGTGGTAGATCCAATTCAGAGTGTTAAAGGCAAGGTTGTGATTGATGCCTTTCGGCTTATTAATCCACAAACTATGATGCTGGGTCAAGAACCAAGGCAGACGACATCTAACCTTGGGCATCTTAATAAACCATCTATTCAAGTGAGTGTGGTGCATATACTTCTCCAAAAGTATATTTCTTTTCTTTCTTATCGAGTGTGTATATTTGTGTTTTGAATATTAATTCTTGTCCTTTTCTTTAGGCATTGATCCATGGCTTGAACCGACATTATTACTCCATAGCCATTAATTATAGGAAGAATGAGCTTGAGGAGAAGATGTTACTTAACCTTCACAAGAAGAAATGGACAGATGGTTTGACACTTAGGCGTTTTGATACGCATTCCAAGACGAATGAGCAAACAGTTCAAGTAAGTTGATGTTTCATGAAGCTGAAATCCCCCATGTCTCCCTGGCCCCCCCTCCCCCCAACAACACACACGTTTGGGGTGGCAGGGTGGGCCGACCTCTCTTTATTGAAAGACCTAATGATTGGTTAAAAGTTACTTGATGTTGGTTTGTTTGGTAATGCAGGAGATGCTAAACTTAGCTGTTAAGTACAACAAGGCAGTGCAGGAGGAGGACGAGCTGCCTCCAGAGAAGCTTGCAATTGCAAATGTGGGAAGGCAAGATGCTAAGAAGCACCTTGAAGAACATGTTTCTAACTTGATGTCTTCGAACATAGTTCAAACTCTGGGAATGATGCTTGACACAGTCGTCTTCTAGTGTGTTCAAATCCAGTAGACTTCCGTTCGGTCTAGCAGCAATTGAATGTATTTCGTTGACAGTTTGTGCATGTATTTTAATTGAAATTGTATTCTTGATTTTCTAATTTTTCGCTGTGAATTGCTTCACATGAAGTAAGCAGTTCCATATTACTTTTGCTAGTGTTTATTATGCGAAAGGTAAAACTAGATTTAGTGGGAAGACAGGTTTAAGGAATCTGCATTATTCATTTGCAAAATATACAAAACAAAGACATTCATCTTGAACTTTTAAGAAGCCTCATCGCCATAGCAAACAGGGAACCAATACTGACTGCAACATCTTATTTTTATGGGCTGTGGCACCGTTTTATTACCCAAAAGAAAAAGAAAAAAACTTTTCTTACCACATTTCGCACACAACCTTCCTATTGAAGCTTGTCTTGGTTAAAGAAGGAGGCCAAGCATTCAATCAAGCTCTTAGCTTTCTCGGTATTGGGGTTAAAGATATGAAAAATGTGGTCCTCCCCTTCAGTTTCAAAGAAGTGGACCGTCCCTTCCCATCTGCTGTTGACCAGTACTTTATGGTAAAGCTTTCCTCTATCCCGTAATATGTCTTTTTCTGCAACAATAACAAGCACCTTACGACACCCCAATCCCTCGAGACTTGGTGCTCCGTCTGCAAATGGGTTAATGAGAGGATCATCATTCCCTTTCTCAGATGGACACACAAAATCCCACCACTTATCCACCATAGCTTTTCTCACAGGGTCTCTGATCTCTACTCCAATTGGCTCTTTTCCCCAGAAATAGGGATGCACCATAGCAATACCCTGGACCTTCAAATTTGGTGTTGACTCAGAGCTTAGAGTTTGCAACCGTAAGGCCATGTGGTGTGCAATATTAGCACCAGCACTATCACCTGCCAAGAACACCCTCTCAAAGTCAACGTAATCCTTGAGCCACTCTTCAAGGCCTTCACTGTCATTTCTCCTAGTATGCGAGGCAACCCATTGAAGTGCAGCCCAAGAGTCCTCGTATGAAGCTGGAAGTGGATGCTCTGGGGCTAACCTGTAGCCCACTGAGACAGCAACAACGTTAGCCTTGGCTACAAGCTGGTTGATGCTGTTATGGTACAGGGGATCAGAAGGAGAAGATATGCAATATGCTCCCCCATGGAAGTATATGAGTAAAGGAAGCTTTTGCTCAACTGGGTTGGTGAAATTGGGACGGTAAAGCCTTGCTGACACACCAGTTTCTGGGATTATGACCATGTCTTTGGACATAACGTTGGTGTCAGAATCAAACCCAGCTGGGACGACTTGAATCCCTACAATTCTCTCAATGGTTCCATCTTTATATACCCTTAGGTAAGGAAGAACCTCTACAGAGATTTCTCGTTTGCCTGAATCCATTTGAGAGAGAGAGAGAGAATACCCGGCAAGGAGAAAGCAAGTACCTTTTATAATGAGACGGGCCCCATGAGTGGGGCATTTGTTGGAAAAGTGCTTGGTTCAATTTTTTTCTAGTTGATATTTTTGAATAAACTAGACGGTTGCAGAAAATTAGGCATTGATTGATACAGGGAAATTGTATTCTTTCTTAAATTAACCCCAAATATGTGGAGGAGAATAATATATATGTTTGAAGTAGTTCTAGTCAAAAGAAGCAGTCAACAGCAATTTCTTCATAAACTGGCGATATTTTGAAGTTTCTGTAAGCAAGCAATGACACGTTTTTTCATTGGAGATAGCTCGATGTGATGTCAACTTCAGTAGTTAAATGATCCAATCAAATTAAGTTTTTAATGTGTTTTGACAATTCTTTGATCATATTAGGTCTAGATTAAAAGCTGTAACCAAAAAATAAAAATAAAGATTAAACTGATTGTATTTGGATCAATATGTGAATAAACATAAAATTATATAAAAAGTTAAGAAAAATATAAGATAAATCTAATTCGAATTGAATTATTGCAAGAAGAAATTGGATTATAAAAAACTCATATCCAGTTTTATAGATCGTAGATAGAAGTCTTAAGTTGGTTCAAAAAAAAGAAATTGCTGGATCTTTTGGGCTGTGAGCCAGAGCAGCATAGAGGAGATACGGTCTGTGATTAATCAATTGGGCTTTTAGTCCGTTACCCAATAAGACTAAAGCCTACACTAACTAATCCAATCGCAAAACCAAATAATTATAATTATTTTAAAAGAATCTATAAAAAGTGTAAAACAAAACTCCATTGCAGCGCTGGTGAGAATAACAGGAACAGAAATGGAGAAGATGGTTGCGCTGAGATCACTGTACAGGTCAGTCTGCTCCAAATCTTATCGGTTTGCTTCTTCCACTCAACACCAGCTCCGCCGTGTCCCCCTCCGCCACTACCACCACCAATACGCCGTTCGAAGCATATTTAATCTCCCATCATCTTCTTCTGTCATTGATTATCCTAATCAACTCCTGTCAGGTACTTTCTCTAACTCTGTCAGTTTTTCTTCTTTCTTTTACTTTGTTCCATAGATCCAAGCTATCTAACTATAATAGATTAATATCATCGAATATAGTTATTTGCATGTAGGGATTTTATTTCCCAGTGAGATGAAATTACGTACCCAGAATCAAATGCAGAATTAGATTAGGGTTTACCCTACAATATCAATCGGATTTCTTAGAAACCAGAATTATTTGAATTTTGGGTTGCGTTTTTGTTTTTTTTTGTTTTTATCAAAGGTAGAGTTTCATTAGGGGATTTTCAAGTTGTCCATAAGATATGGCAAGCTATTTGGGACAATCCCTCCGGATTAGGAAGCTGCTGCAAGACTTGGATAAGCTCAGACCAGCAGGAAACCATATTTGAAATGCCCAGATTTTCAGATTGAATAAGTAAAGTGGGGAGAGCCCAAACACTGTGGCTGTAACCCCTAGGAGTGAACAAGTGAATTTCAGATTCAGGAGCTTGTCCACATAGAGGGCAAGAATCATCAATATGGGAAAGTGTTCTCTTGATGTTAGATTGCGTTGTTTCTGTTTGATTATAGGTCTAGTTGGCTACTTCGATACTGAATTCTTAAGTATCCCCAAAAAAAAGTTGGACAAGAAAAAAGATAGAAGAATATTTGCATTCCATGTGTTTTTGCCAAACCAATGCTTCTATTTTTGTCATTTTTCATAGGTTGATGTTTTGCAAGTGGCTTACTGGTGATGATATGCTATTTGAATCCTAAACTGTTTCAAAAATTTGAATTCAAGAACATGCTTAAGATTATTGTGTGACCATGCAGAGGAAACATCTTTCATGTTTCTGTATTATGTATTTGGTTGCCAAAAATAAGAAGACAACTCAAGTTCTGTAGGAATTGGTGTAGAATATGCCATTTGAAATATTATCTTAGAATGAAACTTAGTTGTATCAGATGACAAAATTAAAGCTGCTGTAAGAATTTAACATGCACCATAACCAAACTCTTATCATAAAATTTAATTTATAATTCCTATGTCTGAATAGTGTTATTCGAGAGTGAATCCACAGCTTCAAGACTTGTAGGTGCATTGCAAGGAGTACTCAACATGCTTTTCAATTTATTTGAGGTGTAGTCACCATATTGATTGCCATGCATTTAGTTAGTCTAGAATGGCTGTTAATTGCTGAGTCTGCTTTTTTCTGCATATCTTCAGAATGCAGGTCTCCTCTTTCAATGGGAACAGGAAACAGGCGATACTACAGTGAAGATGTAACTCACATACCTGCCATAAAAGATCCTGAGCTTCAAAATGCTTTCAAGGATTTGATGGCTGCAAGTTGGGATAATCTTCCTGATTCTGTGATCCATGAGGTAAAAGCAGCACTGTCTAAAAGTACTGATGACAAGGCTGGCAAGGAGGTTGTGGAAAATGTTTTTAGAGCAGCTGAAGCAGTTGAGGAGTTTGGTGGGATCCTCGTTACTTTAAAGATGGAAATTGATGACAGCATTGGACTAAGTGGTGAGGTATACAATCTGTTATAGAATGATTACTTAAATGTATTTTCTTTCCACTCCCTGTTAATTAGTTTAACAATTGGAACTTTTCCTGTAGAATGTAAAGCCCTTGCCTGACCATGTAAGCAGTGCACTTAATACTGCATATGATCGCTACATTGCCTATTTGGATGCATTTACGCCTGATGAGACTTATTTGAGGAAGAAGGTTGAGACAGAGTTGGGAACAAAGATGATACACTTGAAGATGAGATGCAGTAACCTTGGTTCTGAGTGGGGAAAGGTATCAGATATTTTTGCACACTTATCCTTCAAGCGATCCCTGCAGTACATGTAGATTACTGCAACAGTGTCCTCTTAGTATTTACTAATTTCAGAAAATATAAAGCCATATAACTCAGATGAACTTTTTTTTATTATTAACTGAGTTTCTTATTGCAGGTGTCAGTTCTTGGAACTTCTGGACTTTCAGGTTCATATGTCGAGCAAAGAGCTTAGAAGCATACATGTAACTGTCGATTTGCTTAAACGTGTTTCCGAATATCCGTATGACTTCAGACAGACTGATGTATTCTCTACTAGAAACTTTCTTGGTCAAGTGTTTAATCCTCTTGAAATAAGAGCTTATCTTTGTCAAGTGAATCAAAGAAACACCGCAGTATTATTTGTTTCTCAAATTTTATTTTATGCTATCCTATGTCACACGCTTGAAGGTAGTTTATTTTAACTTGAATCAAAACATGCTTGCGTTCTTTTAGTTTTTTTTTTTTTTTTCTCTTCCCTTTAAAGCCATAGCTGAATCATACATAATAGTAAGAAAGATATGAAATGAAAATAACTCTACAAATACATGCATATTTAAGCACTGTTGTCTTTTAGGCCACAACTATGACTTGGAAGGAGATTTAGGCGTTGGAAGTAGCAGTTTTCGTGCATAAACCAAATGGCCACCCCTCACAATGATAGAATCATTGAACGCGGCAAAAAGTCATGGAACTCAGTTCCATTAAGGCTCTGTTTGGTTACGTTGTCTGGCTTTAGACACGGACACGGGCTGTATAATATGCCACAGCCGGCATCCCACGTGGCATGGACCACACTCCAAGAAGCGGATATTACTCCGAAACCTAAGAATACTTCTCGGACGTCTGTCTGGGACCACGCTCTTACTATTTTTTTTTATACCTTATATCTTTTCATTTTATTTTCTTTTTGTTCTTCTGTTAATTAAGTTTTTAGTCAACCCAATTACATTAAAAATAAATATTTATTTTATTTTTCTGTAATTTATACATAAATTAATTTTCATTTAAATCATGATCACAAATTATAATTTTTTGATAACTCATATATTAAAAATAAGATAAGATATATGTCATAGTTTAAGACTATAATTCTCACCTCACCAACAACAATGTAAACGGACCTTAAAAGGTCAAATAATACAAAAATTTTGTCTTCACAAAATAAAATGTTTCACAGCCACAGCACTTAAATAACATGAAAAACAGCTTCTAAGTTCTAACATATAAAATGTACCCTTTTTTTTTATTGTGGTTCATTTGACAAGTCTCATGTTTTAGGGGTAAACTTTACACACGGTCCATTCCCAAATAAGTAGGATGGATTCAGGGTTTTGACAGATTTATATAACCAAAGTTCAATTCGATTTATATTAAATTTGGATTATTTTGATCGAGATAATAAGGTTTGACTCAGTTTCAATTAGTTTTATTAGAAATAAGATTGATTTTAGTTCCATTATAATCGGGAATGTTCCACCTTTATAATAAAAATATATATATATTCCTTTTGTTTTCATTTAGATAGGATGAGGTTTTTTACAGGAAAAACATAAAAGGTGCTGAATTTCCATCAGATGAAAAGAATATAGAGGGATCTGATTCTTATAGATACATAGTCTCAGTAAAGTCCAAACCATACTGCTACCTGATAAATTTGCTGAGATTGGTATTCCGCCAAACCATGACTGCTAAAGCCTCCTACAATTAATATATTCTTTAAGAAGATATATTCGTATATGCGCAACAAATGAACACGAACTCAAACAATGCCCGTTCATATCTAACTCAACCAAAGCTTCAACAATTAGCTGCAATAAACAGTCATAAACCATGAAAAAGCACCCATTATTTATTTTGGAGATCTTTGCAGTTGCTGAGATGGATGAGAAATCAAATATTGTAGCTTTGCAACATTAGAGGTCTCATCTGGTTGGCATCTGGAGAGAGAAACATTCAGAGAGTGCAGAGCCTCATCAAGCTTGCCTCTAGCCAAGGCCGCACACCCTGCCTTATAGGTTTCGTCTGCCATTTGAACGTCATATTGAAGTGTCAAACTTGCATCAGAGCTCTTCTTTGAGAGAGGGGAGAAGGACAAGTCAAGGAGAGCAGTGGCACGAGCATACTCAAGAGTAGAAATAGCAGAATTAGACTCTGCTATTATAGCTTCAGGTGTGGCAGGGATGTTCTTCACACCATCAAAGACACTCCAACAAGGGCTTCCTTCACTGGAACACATCTTTTGTTGCTGTATCGTGATTGTGAAATTAAGTCTAACTAACACACTCAATCCTAGTTTGAAGTTGTGCACGTCTTGCAATCAGACTATGGTCTGACCCCTTTCAAATTAAATGAAAACTCGGTCAATTCCAATCCTAATGGCTCAAAAAGAACAAGAACTTTGCAATAGAATAAGTCACGAGCTTCCACAATCCCTTAAATCATAATAACAGGAAGAAGAACAAAATAACCAACCTCAGCAGCAATAGACGTCAATGTTTTAACAAGCTCACGTGTCCACCCTAAAATTCAAATTGTATAGTTTCCAATACTCTATTAATTGTATTTATATTTGAATTCATCTATTGAATTCAAATTCGAATTTGGATATCTTTTCAAATTTAAAATAATATTTAAATTTGAATTTCATTACATAAGATAATATTTATCTAAAAATTTTATGTTTAAATTTTTATTCACACTATTTTTTAAAATCTCAATCATCCAAATAATTAATTTTGAATTTTTATTACTTTTTGATTAGTAAATACAATATTATATTAAAAATATATCATATTTTAATTTTTATTCTAAATCTTAACTGGAAGCCTAAGCTTAATTCTAATCTTAATCTTAATCCTAGCTCTAATCCTACCCCTACACCTAACTCTATCCTAATTCTAATTTTAATCATAATTTTACTAAAATATATTTTTTTAAATTGTTGTTAACAAAAATTAAGAGAATTCTATTTGGTAGAATTTCTTAGAAATTATAGAGTATTCAAATCCAAAGTAAAAAGTATAAAAGTAATATATTTTTTAAAAATTGTAAAATAATACAAATAATTATATAAAATTATTATTTTTATCAATATCAAATACTTAATCAAATATTTGATTGAATATCAAATCAATATCATTTGAATTTGATTTATATTCAAACTCTAAAAAGTATTTTTATTAATTTAAATTCATATTCAAATCGACTTCACATTTGAATAATTAAATCGAATTTGAATTCAGATATTGAATTGTGCGATTTGAATTTCAATCGGTGAAAGTTAGACATGGTCACCAAAACACCAAAAAAAAATAAAAAAAATTCAACAATACTTTCATGCTAAGCAATTCTGGCAAGCGCACAGGAAGAACCAGTTATTCGCTCAGAAAAAAATGCACTTTGTATATAAAAAATTACATATTGGAAAGTGAAAGAACAAAACCTCCACATGAAACATACTGCATCTGCTTGCGATAACAACGAAAAACACAATAAACACTGGTCTTTTTCCTTGGGGGTAACAGGATTCTCTTCGCCCATGGCCCAAATGGTCCCGACTTACTGCTACCACAGAGATTAAGCAAATGTTGTTTGGGTTTCAGACACACCGAAATCAAATAATCATAGCAAGGGCCAGAGTATTCATCTACTGAAGGAAAATTGAAAACAATATATTCAAAATGCTCATCATTGGAGCTGCTTCTATCCGAACTGATTAATAGACAAGCTTGCAAAGAACAAGATCCACAAGGAAGAAGAATGGATGCTGGTAAAGTATCGGAATTCTGTAAAGAAATCTTAGCCCCATTTCTCATCAATGGATACCCCATCTTACTCAACTCCAAAGAGTCTATAGAGAAATAATCACCACAACGGCACTGGTAAAACAACTCTAAAGCTTCTCCTGCTTCTTCAACCATCATATTGTCTAAACTTAAAGCTTCAGCAGCTTCTGCAGTTATGATGTCCTGCCTTGAACCTCGTAACTCACTATCATAAACCACACGAGAGCTTGAATTGCTTAGTATTTCCCATGCCTTCTGTACTTTCAAAAACCTCTCTCTTGATTCTTTATCAGGGTCGGATGCCTCAGGGGTCTTGATTAATTTATCGGGATGCGAATTTAGTAAAGCATTGCGGTAGCTTGTACGAATTTCTTCATAGTTTGCATCTTCCTTTACATTGAGAATTTCATAATGGGTCTCCTGAGCAGAGTACTTGTCCAGTAGCATTGTTGGACACTTCTTGTTAACAGATTGCTTTCACTGCAAGGATATTCATACAATTTCAAATCTCAATGTAATGAATCTCAAGAACGGAAAAAGGTCTGCACATCCAGTCATTTAATGAAATTAACAAGTCATATAACATTCTAGATATCTATAGAGAACTCCCCAATTTTCTAGCAAGGTTCAGTACCACCTGTTCCTCACAGCAAAGAACCACAAGGTATTGCTGCTGCATATTCTTTATTTTCTTGATGATAATATACCGGAAGAAGAGAGCGAGCCTTGGCGCAATGGTAAAGTTGTTCCTTTGGTGACCTGTAGGTCACGGGTTCGAGGCGTGGAAACAGCCTCTTTGCAGAAATGTAAGGGAAAAGGCTGGGTACATGTGCGCCCACCCTCCCCCTACCTCGCAATAGCCAGGGAGCACTTTGTGCACCGGGTGAAGCCCTTTTTATAATATACCGGAAGAAATACATGGTAGCTATCTAGGCTCCAGCATGAAAGCGAAAAAATTGCTTTGCATGAGGATCAACTAAAGGTTCTCCAATTGAGAAAGTTCAAAAGTACGAGATGATCCAACAATACAAGTTACAAAGAGATGGATTTATTGGGCAATCAAGAGAATATTATAAATAAGTAATAGTCATTGTTCTATGTATAAGAACATCTTTTGTTATCACTCAATCTACCATCTGGCAAAGCAACAAGCAAGCTTGCTTCTGGAGCTTCAAGAAGTCATAGATAAAAAATAGCATGGGCGGACTGCGGATGGAAATGAACTCGTGTAGCCCATCCAACAAAGAATTAAAACATTGATGCTACAACTATCAAACAAAAACATGCCCTAACTGTAGGAACAATCGTTCCAACAGGCCTCTTAAAGCACCTCAGCTAGACCTAGCTCTCAAAATCTGAATAAATTCCTCAGCTTGCTACTTTTTTGAAAAATGAATTACCCATGGAATAAAAAATTTAAGACAATTAAGAAACTGGGATTACCAATCTAGATTGGTTGAGAAAAATAAGGTTCACAGCTGAGTGTTAAATTCATAAACGAGCCAGCAACAAGTAATAAGGAATAGAATTTCCCTACTAAAGAATTCTTACAGGGAGGATTTTCCGGGTAATTGATTCTACAACAACGGTAAGACGTAAAACCTAGTGCAGAAACGGAGATAACTACAAAATTTAAATTCCCAAAAGAAAGAAAACTTATTTACCAAAATCAGCGTGGCTTCAACAGCTTTCGGGTTTGATAAATCTAGCTACACAGTACGACAGAGCAGCCCACCCTCCGTGGCTCGTCGCCTCCCAAAGTACTTGACGAATCAGTCGCCGGCGTTGCAATCTGCACTCTACATACGCTGGAACTTCAAACGAAGAGTATTGAGCGTGCGGCGCCTCGTTTATTTTTTATTTTTGAGTTTGAATAACTTTAAAATATCAAGGTTTACAACCATATTTTGATTGATAAATAAAAAACTATATTTAATTTAGATATTTATATAAATATCTATACTATATAAAAATTTCTTTAATTATATAAAATTTTTGTTTCTTAAATACGTTATAAAAATTTTAAAATTAAATAATTACATTTAATTATTATTTTATAAAATAAATATGTTTAATATTTTTATTTATTTTAATATTAATAAGATTGTAATTGTTTTAGATGTTGATAATTTAAAATTTGTCAATAATTATATGTTAATGTTAATTTAGATTGAATTTTTTTAATTTTTTTGTTTGTTTAAAAGGTTCAAGATAATCATAATTTTTTTAGTTCTCAAATTATATTTTATAAAAATATTATGAAATATTAAGAGTATATTTTTTATTATTATAATAATATTATATTAGTTTTTAATTTGTAAAAAAAATTTATAAATTTTCAAGTAATTATATATGTATAGTAATTAAAATTAAAATTTTTAATTTTTTTTATTTAATAAGTTACAAATAATTATTATATATTTTTAATTCTTTTTAAGTTTATAAGTTAAATTTAAAAAAAAATACTATGAATTGAAAGAAATATTATAAGTGTAATATTATGATTATATATTATTGTATTAATTTTTTTTCTATTTTTAGAATTTTAAAAAAAATATATGTTTATATTGTGAATAAATTTTTTTTGAATTTATCTATTTGTTTGCTATCATTAACACAAAATATTATTTTTTGTTCATTAAAATTTCTTGATATATATATTAATTATTGATATACATATATGTATATATTATAAATAACATTTACACGTAACACATCTGCAACGAAAGCTAATAAATTTTTAAAATGACATTATGTAATGACTAAATTGTTAAGAAAAAAAAAATTAGATTTGATTTATAAAATTTATAAAAAATAAAATAAAATAAATATTTAAGAGCATTTTTAATCATTTTGGTGAATTTGTAACAGTAAAATAAATAAATAAAACTTTTGCAGAAACATTTTTATTAAAATTTTTAAAACATTTCTAAGTATATATTTATTTATTTAGAAGTGACTGTAAATAACTTTTTTAACTTATATACAAAGTTTTCACCAACTAGAATATTCATAGATCAGTTCAACCGATCAAACCAACTCAAAACAAAAATTGGGTTATAGAATTTTTCTTGGTTAACGAACCAAATTGAAATATATATATATATATATATATTTAATATAAAAATAATAGCTATTAATATTACTAAATATTTAATTTATATGTATTTTTAATCTTAAAAAACTAATTTTTTTGGTTTATTTCTAAATTTATTAGTTACCAACCTAATCCAAACTCATTTGAACTTAAAAATTAGAAATTGAATTAAAAAAAATCAACCCGTCTAAATTGGTTAAGCAACTCAATCAAACCCAATATTAATTATTTTAAAACTGAAACCGATAATTTTGAATTAGTTAAAATTTACTTAAAATCAATCCAACCCTAACCATGAACTACCAACTTTTTTGTTTTTATTGTTTTTATTTGTTTTGTTTTATTTTTAAATTTTATAGAAGCTGTTTTAAAAATAAATATTCCAGTCACGGACCCCACAAAATTTTCCCATATTTCATTGGTTTCTCAATTAATTTGAAAAATGCTAAATACAAAGGTAATTTTGTTCTGTGTTAAGTAATTCTTATAAATTTTTTTTGACGCGAAGTAATTTTTCAGTGCATCGTAGCAATTTCCTATATGCAATTAAAACCTCCATTACTTATCATGTTATTAAATATAATTATCTTGTTATAAAAATATGATTCCTTTGTTGTAAAATGTTTATTCTGTTGCTAAAAGATGTTTTTGGCAAAAACCGAAATTTGAGGCCATTGCAGATGGAAATGAGCTATGGAGAGACAATAACTTCATAACCTTATTGTTTAGTCTTTTGAGTGAAATTACTCACTAACTTCCAAAAAAAAATTGAAGGTTTTTTATCCGTAGCATTTTCCATCCAATTTGCCCACAAGGGCAAAAAATCCTTTTAAACTGAATTAATTGTTCTTCAAGAAAAACATTAACCAACTCAAAAAACATGTATACTTCAAAGAAAATCAAAAAAGAAAAAAGAGAGGAGAGAAAATTGGAGTTAACATCATGATTAGGAATTGATATCCCCATAAATACAATGAGTAATGTGATAGATTGTCAAAGAAATAAGGAAAGGAAAACCTTCTCTTTTAAGTCACACTCAACTCAGAACTAGACTGACCTTCGAAGAAAAATCCTTGGAGCTGAGATGGTGAGAATCAGAAACCGCATTTTGACAGACAAACAAAAACTCTTCTCATTTCATTTTACAAGAAACAACAACTAGAGAACATTAGTACAAGTATAACCAGCAGGCAAGCATGACAAAGATCTCACCAGAGCTAGCATATTTCTTCGTAGTAGCTCCAGTACAAATTAGCTCTTTAGCTCAAAAGTCATGATACTTCAATTCTATGCTCCTTTTTGGTTATTTGAATCATGAGCTAATAACACCAGAGACCCATGGAACAATCACGGGTGCCGATGGGTGAGAATTTCTATATGATTCAGAATACCTGTCCTTAAAATTCGATCGGGGCTTTTCATCCTGGATTTAAATTAATGAAGAGGAGTTAGATCTAGGTAATGACTCTATGTTGAGGGTTCTTTTTTTTAGCCCAGGGAAAAAGAAAAGTGAAAACCTTCAACAAGGGGAAAGGCAAAGCAGTGAATCAGAGTATAAAAACTTACATATTTAAGCCAGCACTCCGTATGTTTATGCTCATAGATATCTGGTGAATGACACCCAAACTCAGAAGGGCAGTACACCCATATGTTGCATTTCTTGTCACCTGCTTTGGCACGTTTTGCATGGTCTAAGCAAGCCTGACAGCAATCAGCTGCACTATCTTTGTGATGGGTAAGGCCCCATCTTACTGCTGCACCACCATAATCGGTGTGAAGTTGAGGATTGCACTCAGGTGGAAGTGGCCTACCAGGTAAAACTTCATCATCTGGAGAGAAAGTATAATTGGTCAATAAATCTCCACATGGAGACATATTTCTATATTACATGTCGCAGACAAATATGGTGCAAATTTAGCTGTCTCAAATTTTTTTCCTATTTTTTCTCTCATTTCTCATAAGTAATTTCATGTTCAAATGCCACATCTCCTCATAAAAAATTGGAAAACAAGGATTCCCAAAAAAGGGAGGAGACACACGCGTACAGAGAGAGCGAAAGAGAGAGAGCACAACAAAGGAAGAAATTTGATTGAGTTGGGAGATACAGATAATTACCAAACTCTTTCATCCCCTCAGGTAAATCATCATGTTCCTTGTTATTGACTTCAACGGGTATCCAAAGGCCAAGTTTTTCCGAAAGCATGTTCCAGTCAGACTCCAAAGCTCTTATAAGCATCTCTACAAAATTCATAATAAATATTAGATACTAAGGACTTGAGTATCTATTACTAGAGTCCCTTAAAACATAAAACACTAGGAACTTTCATATTTGCCATACAAATTAAACTCAATTATCAGAAATACACAGATTAAATCAACAAATATACCTGTCTCTTCATAAGAGATGGTAGAATTCAGGTTCCCTTTCACCAGAACCAACTTCTTAGCAGCTTTCAGTTTTTCCTCGCGCCAACTTTCAACTGCTTCTGTTTTAAAGAAAGAAATATTACCAAATAGACAAAACTGAAATGAGAAACGCTTTCAATATAACCAATCATCTAACTATTTACATCATCAAATGCCAATACCTATATTATCAGCACTACAAGTGCTCCCAAACAAATGGGACTAGTTCCATGTGCTTTTAACAGTAGAGACATCCTTGACAGAGTATACATTTATCACAGGAACCAATACATTGCCAATGTCAACGATATGCTCACCTTTTCACTTGAGATATTTAGGAGAAAAAAGAAAAAAAAGAAAAAAGAAAAACAGGCTTCTGGCTTTGAAAAGGATGGGTGCAAGTGTTCTGAAGCAGGTCTGAACCTGCAGTGTAGCAGCAAATGCTGAGATATTATATAGAAAAAAGGGAAAAGAAACCGATACCTCATTACCAACATGTACACAAAATGAAATAATATAACAAGTTTATTTGATGACTGACTTATGATTTCATTTTACTTTGCCCTGTCGGACTGAAGTTTCCACATGGCAGTCTACAAGGCTTTAGAGCTTTCTTTCAAAGAATGAAAAGGCCATGTCAAGTAGGGGAGACGTATAGAAATACCAAACAGTTTTGCAAGAAAGCTTTTCTCTTAATCTGTTCAAAGGTAAGCCGACTTTTTACCTTTCAACAGTACACAAGGTTTTCCTCCTTGTCTACTGTTCCCATAATTTTTTAAGCACGGACACATGGTAACCTAAGCCTAGCAATGAAGTTGGTTGGACATGTTGTAAAGATTAGGGATGCTATTATGACGATCCAATTGGTAACCTATGCCTCGCTAATAAGTTGCAGATATAGTAGCAACAAGGAAGGTAGCAGAGCAAATGTGATGCTAGTGGTCGTCGAGATCAGCGCTGGAATGGTGAAGCACATAAAGCTACAGTGATTTCCCATCACTGATTTCTCCATCCCATAGTCAGACCAGCCAACCCAGTTGCACATACGTCAAGACTGGAATGCCAATATGAGATCGATCAAACCTGACTTAAGAGAGCATTTAACAAGGGATTTCCAATTGATTGACTATGGACTAAAGTTAATGAATTATCAGCCCATAACTCCAAAATTCTATAATATTAAGGGGTAATAAGCTTTTTTTTAGTAACAAATGGACATAAAATTCACTAGGCTTAAACAGGAAAGTAGTTATCCTAGCAATATAACAATTCCTAACAGGATAACTAGCCTCGTTTTTCATATCCCAAACGTATTAAAAAGAAATGCATTGTTGCAATGAGCAATCAGCTTGACTTACAAGCATGCACTCACCTAGCTGCTCTGTAATGTTTGCACGATCACTCAAGGTCTTCAGTCTCTGCAGGATCTCATCAGTTATCTTCTGTTTCAAATGCCGAGGCAATTCAATCACTTCTTCCTTGGGAAGTAGCTTTCTAAGTTCCTTCACCTTTTGGAAATTTTTTTATAAAATCAAGTTCAGCTTATCATTGAGGAAGCAATTGCTCAAACAGAACGACTACAATCAAATTTATGAATCTGTCTCAACCAAAGTAACATGACCAAATGAAAGTAAGGAAAGCTTGAATAGCTCTTACCACTTTAACTAGCTCCACTGGTTTTAAAGCCTTACGAATTTGAATTGACTCTTCCATTTTCCGAATCTGATCTGGGGTGTACACAACAACTGAGAACACAAAAAAAACAATATTTACTAAAGGAGAACCAAAATAAAAATAAAAATGGAGTTGCTCAATATCAAACATCATACAAACATTAAAACCGGAAATCCGTAAAAAAAATAAGAGGTGGGTTTCCGTTAGAATCCCCAAATAGCAGGAACTAACTTACCTTAAAACTCCATGCCTAAACCTTTCATTTTCTTTCTTGGGGAAAAACACACAGAGACACTCAAACATGCAAAAAGTTTAAATGTTGAAATGTGATACTTACTATTTTGCGAAACGTTACCGGAGTAGATATAAAGAGAAGCGTATAAAGAACGAAGAAAGCAGAGAGCAACAACAATGTTGATAAAGCAAACAGTAAGAGTGGTTCTCTTATACGAACAACCCCACTTCCCTCTTCCATGAAAGACCCATTCTCCTCTCGCCATATCCCTCTCCCTTCTTCTTCTTCACCCTCATCCCACCATTGCCCACAAAGTCTCTCACTTTCTCTATCTGAAAAGGACCCAATTTTATATAATTTAATCTGAGATTTCCCTCGATTGGATCCCAACAAAATCGAATTTGACTTTTGTTGCAGCACCAGGTTGATGGGGTTCTACTTTCCGAATCTGTAATCCCTTTGCTTGTTTACTATCCAATAAATCAGACAGCAACGAACTGATTTACCAGCTTTATTTGCTGTGGATGTTGCTGCTAATTTGCTCTCAATTTTGGTTTAGCTCGCGGTCTAGTAAGGAGGGCTGCGGTTTGCTAATATGCGCCTTTTGTCCTGTGGCTTTGTGCTGGTGGGAGTGGGATGGATCATCGATCACCTAATTGTCTTCGGTGGTCCCGTGATTGAGGATGGTGGTAGTGCTAATGTGCGCTTGCAATTATCTTATGGCTGCAGACATATGCTAATGTGCGCTTGCAATTATCGTTTTGGTTGCAACTATGTGCTAAAGTGCGCTTGCAATTAACGTAATGGTTGCTAAGGTGCGCTTGCGGTAACAGGTGGCACGTAGTTTCCATATGCCGGCCGCGCGTAATCAATTCCCTCGTGCGTTAAAAGTATCATGGTTAATTTTACAATTTAATCTAAATTTGAAAGGTCGAGTGCTTTATCAACATAACATATAAAGCTTTACCTAAAAAAAAAAAATAATAATTTTAGATGTTTTTCTTGATAAATGTATCTTTTATAAGTTAAAATTTTTTAAAAATAATAGTTTGAATATTAAATTATAATTAATTATCATAATAAATATTATAATTTTTTTTATTTATAAAATGACCCTCATTAATTAGAAGAATTATTTTAATATACAAGATAATTAATATAGGCTTAGTAATAAATTTTTAATTCCATCAGGTAAGTAATTTTATACTTTCAGCAAATAAAGAAAAACGTTGTATATCATTAGTACCAATTATCATCATTGATTTTTGTAAGTATACTAATGTATCCTAATCGTATTTACACTAAAAATAGATCACACACCTCTTAAAAAAATGATAGTTAAGATAGACTAGATTGTCAATGTGATAGATCAACAATAAAATATTCTTAAAATATTAAATCAACATTTTTTAATTAACAATTTTTTTATAAAAAAACACTTATTAAATCTAAATTTAATGAATTGACTTGGTAGTCAATAATATATATTCCATTCTTTAACATACTGGGTTTAAATCATGTTTGGTGCTTGCTGTTTGTGTTTGTTTCAAATGTGATTACTCACATATTATAGACACTTGCAATGATTAGCTGTCGTAGAATTTTTGCACTGTAGTGTTGTGGTACTTAGTATGTATCAAGTTTGTGACTCTTGATCATCTGGCATCTGCATTCGTCTTACGTTCTCAGCTTGTTGTTAGCATATTCATTTTTGAGTTCATTTGCAGTCCTTGTTTGTGTGGATAGAATGCCTGAATTAGGTAGCAAATTTTGGTGTCTTGCCGCTGAAAACTGAGTAAAGGCAACTTGATCATTGGAGCAATCATTAGAAGAGTAACAGTATACCAGCAAAGAAGAGCAAATATTTTTTTTTAACCAGTAAACCATTGTGAGAATCACTGAAGCAACTGGGGAGCAGGAAGGACGTTTATAGCAGTAGTTTAGTGCCCACAACCATACAGTTGGGCTCATACCTGTAATTTGTGTAGGTTGTTTCTTTCCTTCAGAAGCAATGGCCTTTTTTCTTCTGTTTTCTTTGCTCTGTTTCTAATCTGGGTACTTTGTGCTCTAAATTTAGATGAGTCAGTTATCATGTAGATTTTGCAAGTAATAATGTTGAAAACATAGGGATAGAGGCTCAATTGCTATGTTGATGCCTTAGCTTAGATTAGCATTTAGTATTTTCTTAACTTGCATAGAATTGCACATTCAACATCTCCATATCCAACTTTTTTTTCTTTTCAATTCAATGAGAGCCAGGTGCGGTTTCGGCTTCCTAATGTATTGCTTTGGATCTAAAAATGGATTTGTGGATTTGATTGAAAATTTTGCATCAACAGCGCTGACGGAATATTCTGTAGGTTGTAATTAATGGATTCTTCAGGCAATTAATATAAAGCAGGTAATTTTTACGTTATATTCTTGAATTTCAAAATATGCATATGATTATGTTGTAACCATTATTTTTTACTAGATATATCTTCCTTGGACAATAGATATAAATGTAAACCAACAAGAAAACAGAGTAAGTCTAAAGAAAGACAAAGAGGATATGGCATTCTTCAGTATGCACTCCTGATGTACGTTGCAATACAAATTCTTGATATAATAGCTTTAGCTGAAGTCCAATGGGATCAAGTCAAAACTAAAGGAAGGACTCCTTCAAGGGACCTAAAGTTCAACAGTTATTTACAACATTGACGAGCCCCGGTTAAGGGACTCTGAAACTCGGCAGTATCTTGCTCGATTAGCAGCTTGTAGCCATATTTGTATTGTTGCCTCCACTGACAATGTCAATGCTCCTCTTCGTAAGTATTGTACTTATAGAGAATGAATCAATCAGCAGTAGGAATGTTGATACTCGTCTGTTTTGCTCATGCACCAGCTCTATTGGAGGCTGTCTTGATTTTACTATAATTATCTCGTTTTTTCAAGATCTGGGTGGCTCTGCTCTTTTAATGTTGCTATTGAGGATACTATCTATGTTTACTTTATTTCAACTACTTTTAATTGTAGTTACTAGTAACACCAGAAAGAACCAATCATTATTCAACTTTGCATGATCTCCTGGCGCAACATTATGTAAGACCCTGTGATCATTTGCTTATATCTCTTGTTCAGAGCATACAATAGGACTAAATGTTTAATCCTTCTTGAAAAGTGGAGAACTGTGACTTATACAAGTAATGGTACATTGGTATGCTTGCTTCTTCATACAAGTTACTTACACAGAAGGTGTCAAAACATGTGGTGCTGTTAGAAAAAATCTCTCTGGTGTCTGTCACTAACTTTATCTTGGTTTTGTTCGTAGTTTGGGACAAGATGGTTCACATCCAGTTCAATTGGCGCTGGCATAATGTTTCTAGCTACCTTTGCATCATATAAAGTTGAAGGAATGTTCTTCCCTTTTATTCTTGTACATAGCAGTGCCAGCCAAACTGTCAAAACGGCTACAATAGTTTACCAAGTTTGACAACTAATGGCCAAAGCGCGTTCAAAGTTCTTGCTGAACATCATATGTATCATCCTGATGAAGGCAAGCAGCAATCATTTTCTTGGTGAATGGTGATTTGCATGTAAGAGCTTAAGTATTTTATATTTCATGTTGCTATAACTTTGCAGGGATGCCAATCAACGACCTTTATTCAGTCTGTCGAGAAGATTAAAAGGCTGAGCTCAGAGATCAGGAGTTGGTGAAGATTAAAAGGCATTCTGACGGCCAAGACTCCCTTACATTCTTCTTGTTACTGAAGGGCTTGAAAAACTGCTGCTCAAAATGGGTCAGTAAAATTTCTTATGCAGAACACCTGCTTTCTGGTGGGGCAGCATATCTACCCCATCAGAGGGAGGCATTGAACTAATTTTTTGCTAATTTTTATTTCCCCTAATAACACTACTTACCTGATTGTGTTGTGCATCTAGGTCCAATGAATAGACTAGTATTAGATAGTTGCTTTATGTCAATTATTAAGCCAAACAAAACGTGCCTGTCATAAATAATTTTTCTTTTGACACACCATAATTCTTAGATTTGGATCCTTTTGTTCTAATTTATTCTAATCTTATAACTTTCACTTTCTTTTCTTAAAAGTATATTTTATTATAAAAATAATTTAATTCTTATATTTTGAAACAATTTTTTCTTATTCTTGAACAATAATAGAGGATCCCATCCAGAATTAGTGGTTATTGCATTGAGCTAAATAAGTAGATAAGGACAAAAGAAAAGAAAGAAAAAAAGGGAAAATATAATAAAACAAAATATCGTGTTTATCCAACACACAGCCGCGTCACGATTTTACATCGCAAGCGAAATATAGCAAGCATGTGTGATGTGTGAATTTCCCTTGAGGGCATTCTAGTCATTATAGCTTACACGATAGTTGGATTTGGTTGTGACATCTGGACAACTGCAATTTACTGAACATCCAAACTCCGGGTTAAAGTTTTAAGCCACTGCAATCCATCTCCGTATAATAAATAATATTTACATAAAATGCTGCAAACCTAAAAGTCAGCAAGACACGAGAGAGAAAGCGTATCTGATAATCTGACTCTGCCGGTCTGCTCTTGCCCTTGGATCCGTCCTCTGAATTTCCTCCATTTGATTGAATCCATATCTCTGCAATTCCCGGAAGCTTTTCTAGTTATCTTAGCTGTGAATTGAATTTTTGGAGTTCTGCTGTCTAGAGGATTGGTATATTCCGTGGAATTTGAACTCCCCGGAAAAGAGGAAAATGTGGGGATTCGGAGGTAAGTTTTGTTGGGGAAGAAAGGAAGTATGTGAGAAAGTTGAAGGGATAGTTGTGGTATTCACATGGATGCTAAGTGAGGAGAGACACTTAAGGAACTACGTGCAGCTCTACTCGTCTCTTGGATGGAATTCAATTGTTTGCCATTCTCAATTTCTCAATATGTGAGTTCAAGTTTTGCTAAATTGGGCGTCCCGGACTATTATGATTATGTTCAAGTTTTGTTTCCTATGTGGGTATGGTTGAATTTGACTTGGTCTTTACATCAATACACCTGATTATATTTGTGTTTTTATAACTTAGAATTCGACTTCAGTTTTCAATTTTTATTTTCCTTGGTGTTTAAAACTTCTAGCTTCTTGTTTTCAATCAATGCCAGTGCTGATTTATACCGAAAATTCGTACTGCCTAGTATTTGGTTTAGCTGGGGTCTATTATTGACGGTATAGTGCGTGGAAGCCCTAAACTAATTTACTGTGTGTAAGTGGAGGGTGGGCGGTGGTTAGTGTTTATGGACTAGTGTAATTAATTACTGATGGTCCCAGTTCTATTTTCCACCTGCAATAAATACATTTACATATCAGACTGGTTGGGTTGTTCGGAGTCATGAATTATGTTACACAAGGGAAACTGGAAAACTGCCTTTCTGTACTCAGTTGTGTTGTGTTAAGTTTTGCATTTTTTTTGTTGGATTTTTCTATTTTATGCTGACTGGCACATGATAAGGATGATTTAATACTTTATTTATCTCAATTTTTATAGGAATGTATTCCTATTTATTAATCTTAGAGTCTTTATTTTATACTAGAACACTAATAGCCTAAACTAATTTAATATTTTAATTAAGTAATTATTTCATATAATTTTAACTCAATTTAGGGTTGGGGTTGGGGTTAGGGTTAAGGATTATTTAATATTTTTATTTATTTATTTTGATTTTAAAAATTATAATTATAATAGAAATAATTACTTAAATAAAATATTGAATTTCATTTAGGGGTATGATTGTAATGGAGACTCCAAGACTAATAAATAGAAATTTCTATAAAAATTGAGAAAAATAAGATATTAAATATTCGTTATTACGTGCCCAATGGGCATAAAATAGAAAACCCTTTTTCTCATGTACCCAAGATTAGTTTTGTGGAAAGTGGTCATTAGGACATTGTTGTTAGGAAGGAAATTAGAAAGAGAAATACATGATTTTACTGGTTATTACGTTGCTAGCTGGTTAACATCTTTTTCAACTTAAGATGTGTTTTTGCAGTATGATAAATTAGAATGCAATTATATAAAAGTTGATTCTAGTTCTTATTTTATTTTTATTTTTTTTTCTCGATAGAAGTTGATTCTAGTGTGCAAAGCAAATTACTGGATAACCAAATTCTAGTTTGAGCCAAAAATTACAAGCCTGTGCACTTATAATATCTGCCTTCAGCATTTTTACACGGATGTGATATATGTTCCATTTGCCACTCCAGTGAATTAGCTAGAATCTGTTGCTTTCCCTTTTCTCCTCTTAGACATGGAGCACGGAGAATCTCTTGGTTATACGCTTTTACATATTCTTTGTAAATAAAAGATATATGCTTTGGAAACAGTGGTCTTTAGTGTTCTTAATAGTAGTCTGTGGCTGCTATTCATATGTTAGCATTTAGAACTGAAATAGTGAATGTAAAGGCATTTAGAGTATTACATGAAGTAATAGCAGTTCCTCCTCCTCCTCCATCGGGATTGCAACTTGTAGGTGATGTTTCAGGGATTTCCATAACTGGCATTGTTTCCATGTAATTTTATTTTTTTTTGTTTCTGGGCTTTTGCCCCATTGCTATCAAAAAAGCGATGGAAGTTGGAACCTAATACTTTCAATTATCTTCTGGTTTTAGTTTATGAGTGCATGAGGTTTTATTTTTGGTGTAGTTTGGTGAGAAAGGAACTTAGTCTTTTTTTCTATCAGACACGAGGAATACACTTAGGCTTATACTTCTTCTCCACTAGTTGTGTTAGAATGACCTCACCTCTATCATTTTATGTTTATTCTTGGAAGTGAATAGGTTGTTATCAATAACATTCTTTACCCATCTTCATTCTGGATTTGAGTTTCATTTTTCTGTTTGCCCAGGTTCTTCCCTGAGAAGGCCACAAGTCTTGCAATTGACATTCTCAATGAACTTGTTGAGGTCAGTTCTAATTCTCCAAGTACCAGGTGAAGGAATTTTTATGTAATTCATCCCAATCAATTGTATATGTGCCTATGAATGAGCTTGTGTTGAGACACTGTAAGTTGTGGAAGATTAGAATATTATAGTAGCTACCTTTTCTTGTCTGTCTAACATTGTCTAGATTCCAAGCAACATCAATTTAATAGTGATTGACCCGTTCCTTCTTTTGGACGAGACTTTTACTCTTGTGTGAAATCTTGTTGAAATTGATTTATGGTTTAAAGTTGACAAGTTTCTTAATATATCAATATGCAGGAATTGAAAATTAGACCTTGCCCTGTGGTCTTTGCATCATTTTCAGGTGGTCCTAAAGCTTGCATGTTCAAGGTTCTTCAGGTAAGCTATTCTGTACCTTGCCCCTCCACTTCGTTTCTGTATGTGCATGCCAGTATTCTTTTTCCTTCTTCTGTATTATAGTGTTTTGGAGAAATATCTGAGTCAATTTCCTTCTGTTGCAGATTGTTGAGGGAAAATGTGAGGCACAAAATCTGGTATGGTTTGTATCCTTTTGCAGTTCGAGTGAAGCTATAACATGATTAGTTTTTCAATCTTTTAAGTTGCTGAGGTTGGGTCTTCTGGAATGATGTAATGTGTTGTATAAGTTGATCTTAACAGTCTGCGGATGTTCCTGTTCTCCATAAGTTAAAATGGCCCTACGTGTTGTTGTCTTCTAAAATCATGCTTTGGAAAAGTTTGTTTTTCTAGGCGACATGATTAGTTGCAACTTTTTTTTTTTTTTTGTCTTTATTACTTTATGGCATTGTTGATGACTGTAAAACTTCAATTTGTTTGTGTTTTCAATCTTTTTTCATGTAAAAGGATGACTACCGGCTCGTTAGAGATTGTATTTCGGGGTATATCTATGATTCTAGTCCAGTTGACTTTACCAGTGATTTGGGCACTCGATTTGTTCTACACCCAACAGTTTTAAAAATGTCCCATCCACCAAGATTTGCTTCGTGGGTGGCGAATGGAATTGCATCTGGTCTTGATGCCCTCTTCCTGAATAGATTTGAATCACAACGTGCTGAGTATTGGCAGACTCTCTATTCCTCTGTTGTAAGTAGCCAAGGATACGCCACAAATCAGAGTTTTTACATCATTTTCCTTTTTTCTTGCTTTTCTGTTGGTAATGTGTTATTCCTTTGCAGAGCATGCAAGCTCCATATCTCATTTTATGTTCAGAAAATGATGATCTTGCTCCTTATCATGTTATTTGTAATTTTGCTCAACGACTGAAAGATCTTGGTGGTGATGTTAAACTAGTGAAATGGAATGGCTCTCCTCATATAGGTCAGTGTCTCTACTTAATTTATCAATTGCACATCCTTTTCAGTTTTCACCCCTAATGGGTGGGCCTCTAGAATCAGAAGGGAAAACCTTGATTATAGTCTATTCTTTCTAAATATTCAAAAAGTCAAAAATTAGTTATTGTTCGTAGATGCCTGGTTGAACTATAAGAACCAGTATGTCAGTTACAGATATAATTGTGAAATATTATTGGATAATATCTGGCATGCCATCTCATCACCAATTTATTATGAAGCATAAACCTAAGGAACCAAATCAAGTATAAATAAGCGAAGCTGCAAGCACGTAGCATGTGGCTTTAAATATACTAGATTTATTCGGGTTTCATGCAATGCACTAATTGTTTTAAATTTGGTTTTTTAAATATTTATAATTTTTCTTTTTCTTTATGAGATTTATTATTAACAACATTATTAATTTTATTTTAAAGGTATTAGTTTGAAAGAGAAAATTAAGTTGATCTAACATTAAAATATTAATTGATGTGCCAATGTATCTTGATATGTGTCATTGTGTCAAGCATATTGTATACAGTGAATTTTTAACTGTTAAAAGAAACATTTTGTTACATAGATTTTCACTTTTAATTTTGAATATGCACTATGCATATATTTTTTCTATTTAAGCAAAAAAAAAAAAAAAAAATATATATATATATATATATATATATATATATTTATATATAAAATTGGCATCAATATGACTTGCTGACTTAATTTAAACATAGATTTATTTTTTCCATAATTGATCAGTTCAGTGAAGAAATCATCCAAAAATTAGTCATTATAATAGTTTTTTTATATTATATTTTTTGAAGTTAAGTCATTTTTATTTATAAATGAAGACAAATTAAATTAGGCTATTTATGTACTTGCAAGATATATTATTGTTTGTAAAATATAGGAAGTGGGAGTAAATTAAGAATTTTTGTTTAGGAAAAATAATTTTACAAAATATTAAACAAAACTGCAAAGATGAGAAAGATTGGATAGAAAAAAAAAAGAGACAAAACAAAGAGGAGAAGATAATAGTAATTAGATTGAAAAATTAGAGACTTATATTTTATATAATTATTTGAGTAGAAATGTTAGACAATTAGTGGGTGATGTGTCAAATGATATAATTAAAAGAGATGTGGTAATTATGTATCAAAAAGAAAAAAAAAATCTTTATAACTAGATATTGCTCGGCTTGTGAAGTTTCATTATGCTTTTGTCTCAGGTCATTATCAGCATCATCCAATTGATTATAAGGATAATGTGTCTGATATACTTGGCAAGGCAGTTGCAATTTATTCTCAAAGAATTGGACAACTTGAAGGAGAAAGAATAGGCATAGAGGGAGCAGAGGATGAAATCTTAGACCCGATATGTGAATTGAGGAAAACTGCAGTGGGCTCAACTAGCTTTCAGGGTTTTGCTCTTGCTCCTAGTGATAATTTCTTGCGCAGTTCAATGGAGTATTGTGAGGGTAAAGACATCGGGTCAATGCAAGACAGCCACAGGGAAGATTTGATTCATTTGCCTAACCAAACAAGCATCAATGCTCGGGGGGTTCTTGGCCAAATCCTGTTTGATGTTTGTGTTCCCAAGAATGTTGAAGAATGGGATATACGGTCATCAAGTTCCTTCAATTCACGACCGCTTGCTGCTACAAGGAGGCATGCCCCTTTTATTCCTATCAAATGCATGAGGCGCTCGAGATTATAGGATTGCTTGCTATGCTAACAAGGTTTCAGTTAGAGAATTCTTTAGTGGGTTAGGTTTGATATTTGGTCCAAAGCATTTGCTGTGTAGCAAGGACATAAGGATGGAGGAACGGTTTAAGGCTTTAAAGTTTCTATCCTCTGACAAACTCTACAGCTAAGATATGCTAAATTTTGTATTTTTACTGAGATAACTGTAACAAAATAAGCAGACGCTGTAGATGTAATGTCTCCCTCAGATGCCAAAGTTGAGAAATAAGACGAGCTTTCATAATGATCCCTGTCCATTCTTTGAAACCAGTTTTCCTGTATCCTCTATTGAATGGGGCAATGGTAAATCTGTGACTTTATGCCTTACAATTTAATTTTGTCCCTTGTAAATAATGCGATTAAGGATCTGTTTCTTTTTGTTGCCCTTGTAAAAAGAAAAGAAACTGAGAATCATATGGATCCCTCCTTTGTATTTGATCTTTCCAGAAATTGAAATATTAATTTATTTAGAAAATTATATTTCTAGGGGATAAATGACTGCTTGGGAATAGGACATTCTTTTTATGAAACCAAATTGGTTGGATGGAGGGGAGGTAATGTATCTATTATTATTATTATTTTTTAATGGAGGGAGAGGAAATACTCTTTCAATGGAGATAGGAGAAGGAAATGTATTTTATTATTTTATAAATTTTTTTAATAGAGGGAGAGAAAATATCCTTTCAAATCCAAAAATTTTAAATTTTAAATTTTAATTTCTTTAAATTATGAGAATTTATAATAAGAGAATAATTGCTTTACAATATTTTTATTGTAGTGTCAAATATATATTTATTTTTTATTAAATACCTATTAATACTTGACTAAAATATTTTAAAAGCAAAATCTTAAAAATATAAATACTCTATACTTTTCTCTTCAATTCTCGAAAAAAAAATATCTTTTATTATTTTCTCTAATATCTTAATAGTTTTTTAAATTTTTAAATGAAAGAAAGAATAAATGTAAATTTTTTTCTACTCTCTTCACATTTTTCTCAATTTACTCTCTACTATTTTCTCCACAAACTCTAGGTTTATTTCTACAAAGGGAGAGGAGAGTAGAGACTATAATTATTAAATTATGTCTCTTCATCATTTCTCCTCAACTTCCAAAATATATATATATATATATATATCTTATTCTCTTCTTTGCTCCCTTTCATTTTTTTTTAAATTGCCAAATAAGAATTATGATAACCTACTCTCCATTTCCTTGGTTCTGCTCTTCTTCCGTACCATCTGCTATCCTTTCCTTATATAAACTCCCAAATATACGAAAAGAAAAGAAAAATTGGCAGAATCGTCGACCATGTCACACAAAGTCACCTCCACCGTTTGATCTATGAGACGTGTACTGACTACAAAGATTGATTTCTGATGTCCAATAAAACTTCACCATTGAGCTAATTTAGTTCACCGCTCCGGTAGCGCTATCTTGGCCAAGTTAAGTGGGAACCTAACGGTCGACTGCAAAGGCTCTCTGGTTAGCCATTGTCATTTGAACCATTATTTCTCTTTGTAATACTTCAAGACTGGAAAACCCTTCACAGAAGCTAATACCTCAAATTACCTGAAGCATATAGTAAAACCCTTGAGAATTCTGATTGTTTCTTGAGAAAATGGTGATGTCATATGAAGAATCTCGCCGCAAACGAGTAGAGGAAAACAAAAAGAGAATGGAAGCGCTTAATCTCCACAAGATTTCTCATTCTCTCAAAAAGTCCTCCTCTCCGAAAGCTTCTCCTGTAAATGCACTCTCCCTCTATCTATTGGTCCACTTCTCTATTGAAGTGTTGGTTTATTTACTCTGTTCGATTTCAGGCTAAGCAGGTGAAACCTCGCTCGATGGAGAAACAAGTGGTCGTGGTAAGGAGGTCCAGTCGTGTAGCTAACATGACAGCTCCTGTTTACAAAGAAGTGAGAAACCCATTACTCACTTGCAATTTATAATGCACTCAAAGATGTTTATTTGTCACATTGTGTTACAGACCCTAGAATCTAATACCCTGTAATGTCAATGGTCGTTAAATTATTTTGGGGATTTTATGTTAATCATTAATAAAAATATAATCTGGCTTTTCTAGGTGACTATTCATCGTGTTGCAATACCTAGAAGGTATATTGATCCAAACATTAACTCTTCGTGCGTGATACATATGCTACTCGTTTCTCTTATGGGACTAAGATCTCTACTTTACCAAGATGAGGAAAAATAGTTGATACTTCTTTTGTATGTATAGAACTTATAAGAGAAGGGATTTGTCAAACGTGGTGCTTGCTTCAGAAGAAGACAGGGAGGAAGCTATGGAGAAAGCAGAAAAATTGCAATTGGATCTGGAATCTGATTATCCCACATTTGTAAAATCAATGCTCCCTTCACATGTAAGCGGGGGATTTTGGCTGGTAATATATCTCATTCTCTTGCCTAAATTGATCTTTCATAATTTAGTTTCCCTTTCTTATCTCCATTTCCTTATTCATTTTCAAGTGGGAAGTAGTTGAACTAGTATTTTAATTCATGACAAGACTTCTACTGGTATACTGTATGGTAAGCATAAATTTACTTCACAATTGATCGGAGCGAGAAAAATGATACCTTAATGACATAACAGCTTTATCACCTAATTCTTGCTAAGAATGGTTGCACTGCACCAGCAGTAGTGGATCGGTTTATTCTAGATGTTGATGGATTGAATATTTATGTGTAATTCACAATCCATACAGGGTTACTCATGTTGGTAAGTTTTTTATTTTATTTTATGGCAGGGCCTTCCAGTCCAGTTCTGCAAGAGGAACCTTCCAAAAAAGGACGAGTCTATTACTTTGATTGATGAGGATGGCAATGAGTATCCGACGATATATTTGGCCCGAAAGACAGGACTGAGTGGTGGGTGGATGGGATTTTCTGTTGCTCATGATTTAGTTTATGGGGACGCATTAGTTTTTCAGTTAATCAGGCGTACTGCATTCAAGGTGATTAAAAGTTTACTATTCATAACATTTATAGCTAAGAACCTCGTTTTCATAATCATCATATCTTCTATTTGAAAGGCATGTTACTGAACGCCAGCTACCGGCGCAATAACAAATATTGACTTGGTTTTGATAAATCTGCAATGCTTCCCAGATCTCTCTTATTTAGTTCCCATTTCTTGTATATTTTTATTGTTTTTGCCCCCTTCTGAGTTGTTTAATGCCGTTTGTCTTTCCAATTGAGAATTTGGTATTGCATCGAATCACACAAGTAATATTTGGCTGCTTATATTTCCTTTCAGGTGTATATTGTTAGGGTGAAAAGTCCAGGAGAAGGCAAGTTGGAGCCAATCAAATCCACTTAGGTAATCTTTGGTGAAAGTGGATTATTTAATTCAATCACTAACATGATAGCTGACTAACTATTATCTTTGATGTAATCTACTTTGCTTCCTCATCACCAGCTTAGAATAGCTGCAAGGTGCAGTAGATCTCAGTGAAGACATCCATGGAATGGAGTGTCAGAGTATTTTCCCTGATTCTGTGTATAACTAACTTGATAGCTGACTAACTATTATCTTTGATGTAATCTACTTTGCTTCCTCATCACCAGCTTAGAATAGCTGCAAGGTGCAGTAGATCTCAGTGAAGACATCCATGGAATGGAGTGTCAGAGTATTTTCCCTGATTCTGTGTATAACTAACATGATAGCTGACTAACTATTATCTTTGATGTAATCTACTTTGCTTCCTCATCACCAGCTTAGAATAGCTGCAAGGTTCAGTAGATCTCAGTGAAGACATCCATGGAATGGAGTGTCAGAGCATTTTCCCTGATTCCGTGTATAATTACAAAATTGTATGCTTTATAATTAGTCGTGAAATTACAGAATTAAACTGTTAAGTGGCCAGAAATCATCTCCCAAATCTTATCTATACTACTAGTTTCCACAGATTTCATTCCCAATAAAATATTTTCTGGTTCGATTACATTTACCAACATTTATATCTAAATTGGCATATTGTGGTTTTATTTCTCAATGTGGGTGTGTAAGTGTTTTCCTGTCTCTGTCTAGCAACAACAGGCACATAGGATGAGTTCTTGTTTCATGGCTTTTTTTTTTCCCCTTGTTTTGCATCTATTTTCCTGGTTTGGTTCCTATACTAAATAAATACATTCATCTGATTATTCAAATGCATATTCTCTCTCTTTCACCGTCTCTATTTTGATCAGCACCTGGGAATTGCTTTTATCTCTGCAGGTTAAGAGGCAATGGTAGAGTCTTCAGGTTGGGTTTTGGATCTCTCTCTCTCTCTCTCTCTCTCTCTCTCTCGATCTTGCTACGTAGAAAAGTTAGCATGTAAGCCTGTAAGGTGGAGTAAGGTGTTGTCAAACATGTCCAGGTGGGATGACAAAGATCTAGTTAAGGTAGGATCTAGTTAAGCTAGGGTCTAGGACCAAGTTGTGTCATTGTATGCAATCTTGGTGCTCTGGGCCAACATATCACAACCCAAAACTTGATCGTTGGTTGATGTAATCTTTGTTTCATTTATACGAGCTCTACACATCAACCCACAGTACACTGCATGGACATCCTTACCACTATTTTCTTGGACGACAAAGTAGCCTTGAATTATTGTTTGACTTAAATAACAAACAGGACAGACAGGAAGACAATAAGTTGAGATTCAGTGGGGTGAGCTGTTCTGTGTTGGGCTGGGCAACAAGTCGTTGATAATTAACTCTTCCTTGCTTTGCAAGCTGGAAAAAAACGCGCCCATACGGAGCACATACTTCTGGCTTGCAAGTTGCAAGCCACTTAGCCATGAAGGCCATGAAGAGCGCCTGAGCCATAAAAGCCTATTTATGCCACGCGCTTTACGGGCATGTCGGCTGGAACCCGTCTTTAAGGATAACTGGCGCCGGGAATTTCGGGGTCTTCCAAATGGAGTCAAAGGGTTAGGTAAAGCCTTGGCTAATATGCACAAAGATAGTGGGGTGCCCATTATATGTGGTCCCATCGGGCCCCATAGCCCAATCACTAAACTCATCACTACATTACTACATGACCAGAACGACAGAACTAATTACCTTGTCAATCTAGCTAATAAATAAAATAAACTTCACTTTTTCTATTTTCTTGAAACAAAGACCTTGTAATAGTTTTTCTTTTTTTTGGGTAGAAGTAGTTTTTCTTTTGGTACAGAAGAAGCACTTATTTTTAAATTTTTTTTTTTTATGAGTATTTTGAGTCTAGTTTTGTTTAAGATTCATGTTTATCTTTTTGAAAAGTATTTTTCAACATATTTGAATCTCAAACAATTTCTTAATCGTTAAATTTAAATATACTTTATTACTTTAAATTATATCTTATAAATTTATTTATTTATATATATATATATAAAAGAAATGCATACTTAAAAATAAATCATCCAATCATTATATCTATATCAAAAGGCTTTATAAATTCAATCAATTGACATTTTTACTTTCTTCTTTTTTTGTTTTAATATGACTTTCCATTTCTTAATGGGCTGTAATTGACTAGGTAAAATTGGCCTTACAGGCTTGCTACCTTGAGCCTTCCCGTAACCGGCGCAAATCACAAACTAATGATGAAAGAGAAAATAAAAAGAATAGAAGAGCACGTTCAAGCAAGTTGTCCCAATTATTGACCAATCGGCTTTGTCGAAAATAGAAATCCCAGAGAAAATGAAAAGAAAAGGTGGTAGGGTCCTACTGTGGGCCACATCATCCAAGTTAATACTAAATCCAACGGTTAATGGACAGCCGCAAGTGGGAAAAGACTGTTTGATTGACCCGGCCATGGCCTATGGCTTGCCATTCACATTGGCTAATAAATGGCTTGGAGCGCCGAAACTTAGCGTTTTTGCCATGTCAGCTCAATGAAAGAAAAAAAAAAAAAAAAAATCTCAAAGAAAGGCAGACGGAGAAGAGAGGAGAACAAGAAGCAAGCTGCTCCATTTTTGCTTTATTCTCTCAGTCTCTCTTCTTTCTCTCTTTCAACAATGGAATTTTTACAGGACACCGGGATCCGCGTTTCTCGATCACAGATACGATTCCAATTCATCGTATCGATTTACGTTCACTAGTAATCGCCATTGTTACTTTTCCATATTCCTGTAAATTTTCCTTTCCGTTTCCCTTTTGCTTTCTTTCGAATTTCCGTTTTCACCGTGTATCTAATTGGTTAGGGTTTCTATATACAATTGATTTTATTAGCATTTTGTTTTGTTGTTCTTGTTTCTTTTCTGTTTTACATGGTTTGCAATTTGCTTTCTGATCGATCAAACAATGTTTAAAAGATTTTTCATTTGTGAAATTTGGTTTTGATGAAATCATTTAGTTTTCTAGTTTTGACGATATGCAACTATGGATTTTGTGGTTATTGATGATTTCGTTGTATATACTAATAAAATGCTGGATTGACATTGAGATTGAGGAAAATGTGAAATACAATTTAAAATTTTCATTTATGTTTGTTTGTTCAGGAATTTGTTTTACAAGACATATGGAGGACTAAAGTAGCGCGCCTTCTTTTGTAATAAGGTGTATTGGGATTTTCAGGGGCGCCAACAATGTCCTCAAGGAGTGAACACCAAACTGTCCCCCTTTCGGTGCTATTGAAGCGTGAATTAGCCAATGAGAAGATAGAGAGGCCAGAAATTGTACATGGTCAAGCCAGTCAGAGCAAAAAAGGCGAGGATTTGACACTACTGAAGTCGGAATGCCAAAGGGTGGTGGGAGACGGGGTCTCCACTTATTCCGTTTTTGGGGTATAATTTTTGTGTCCTCTTCTTTTAGGAGAACCGCATTGGTTATTGTTGAGGTTTCAGTTTGACATATTTCATCTAATCTGCAAATTCCTTTTCTGATACTTGGGGGATGAAAATTGAAAGTTAGATAGTTGAATCATGTAATGTTGATATTCTATGAAGGGTGGGTAAGACATTTATAGGTGGTACATTAGGATGATAAGATCTTAATGTGTTTATGGGCGTTCGAAAACAATGTCAATCAACAGTATGATTGAACCCATTGACTGGCTAATTTGGCGGATTCAATTGTTTATTTTATATATTTGACATTTGGTTAATAGCTTAGTTGGGTGGCACGAGTAGAATAAGCATGAAATCTATTAGCTGGGAGGACAATAACAAGGATTTTATGAGTTAGACATATCTGAACAAGATACCAGAATTAGGATTCAAGGAACAACATCCCAATTAAGGCTCTAGGTTGTTCAGCTTTTCTTTTTTTAATGGTATCTTAGGCTAGATGTATCATAGAAAGCATATCTTTGATGTGTACTTAATAGTAATTATCACAACTTTTGTTATGGACTCATCATTTCACAATATAACAATTCAATTATCTTATGTTATAATTGCTCCATCTGACCACATGCCAAGTTTCATCAGAATTATGTCAATCTAAAAAATATTGAATATGAATTCTTTAGAGATAATGTTGGCCCTCATTTCCTTCATAGTTTCAGATGTTTCCTTTTTCTGTTGGTTTTTCTTATCAACCTGCATTTTGCAGCTATTTGATGGACACAATGGATCTGCAGCTGCTATTTACTCCAAGGAAAATCTCCTAAATAATGTTTTAGGTGCCATTCCTTCAGATCTTAACAGAGATGAATGGGTAGCAGCACTACCCCGTGCTTTGGTTGCAGGCTTTGTAAAAACAGATAAAGATTTTCAAGAGCGAGGTATGACTAAGTTTTATTTAAGTTGCTCTTTTTTAACATATGCAAATTTAAAGTGGAAATTTGCATGTATTCCTTTTACATTTTTATCCTTGGTGACTGAAAGCTGTCTCATAATGCTCATCATATGTATAGCTGTCTTTTACCATATTATGTATATGAGTGGTGAGTGATAATAAATATTAGTCACTACAGCTAATAACATTATAGCTTTATTCCTCCTAAGCAATAGCTATTTTTAATAGGCTTTGTCCTAAAATGTCTGGAGGATATTTATGTATCTATTACTTTCACTTTTCCAGCACAAAAGTCAGGAACAACTGTCACCTTTGTGATTATAGAAGGGTTGGTTATTACTGTTGCATCTGTTGGTGATTCCTGTTGCATACTTGAACCTGCTGAAGGAGGGATTTATTACTTGTCAGCAGATCATAGGCTTGAAACTAATGAAGACGAGTAAGTTGTCAACTCAATGTATTTTCTGATTGGCTTCATTGCCTTCTCACAGCATAGCCTCACCGTTATTTTTATTAGGAGGACACGTATCACTGAAAGTGGGGGAGAGGTGGGTCGGCTAAATACTGGTGGTGGTGCTGAGGTACCTTCTTGCAACATTTCAATCTTGTTCCTTTATTTCTTTTCGGTTTCTTGTAAATGGTATTGAGTAATTTCCTTACTGTCAAATGACATAGGTTGATGTTTGCTGCTAATATATAGGATACTGTTTTAGATTTCTTAATACTTATATTTTGTAAAGTTCTTACAAACTTTTTCATGTTACACTGTTTCTCAAATGAAACTTTTGAGATGATAAATTAGACCTGCTGCATGTGATGATAGATAAATGGACCTCCTATAGTACTGTAACTCAGAAGTTTTGCGGTCATTTGAATAATGATTTTCTCTAGGTTGGTCCCCTGAGATGTTGGCCTGGTGGCTTGTGTCTTTCACGATCTATTGGCGATATGGATGTTGGTGAATTCATTGTTCCTGTACCTTACGTGAAGCAAGTGAAGGTTGGTTATATCTTCTTACATTTACAATATTTGGCTTTTAGTTAACTAGTTATTATTTGATTGCTTCGCATAATTTGTTGATATGATACACCTCTCCTTTTTCAGTTATTTTTTGGTGCCATTATGTTTCTCATTCCTGTTTGGTGTGTATCATCCACATTTCACTGATCTTCATAGCCACGGCTCTTTCTTTCTTTTTTTCTTTGAAGAAGTCATTATTGAAGAAAACAGGAGCACTTGTCCCTTCTTCCTCATAGCCACCCCCACACCCCCGCTCGTGCCCATATTGTCTTGTTTATCTTTCCCTCCCTCTTTCTCTTTTTTTCTTCCTTTAATAGCTGTTGTCAAGTGTCATGTCTAGCGTGAACTTTTAATTATTTGATCATTCATGCATTTCTATGGAGCCATTGATTGTTCTTCTTAGTGAATACATTGTTATGTTATTTATTTTTTCCTTGTTGAAAAGGTCATACTCTGCTATATGACATCCAGGCTGAAGATTTCTGAATTCCATGGTGTAAATACTTTTTCTGTTTGCTGGAAAGAGTTCTTATACCTGCTTTTTCTTTCTCTGCAGCTGTCCACAGCTGGAGGCAGGCTTATTATCTCTAGTGATGGCGTTTGGGATGCTTTAACAGCAGAAACAGCCCTTGAATGTTGTCGTGGCATGTCACCAGAAGCTTCAGCAGCACAAATTGTTAAAGTATAATTGGAGTACATCTTTTGGATCATTTTGTGAATTGTGGTCATCTAGTTCTGTTTTTAGTTTGGTTATAAAGTTTCACCGTGACCTCTTTACCTCAAAAAATGACTTGCCGACACCAATTTCTGTTATATTACTGGCATTTGGTAGTTTGAATTGCTTGTTTCTATCTTCTTACTTGATAATTTTCAATTTCAGGAAGCTGTACAGGCGAAGGGGCTTAGGGATGACACAACCTGCATCGTTATTGATATATTACCTCAGGAGAAGCCAGCTGCTGCTTTACCACCACCAAAGAAACTGGGAAAAGGAGTCTTTAAGTCTATGTTTCGCAGAAAGGCTTCTGAATCATCTTCTTGTATAGACAAAGAATACATTGAGCAAGATATTGTGGAGGAGTTGTTTGAGGAAGGATCTGCTATGCTTTCAGAAAGGTTCGGTTTGTAGTAAACTTAATTTTTATCAGAAGTTACCATTTTGTTTTTCAGTTCAGATCTGTTCGGCATTGTGTTCCCCTTTTCCATTGGAGGTTGGCCATAGTGGGTTTCATGCTTAATTAGCCTTTCTTGTGTATGTATGTCTATGTGTTTATGAAAAATGTCCATGCAATGTGACCTCCTGATATGAGGCATGCTTGTGCAAATGCAGGCTAGATACAAAGTACCCGTTGTGCAACATGTTTAAGTTGTTTATGTGTGCGGTCTGTCAAGAAGAGATGAAACCTGGGGAGGGTATTTCAATACATGCAGGTGCATCCATCCCAGGAAGAGTGCGTCCCTGGGATGGACCTTTCCTTTGTTTAAGTTGCCAAGAGAAGAAAGAGGCCATGGAAGGGAGGAGACCATCGGGAGGTATTGTACCACTTCTCTATCTCTGCTCTATATTATGGCTATAATTTAATTTCATTCATGTTCGTTTGCTTTCAGATAGACATAGTAGCGGAAGTGACTAATGAATTCTCAAGTATAGTTGCATTTTGAGAGCTAACAATTGTTTGACCATATAAACGGGAAAGTGGAACTTCCGAAACAGTAATGAATACAGATCCATTATGGCATTCTGCATGGAAATGCACGTGGATTTTCCTCTTTGTTCTCAAATGCTTCTCAGTCAGAATATCACAAATAGCCCCGTTTGAAGAGATCTGACATGAAGCAGTGTTATAGCTGCCATAACTGAGTTGTGAAAAAGGCTTTGTTAAATTTGCCTGTGCACAATTATAGGGCAGAGGTAATTCTTTTCTTTTCTTTTATCCCTTTTTCCTTGGATCCGTTCATTGTAGGTTCTTTCATCATGAGGTCAACGTCAAATGGTAGTTATCTTCCTTCTGTTGTTATATAGGGAGTTCAGTTAGACATCATAGAGAGCAGTTCCACAAGAGAATTATTTTGTGTGATAAAACCTTCTGAATGATTTGTTTTATATTTTTATCATTTCTTTCATAAATGGGAAGGTCGACCTTTTGAATAGACAAGTTGGCATTTAATTTTTTTCTCCAATAATATTAATTTTTCCCCTTACTGTTGTTATAAACTCATATAATCTCTTACAGTAATTGTGCAGGCTACAACGTTGTCATCATTAATCTGTTGAATGGCTTTTTTAAGTTCTAATTTGTTTGGTGAAAATTATTCCTCAGACTCATTTCTAGCTGTTCCACTGGGAACGGGGAAGGCCTTGTCTACAGTTTTATTTTCTTTTGCAATTTTTGCCATGTTAACATATAAGTTGCAGATGCCGTTGTGGCAGAATAGTAGACTCTTACCAAAAAAAAAAACTTGTAGAATGTGTCATCATACCAGATACCGAGTTAACTGTAGTTGAAATTTTTATAACTTCACTGTGTAGCTGAGTTGGTGTCGTAGTCATGTGTTGTGTCATTTTGTGTTTTGTGCTCGTGTATCTTGGACTGTTTTTTCAGCCATTAGTTAAAAAAGATAAATATTTTCTACAGCTTTCTCCCTTCTAATTTTGGGAATCTTTTATTTTATCACTCCAACTCTTTTGTTTTGAGATATTGAAGCTTCTCTTCCATCCACAAATCAGAAGACACACAACACGAACAGTATACATATATACACTTGCATTCTGTATATTTGTTTGATAGTACATTGTTTGTTTCTTGGGTTTTGTTCGTACGACTGGGTATGTCTTAAATTGAAGAAATAATAGATATTGAGTGGCCAGTGGGAAAGGCAAAAAAGAAAAAAGTTTCCCCACCCAAAAGGATCTACATATTGTTGGAGTGTGAAATCTTTGTTGTATGTTATGTCTTCTTCTCTCTCTTATCTTCAATATAGGATATATGATTAAATTAGAAAATGATTTTTGAGTGGCTAAAGTAGTGAGGATGAGTCAGTCCACCCAAATAATGCCTCCATAATTAAAATGTCGACCTTAACCATGCGTACAAAATTCCTCTCCGCTGGATGGACCACCTTTTACCTTCTACACGTGTGTGTGGGTCTATGTTCTTATAAGCCTCATCATCACCAACCTGTGATTCCTTTCGGCGTCAAATGTCAATTGCATTCAATGTATGCATGGTTATGCCCTTTAATTAACAGCTTACAACGTGTTGGCCTAACCCAAAGGAATCCTAGAGGCCACTCACATGTACATGACCATGTGTTGATAGTCACTGAACTGGTCCTCCCTTTTTCCATGTTTATATCGTATGATGTCAATTTAGTTCGTACCAAGTTCTTTCACAACTAATCATCACAATCTCGAAAGAATGAGAAAGGTTGAAATAAGTTAACAATTAGCATAAATAAATACGTTTATTTCTTGTATGTAAATAAAGTCAATACAATACTAAACCTTATAAAAAATGAAAAAAATTAACATATCTATGTTGAGAATCATAGGAAAATTTTGCCGAACAATTCATAAATAATAAAATGTAAAATTTAAACATCTCAATTATCTCGCACTAAAAAGTTAAGTTCCTTTTGGAAGCCGCCTATAATTTGTTTAATTTATACATGCAAAGATGCCACTTTGAAATTTATGTGCACAAGGACATTATTTTCTAAAGAAACTATTTTTCATTAGCAAAAAGCAACTCTAATACTGAGACAAATATTGAAAGTGAAGATCATCGTGCCAATCCCATCTTCTTTTAGTGGCCCAAATTTTGGATGTTTGTGGTTCCATTTCCAAAACAAGTGCTCCAAATTTTTATAGCTGTTAGATTTGACAAGGACCCACCAATGTCAATATGAAAGAGTTACTTTAAAAGTTTCCTAATACTTTTGAGCTTGAATTTCAATTGGATCCCTTTGAATTGGATTAAAACAATATTATCTTTTACATCTTGTTGGAATTTATTCAATATTGTCCTATTAATAAGAGACAAATTAGTCGATAATGCGGCTCTCAATTGCCGAAAAAAGTCGATGCTTTGTTAGCATATTAAAAATTCAGTTGCTGTTAGTTTTAACCTTCAAATTTAATTATTAGTTTTGTAAAAAGAAAAAGAAAAGGAAAGCACTGCTTCAACTGAAAGGACAAATTTGAAAATTAAGCTAAATCTGAAAGACCAAAAGTAAATTAGCCAAAACAAAAAATCCAAATCCAACTCAGATTGAAAATGAGGAGTCTGTCTGTCCCGCTTATCACTCCTTTATCCCTCCAAAGGTTTGTTAGTAGCCATAACACAAAAAGGATTCTAAGCTAAGAATTTTAGATACAGCATCAAATCTCTTAGTTTTCACGGAAATATCACTGTTATGGAAATGCATCAGAACCTGAAGAACATTGAAAAAGCTGTAGAAAACAAGATTGGAGGCTTCAAATCAAGGCAAGAAGATAAAGAAGGGCAACCAGCAAAGCAACAATCACCCACATCTCCTGTTTCACCACCTTCAGCATCCTCTTCCCCTTCTCATGAGTTCTCCTTCACAATCTCAGTCCATTCGTCCTCAACCAAAATCCCTGATAAATCTAAAGGCCCACCTTCATTTGCAATTGATTTATCTCCTGCTGATGACATTTTCTTCCATGGTCACTTGCTTCCTCTGCACCTCCTCTCTCACCTTCCAGTATCTCCACGCTCTTCCACTAATTCCTTGGACAGCTTTACCCTCCCTATCGGAGACTCAATAGAAGATCAAAAACCCAACACGGACAAAGGTAGCTGCAGCACCAGCAGTAGCAGTAGCAGTAGCAGTGACATTATCATCGACATGAATAGCAGCAGCCAGAAACAAAGCAATAATAGTGAGACAAAAGGAAGGAGCAAGTCCAAGTCTTTTTCATTATTCGGGTTGGCACGAAGGCGGAAAGAGTGTGAAATTGAAGAGAAGGACGATAAGGACAAGCACAAGAAAAAGCTGAGATTTGATGTGAGCCATGTACTAAAGAGGTATTTAAGAATGGTTAAGCCTCTAATGTTCTTCAGAGGGCGAAGAGAGGAGAGCCGATTCCACAGACAAGCTTATTCTTTTTCAGGTAATTTGAGTTTGAGGAATAAGCAAGAGTTGAGAGGAAGAAGAGGAGAATATTCAGCACCAGCTTCAATGAGGGCGTCTCCAACAAATAGTGGCCTCCTCCTTGCAACCACAACTCCTGCTAGTGATAGCACCATGGAAGAATTGCAGGCTGCAATTCAAGCTGCAATTGCTCATTGCAAAAACTCAGTTGCAGCAGAAGAGAAACTCAAATGCTGAGTAGTAGATACAAAATTTAAAGAGAAGAAATTTTCATATTGTATTTCTGTTATTATTTCACATCCAATGTCCTGCCTCCTGTGTACAAAGAGGTATATAACAATGTAATAAAAGAAAAGAGAATGAAGCCCATTTTAAACGATTACTATGTCAATTATCAAACTTGAATAGTTTATGCTTCCTGCTCTTTCATAGGTACAAAAAAAACAGCCTCATGAAAAACTGATAGCATTTCATTTTCATACTTTGACAAGGCTGTAAAGAATTCAGACAATCAAATCTGTAGTTTATTTCATGAGGTGCTAGAACATTTTCCCAATAAATTTTTATATATTTACTATTTAGTGTAGGATATAACAGGAATTTCTTCTGTTACAGATGTACTATTTCATAGCATTGTAACTATTTGTTTCTTCTTATAAATTTAAAACTTATCACAATAACCATAATGCAAGATGCATCCGGTCTTTTATGCCCCAAAGCAAATGTCTGCAGATACTCCCTTACAAATCCATGGGGTGTGACCAGAGTCTTTCTCTTCCAATTTTCCCCTTCCGAAAAAATTAAATCATATCTATCAGGTTGAGTAATGGAAATTCCAGATACTTTTTCTGGATCTGTTGGCTCCATCCCCTCAATTATTTCAACATTCTAAGAAAAACACAATTTATGAAGCTCCAGTCACAAACTGTCAATACTATATAAAGGAAGTGAACAGGTGCATCATAAGCTTATTATTATGAGTGCATTCTCTACCTGAAATTGCCTTGGAGGTCTTTACCATCCCAACCATATAGAGGCATGAGGTCCTAGAATTTCGGTTCACGAGTATAGTAGACAAGTTTACCAAAAAAAAGAGAAGTTAAAAAAAGATAAAATGTTTTTTAGCCCCACTCCCCACATGGAAAGAACAGAAACATTTCTAATCACAATAAAGTGCACAAGACTGGTAGGGGATATAAAAAGATATACTATTACCAGAAATGATCTGATGGCTGTGGGTCTCATTGCTGCAGAACTCAAAGAAAGAAGTACCAAGTACAACAATTAAATGATAGCAATAATGCAGAAGGTTAGTTGGTCAATCCTTTAAGGTGTTTATGGTTTGAAATGAAATCGTAAGAATGATGAAGACTCTGTTAAGCTCCAAAGATATCAGCAATGATAAGTGACTTATTTCCCCTTTAAGGACCACTTTTGTGAATCATGATTGCTGTATTAACTATTCCAACCCTACAAAATCCCAACGACATAGAAGTGCATTAATTATTTTGACCATCCCACCGAACCTACAAAGAAAGAAAAAGGACTCAGCACCCCACTTTTGTGTATCTGATAAGAATATGCCCTTCAAATGCATATACATTAGTGCAAAATATGCAGCAAAACGCACTATTTCTTCAATTTGTATCCCAAACATCAAGGAACTCTCACGGAAAGGAAATGGCTGCAACGCTCGAGAAGAACCTTTAGTGAAAGGTGTAATTTGAATTTTTGTAAGTCTTTTATTTGGTCTTTTAGCACTTTCCCTACAAGCCTCACCATAAATTAACCAATCATCAGTGCTCCATCAAAACATCAACAAGTTACAGTGTCCAACATCAACAAGGCAACATGGGCAAACGTGGCTTAACTCAAATGAGATTTAGTACTGATAATTGGGGAATTTCATCTTATCATGTTAAGAGAATAACCCCATTCAGGTACTCATCAAGAAACACTTCAATTAGTGAATCTGCAATAATTATGGTTCTAGCAAAAATAGATGAACCAGATTCAGAGTGATACAAAGCTCAAGAAATTTCACATCTGATTACCTAATTTTTCAAGTTCATACCAAACACAACTAGGATAAATGAATGTTAAACTGAATCAATCAATTGAGAATTTTTCTTAGGAAGTTAGACTTGAAAAAGAATTCAAATACTTAAGAAAAACCCCTAATTTGACAATTAGATGCAGCATGCAGCAAATATAGAATCCAAAAATCAGAAAAGAAAAATAAAATCAGAGCAAATAGATCTTATGAGATATGAAAACTGAATTATATTGGATTCATCAAAGCGCTGAAAAGAAACCGTTGAATGTTCTTGCCTTGGCGCGAATCAGGACCCGTTGTTCGGGCTTCGAAGCCTATGTCACAGACACATTCAATTACTGGACCTCGGCCCATATATTTGTCCCACCGTTCTCCGAGATAATTTACCCGAGTTGATCGGCCCATTTGTTATAATGATGACAGACAACAAAAGAAATTGAAACAAATTATAATCTGGCTACAATATAGGTTCGTCCAGAAACAAAAAAGTCCAGAGTACATATTGATAATAATTATGTATAAAAATAATATATATAATGATTAACTGTACATATTTATAATTTATTTATTTAGATATTTACAATATCAACCAATTATTAATCACACCATATAAACAATATGTAAAAGTAAAAATAAATAATTTTATTAATTATAATTGTTAATTTTAAAAAAAATGAAATAATAGCAAATATTAAAAATAATTAAAACTAAAACTATCCAAACTAAAATTTCTTTATTTTTAAATTAAAAAAAACAAATTATTTTTGACCAAAAACAACATATTACTCAAAAATAATTTGTTGCTTATTGTAATAATTTTGCATCGTTACTTTTTTAGTTTTACTTTTATTGAAATCATGAAAATCTTTTTAAAAAAATGATCTTTTACAAATTTAAATTTTGAGTTTGTAGGTTTGAATATAATTAGATATCAATAAGTAGTTAGCACTTGTAATCATAACACATTTCTGATACCAAATTAAAATCATATTTCTAAAATTAATCAATAAAAAAATTATGCATGTGAATGACCACATCGACACTACATAATAAAAAACTTACTCAAAAAATTCCACACTTCGTCATCTCCTAATTACTACGAAGGAAGGGTTCAGAAAAACAAGCTCGGCTGCAGTCATACTTGCCACTTGTTCCCGACTTTGAAAGTTAGATCTGTCAACAATTTCCCCAACGAACTTCATTATTATTATATTATAATAAATAAAAGAAGAAAATGGAAATGGTAAGGATCCGATTCCGAACCAAGCACGAGTTTTCCGGTTATGTTTCATCGATCAGACGACTGACGAGGAGGGCTGCCACCTGCCAGTCTTTTCAATTTGGGACCCACTTGCACCTTCCATTCAACCTGCTCTGCTCGAACTCAAACTATCCTAATTCCTAAATTCCTGTTTCCTAGTGATGCTTTTACAGATCGCGAAACGGTAGGCTTTTTAGTCGTTTATCTGTTTACGGAGCTTGGCCTTCTTCTCTCAAGCTCGGTTTCATGCTTCAGACCCTGTAGCTTTTGGTAATGATAACTAAACTAAATCCTAATTTAGGAATTTAATTATTAAAATATAATTGCAATGTTGGGTCTTTCTTTATCTGTTGGAATTTAATGATTGTCGGTCTGGCAAATTCGAATAATCAAAACCGAATATTCTGTCATTGCTCCAACTACTCTTCTTCTTGGCGGTTCGGTTTTAATCATTCCAGTTTGTTTGTTGGTTTGGTGGTTATGACTTATGCGGCTTAGCTTTCAAATTCGTATTTTTGTTTCCTTTATTGGATTTCAGTGTTTGCGATAGACACAATTTATAATCCCGAGTTTGGTTAATGATGTCTTTTCTGGTCGATTATTTCTTCTTGTTACACTGATGTTCCTGTTCCGACTCCAATTTTGAGATATTTGTGACCTGGGTAATTTGAAATTGAAATAGCTTTGGGAGGATGTCTGCGGTGGAAAGGCTAGGTAGCTATATTACTCGGGGCGTGTTCTCTGTCTCTGGCCCTTTTCATCCCTTTGGTGGGGCAGTAGATATTGTTGTAGTTGAACAACCAGATGGGAGCTTCAAATCATCGCCCTGGTATGTCCGGTTTGGGAAATTTCAAGGGGTTTTGAAGACGAAAGAGAAGGTTGTGATTATTGGTGTCAATGGAATTGAAGCTGATTTCCATATGTATTTGAATCATAAAGGAGAAGCTTACTTTCTCAAGGAGGTTGATCTAGAAGAAGTGGAATCTGTATTGTATCAGTCATTGTCGGGTGATGAGACAGATGGCCAATCCCAGAAAGTAAAACTGCCTTTGAAGTCAAAAAGTTTAAATTTTGATTCTAAGAAGTTGAGTTCAGTTGATGACATTGATGTGAAAAATCCAGTTCCAGTAAGACCTACAGAAATGTGTATGGGTGGTGAAATTGTTGAGAGGACTAATTCTAGGCGATCACAGATACTTGGACTTGTATTTGGTCGAAGGTCGATGAAGGGGGGTGATTATAAGGAGGAAGTTGATGGTACCGGCATGGCCAGGAGAGATTCCTTGGAGCATGCGGAGCTTGCAGCCAACCTCTTGGAGGTGAAGTGGTCTACCAATCTTGCCACTAAAAAAATCCTTAAAGACAATAGTTCCAGGTTTTCTGCTTCTGATATATTGGGAGGTAGATCTGATAAAGATATCAATGTTGATGAGAAACAATGTCATGGAAACTCATCTGAGCATGATTTCACTCTAAACAGTTTGCACTGTTCTGAATTACATAAGGAAGCTTCTTACTGCAATGCCCCTGCAGGTATTAGTTCAATGTCTGGATTTGAAGTTTCCAGGCAGTTTGTTAAGAAAGACAGTGTAGATTTTTCACGTTTAACCACAATGAAACAAGTTGTCCAAAGTTCCACAATAGGTGAAAGTGTTTTGGACGAGCAATCTGAAGTCATGGTAACAAGTATCGATAAGTATGTAGGAGGAGCTGAACACGACAGGATTGTCAACAAAGTCATTTCTGCAAGCATTGAACCAAATTCACCAAATACACCTACAGGGCTTGAAGTCTGTCCTCACATGCATGTGAATGGAGAAAAGGTTTTTGGTGAAAGGGTTGTTGGTTCTCCAGCTTGTGGGATTTTCAGTGAGGAGATTCCAACAGATGGAGTTCATTCAATTGTTCATTGTGAAAAATCTGACAGCTCATTAGTGGCTGTGGATTGTTCTGAAGAACAAATTGAGATGCTGCACCTTGCCTGTAGAGGACAAGTCCAGAGTCATCATGCAGCAACTGAACTGCTACCTGAGGTAAACTCAGTCCCAGCAATTAGACAATATTTTTTCTTGGTGATATGTGAATTCAGTTTTGTTGAACTTAATGGAAATCAAAGCTTATATTAACTGGATCAATTTTAAGAAGAATGCTGGTGAACCAGTTTTTCATCACTGACAGATTGAAGTTCTGTATCAGGTTACAGCTACTGAGGAATTCACTAAGGATATCAATTTAGATATAAAACAAATGGCAGTTCACGAAATTGATTCTCAGGAGCCAGATTTTTCTGATTCTTCTGTAAGCAGCTGTAATGTTGCCAATATCGTAAAGCTGCCAACTTCAGAAAAATCTGAAATGATCAACGTGGAATCAAGACCAGATTCAGTTGAAGTTGAGTCACCTGGCATTGGTGCCAATTCCAGTTTCAGCAGCTCAGCTAGCCAAGTCCAAGATGAGGATGAAGATGTTTCAAGCAAGTTTTCACCTCATCTGCAGTCTGTTGGTGATCCTTTTTTCAGTAAAGGAACAAGTGCACCGCTATCAGTGAGCTCAGATGACAGATGCTTCCTTTTCGGTGATCTTGATGAATACATCATTAATGCTCAGGGTCTGGAGTCAATCTCCCCTAGATGTGTAGAGGAAGAAGATGATGGGACTAATTGGGATGGTACTGAAAAAGTGGACCAATCAGTCAACACAAATTCCAGTTCCCATTCATGTTCAGAAAACTCTTCCAAAAAAATTCCACCAACTGATGTTGATAAATTGAAAATAGTATCAAGTCCCTTGGATATTACTAGAAATCATAAGGTTGATAGAAAGGAAGTTGGTCAGCTGGTAGGATCATTACCTAATGTATCTTCTAATACTAATTGTCTTGATACAAATGTCCTTCACTATACTTTAAGACATTCACTTGACTCAAAGTTCAAATCCTTGGAGTGGGCATTGCCTAGCAAAGATAAATCAAGAAGTGTAAAATCAAAGATAGACAAAGAAAACCTTTTTTTACATGAGCAGCCAACTGTCAAGCATCCCAGTCTTTCAGGGGAGTTCGAGAATGCCTCTGCTAGTCCTACCATTGGTAAGAGGTTCTGGATTTGAACTTGTAGAAATTACCATAGGAGGATGTGCATTAAGTTTGGGCACTTCACAAAGATGAAAACAGTTCATATTTTTGAAAATATGAAGTTGTATCAGTGCATATAAATTTTGTGATAGAAATCAATAAATAGTGACTTTTCCATGTTTAAATAATGCTTATCCTTCCTGTTAAAGTCAAAGGAAGCCTATCTTTCTGACTATACATGGATTGATCTATGTATAGGCTTATCTCCTACTTTTTCACTGGGAGACAGAATGGAATGGCATCATTCTTTTTTGGTTTAAAGTTTCTTCTTATGTAACAAGGTGTAGAAGGCAGTACTGTGCTTTATGCAGAGTTCTTTGCAAACACTTGTTTTATAAAGGAATATGGGCTGATGCTGCTTCTGAAGCATTTGATGCTCACAAATTGGATATTGATAAATTTACTTCATTGGTCCCTGAAATTGTGAAGGATGATAGGCTTGTTGTTAGGATTGGTCTTAATTATTTCCCTTGGGATGCAGTTGCTCCTATTGTTCTAGGAATGATTTCTTCTGGAAGTGCAAAAATACTTGAACCAAAAGGAATGATACCTATTGAGCAAGTTGGGAAAGATTCTACTATGGATCCTTCAACATCCAGCATTTCCCCTGGTGGAAATTGGAGATTATGGCCTTTTTCCTTCAGACGGACAAGATCTAGCAATGCTATACAGCCAGCTCCAAATGGTACCACAAATTTTACCGCAGAGAATGTTTCAGAGAGTACCATTGGCATAATTAGAGAAAAAAGTGAGCTTAAATCCAAGCTGGTGAAAAAGATGGTTAGGGCAACCACTCCTGCATCTGAACAACTGGCATCCTTGAATCTGAAGGAAGGAAGCAACATTGTAACCTTCACATTCTCTACAGCTATGCTGGGGAAGCAGCAGGTCTTACATTCTAAAATTATTATTGTTTTAAGATGACATCACTTTTTTAATTTGTTACTCCTTTGAGATCTCATTTTTGTTTTTCATTTTATATTTATGCTCACTTAACAGGTTGATGCCAGGATATATTTGTGGAAATGGAACTCACAAATAGTGATTTCAGATGTGGATGGGACAATTACTAAGTAAGGATGTTGCAGATTTTCTCAGTCTAGATTTTTCTTGTACATTTCAGACGTTAAAAGATTACCTTGTGGGTTGATTTTCATATTCTATTTAGTTCAGTTCAGTTTCGTGATGCTTTACTGTTATCTATGAAATAAGAGGACTTCTCAGTGTTATCAACTCAATCAGACACTTCCCATATTTTTAATTGTCATTTCTGTTTCTTGGTTTTTTTACCATGTTACTCTACTATTTCCCTCTTTTACCTCCCTTGTAAATGATTTGGTTCTTTCTCAGGGATTCACTTATCTGCAGTTTGAGTTTTTCTTTTACATTTCTAATTTTCTCGCGCTTCTTGTTATTACAGGTCGGACGTCCTAGGCCAGTTCATGCCGTTGGTTGGAATTGACTGGTCACAAACAGGCGTTGCACATTTATTCTCGGCTATCAAGGTTTGTTTATTTCATCTATCTGAAGAATCCTTTGGAATGGTTCTCTATTTTAGAGTGCCATATTTCAAATATTTGATGATTCCTTGCAGCACGAGGCAAATGTTTTCAGCAGGGGTACTCAATGCATCATAGTTGGTGTCAATAAGCCCTTGAAACGGTTTATTTCCCATTGCATTTGGCATTGTCATGCTGCATATATTTATTTCCTTAGGATTTTGAGAATAAAAATAGTTCTCATACTAGTAGATTCATGATTAGAGACATCTTTTGTCAACAATTCTTTTTTTCTCTTTTTATATGTTGCAGGAAAATGGGTACCATTTGCTTTTTCTCAGTGCTCGTGCAATTTCTCAGGCCTACCGCACCAGGCAATTCCTATTCAACCTTAAGCAGGTGACGTATAGACATCAATTCAGATGTGAAGCTTAAATCTCATAGCTGATTAAATTGAAAAGTCATTCAAGTTCTGTCATTGTTTTCATACATGCAGGACGGGAAAACTTTACCTGATGGTCCTGTATGTATTTCACCTGATGGACTTTTTCCTTCTCTATATCGAGAAGGTAAGTTCTGCGCTTTAAGCAAAAGAAAAGAAAAAAAGTAAATTCTGAAAATGGTTCTTGGCATGAATGAACTTGGAACCTATTCAATCCTGCATAAGACTAGAAACATCAGATGAATTGGGTGTGTAATGTATATTAGGGGCTTGTTAAAAGGCTTAACAGTGTGGAACTCTTTTATCTTTCATTCCTTCTATTCTATGGTGTTTATGCTAAGATGTTCTCTTTCTCTTTCTCTCTCTGTTTTTTCCATTTCCAGTTATTAGGAGGGCTCCTCATGAGTTCAAGATCGCATGCTTGGAGGTTAGTTCCTACTCTTGCATATTAAAGTTGGAGTAGTTTAAACTTTTTTGGCAACCAGGTATAAGAATTCACATTGCTTCAAGGAATAATTCTTACTTCTTAGGTTTAAATAGGAATTTGGATCTATTTTGCTCCATAGTTTTGACTCTTAAAGATGAATGTACTAGTTGGAATAGCTTAAACATGATACCTGGATTTGGCAAATAAAACCCAACCCAACCCAACCCATCTCGACCCTAACTAGTTTGGGATTTTCTTAGTTGAGTTGAGTTGAGAATAATAACCTTTTGCTACTTGTTATATAAATGAAAATTAATTGTAGATCAAAACAAACCTGTGATTGCTTAGCTTTCTACATGTGATTTTGTCATTATTAATATTAGTCTCTTGATGTTGAAACAAAAATTATTCCATTTATTTTTAAAGTCAACTTTCTAAATTAAATATAAAAAATCACTGAGTGTCAATAGACAATGATAAATAATAAGTTTTGCTTCATTTTCAACCTTGGTCAACTCATTTAATATTCTTAAATTTATTATATGTTTTATTTGTTCCTCAAATTAAGAGAGTTGGCAAAAAAAACTAAAATTTTTTTTATGGATCATAGTTCTCTTAATGTGAGGAATTCAATTTTCTAAGTAATAAATTAGGAATTTGACTAAAGGATAAAATTGGGAAATTTTTTTACATATCATAATTTCTATAATTTGAGAAATTCAAATTTTTCAAAAGTTTATCTCTCATGTATGTTATATATAACAGACCAGTGAGACACTCATTGCATCTTGTGTTAGATTACTCCAAAGGAGAACTATATTTTTGGCACCTAAGCATGTTATGTTTCAATGTTGAATGATATTGGCTGTCCCTCTGACAAAATGGCATTCGATTGAATTGCATCTAAACTGTTCCACTTGAAGGCTACCATTTTGTTCTAGTTAGATGGTTTATAGGACTTTTGTTGTTCTCTTCTCCAGGATATCAGGGCACTTTTTCCTTCGGACTGCAATCCATTTTATGCTGGCTTTGGAAACAGAGATACCGATGAAATCAGCTATCTTAAGGTTGGAATCCCGAAAGGAAAAGTCTTCATTATCAATCCCAAGGTAACTAAATCCTTCATGAATTGCTGTAAGTAATCTTTAGGCTTATTAAGAAGATGGAAAAAGGAAAGAAATGAGGAGGATGTGAGCTGAAAGTCTCTAAAATTTTAATGCCTTTCTCATGTCTAAGTTTTGCAGGGAGAGGTAGCTGTCAACCACCGCGTTGACAGAAAATCATATACTTCTTTTCATGCTTTGGTGAATGGGATGTTCCCTCCCATGAACACGTCTGAGCAGGTTTGGTTCTCAAAATTACTTACATTTTCTTTCAATAGAACAAACACACACACACACAACATTAGATGGTGCTCATCCTTTCCCCTTCCCTTCAACTTGGGATCTGAACTTCATTTATGGTTGCAGAAGGTAACTGAGATGAGTTTTCTTGTACATGTTTGTATGAAAAACTAATTCAGTCTTCTGTTTTCCTAAAATTTATCTTCATATGATCTGTATTGGAAGTAACTTTGAACAGCACGACCATGTCAGAACATATTTTCTTTTGATATTAAATTTTCCTGCGATCATTGTTTACAGGAGGATTTCAATTCATGGAATTACTGGAAATTACCAGATCCTGTTATAGATATTTGAAAGGGCCTATGCAGCACTTATTTATTTTCCGTCTTGATGTGGATTAAACAAAAAGTGCTACCTTTGCTTCATCTAGACTTTTAAGGTAAGTTCCATTCTCAGTTCTGCATAATTTTTCCAAACCCATAATGGATTCAATTGTACTTGTTTAGATCTGTTAAGACAAATATTCTAGTATGTAGTCGTTGATCATGTTTCACTGACCAACCCACAGGTCATAGTGACTGAGGCAATGACGAGTGTTCCCCATTGTTGTCGTACAATCTGGCTTCATTCATTTCTTGGCGATCAGAAAGTGATAGATCATAGAAGATCTATAGAAGAAGAGTAGGATACATTTTTTCGCTATCCTGCTGACTTTTCTGGTTCATCTATGAGATCAGACCCTCTCTTTTGTATAGATTCTTCACATAATCCCAGTCCACTATAGCTAAGTAGGCAGAATTTACAAACATTAATGTAAAATTTCTCTTAAATGAATTGTCATTTATTTCGTTACACAAGTATTCGTATGAACAAGTCAAATACAATGTAGGGAAAGACTTCAAAACTGTGCAATTCTTATACCCAGATGCTTCTCTGCAAACTCCACAAGGTTATTTAATTCACCTTCATCAATGAAACCATTGCCGTTGGCATCTACTGACTTTATGCCACGGTGGCTCTTCCATGTGGCAAACCGGCCTCCGGTAGCATAGATAGCCTCCCGTAGTTCATTTTTGCTAATCCGGCCATCTTTGTCAGCGTCAAATTTCTTCAACCACCGTTTGAACTCCTCCATGGTCATCACACGCTTGCCATCACTAGTAACGCTACGAGTTTTAAGCGCCATGAGGAAAAATCCTTTTAAATCTGTTGTGATTTTTCCTGAGATTTCTGGGTTTTAGCTCTTGATTTCGATGCAGGCTTAAGACTGAAGAGGCTTCAGGCATTTATATTGCTCATTTCTTGCATGAAACATAAGTTTATTGCCTAATTCCTATATATAATAAGAGCACAAGTAACATACTATTCATGCATCCAACAGTTCATTGCACGAGGACAAACAGTACCTCAACTATTCTTTCCAAGGTAATATGGTATCTATTCCAAACTATGCAAACTCCAAGTTATTTATTAACCATTAGTCAATACCTACGTTCTGTTGTCAATATTTACAAATGACTCTTAGAATTATATAAACGGTTAAGTATTTCTAGACCTTTTACATGTATCTCGATTAATTATCTCTCTAATAAAATAAGAAAACAAGATCTCAAAATCAAAATTTTTATATGTTTGGATTGCTTTATTTATTATGGACAAAAATAGAGTGGAAAGGGGATGTTTCTAACTTTATGAGGATACTTAATAATATAGATTAGCCGCCTGTATTTTTATTTTTTTAAAGAAATAACAATGTTCGGCTAATTAGGAACCTAAAGGAAAAGAAATCCTTAAAAGGTAAATAATAATTATAAATAATTAGAAGTAATCGAGTATCTTTTGATCAGTTTGGTGTTTTTGATAATCAACGTACGTGGTTGTTAAATACCAAACCAAAGTTTCTACATTTTCTTACACATGTTTGAATAATTTAAGGCCGTCATTTCCGAGGAGCATCTTATGCTTCCTTTTATTTTTAATAAATGGAAAAAATGCAAACTACTAACAACTTGAGCTATTGTCATTATTAATTTATTATGACAAGTCTTTTAGATCAAGTTGTTGTCTATTCATGGTTTGATCCCACCATGGCACCTATAAAAAAGTTACACGATAGATTATATTTTATTTTTTTGACAGAAATATGTTTAGAAGATCATTGATTTATCAAATGCCTATTAATATATGTCGTTGAAATACAAAAAAAATAAATCACAATAACTTCTCCTTTTATCATAACTAATGATTAAAAATGAATCAAGATAAAACTCATAAGGCACTAGTTGAAGAAAATAAGATTTTAGATTTGAACAACTACAATGAAATTATGTTTAAAAAAATAGTAAATATATGTTTTACTAAAATTTAACCACAATTATCACATTGACAATTCAAGTCGCATTAGAGGAGCTTAGTCTAGAATTAATTTTAATTTTATGTTAGATCAACGTCCTTAAAATAGATCTATTGATATTAGGTGAAGTAACTCATATACTTATATATAATATTAAATTTAATTATATTAACAATGTAATAAATCATCACATTGACAAGTTTTTTATTTCATTCATTAACTAAGCATGGGCAAAAGATCCTATATTCAGAAGTAAAAAAGGACCCCAAGTCATGTTAAGAATAAAAGTGATTATGTAAGGTAGTAACAAGTTCCAATATAAAAGAACAGGTGGATCCTATGGGAGGTTCACTACCTGTTTATGTAAAATAATTTTAAACAGTGAACAATTTATTAAGTTTGTTTAGTAAAAAATTGTGTATAAAAATAATTTTAAGTAGAAAAGTTTAAAAAATATTATTTAAAAAATTAAAAAAATATTTAAATCAATTCATGTAAAAATATCGTGAGATATAAAAATATTATATATTTTTTTATATATAAAATATTGAATTTTAAAATTATTAAAAAACTTATTTTATAAATATTATAGTTATATTTGTCTAAATAAAATAATTATTAAAATTTATTTAAATTTTTTTTATTTTCTACAAATTCAACAATACTTTTCTGCCTAAAAATAAAATTCCTATTACATAACAACTTTATAAAACTTAAATCTAAAAGTTGTTTTAAGAGTGAAGCCAAACCGGTAATTACTGCAGTAATAGAAGCACTGTCTCTGGCAGCGGTTCTGGAGGTGGTCTGTTATTTAACGCAGTGAAAACTTACAGGCACTTAACCGTTTTACCCTGTGCATTGCCCGCTCCCAGTCATCCAATATCAAAGTCTGAGGGGCAGCTGCCTTTCCTAATCACTCTAGTTTGGACTTCGGAGCATGGAGTCCCAAAGGCCCTCCTCTCCTTCAAACCCTCTACTCTCTTTCTCCACGTTCATCCATCAACACTGCCACCGCTTAGGCTCGGAGCTTGCCCATCGTCTCGAGGACACCAAACGACTTGCCGGAACCCTAGCAGCTGGTGCATGGCCGCCAGAGCGGAATAGGCTTCACCGCCCGGGGATTCCACTTCCTTTTGCCTCTTTGACGGCGCCGAAACACGCATTAGCTGCTACTTTGAGCTCCGACCACGTCGCTAAGTCCCTCGCCGGCACTGCTGTCTATACTGTTAGCAATTCGAACAATGAGTTTGTTCTTATCTCTGATGCCGATGGAGCTAAGTCAATTGGATTGCTTTGCTTTCGACAAGAGGATGCTGAAGCCTTTTTAACTCAAGTTAGTACTTGTATATTTTTTTCTTTCTTTTCAATGTTCAGTTGAGGGAAAAATCGTATCAATGTGAATTTATTCCATTAAGCTTGTTAACTGGGGATTTCTTTCTTCTTCTTTTTCTGGAATTATGGCTGCTAAATATTAAGACTGACTCCCTATCTAATTCTAAGACTTCTTCGTCGGTACTAATATTTGGTTGCATTTTAGGTTCGATTGCGGAAAAGAGAGCTACGAAGCGGGGCTAGGGTTGTACCGATAACTCTTGACCAGGTGAGTTTCCGGTATCATATCACTGTCGTGTTTGATGGTGTGGTTTTATGAAGTGGTTGTTTGCTCTGAAAACTCAGCAGGATTGCTTATTAATATCTGTCTCACCCTTGTTTAAGTAAAATAATGAAGATCAAGTGAACTAACTGATTTTAATAGAACCTTGTATCTTCGTAAAGTACTTTAGGAGGTCAAATATAACTGGCGTGATGGTACATTACCGGTTTAGTTAATTTTTGCACATTGATGATGATGATTTCTATGGTTCCTAAACTCTTCAATTTTCAGAAAAATATGGAATTTTAGATTAGTTGTATCTACTGTAATTCCTAATGGATCTTTGAATTATTGAAGAATATTTTTTCTTTTGTTGTTTCTGATACTTTCTCAGATACGAGAAGGGAAGTGTGCAAGGCACTTATAAAATTGTTTTAACTATTATACATAGGGATAAAATGTATGATTAGTTTTGTGGCAAGGCATTTATACATAAGATTTATTGCTTTAGCCTTTGGCTATTGTGAAGGGATTTGAGATGTTAAGAGGGCTAACTTATAAATAATAACAAACAAATGGATCCAACTTTGTTTAGTTAAGTGCTATTCCTTGTAGAATAAGTCTATAAGAAGAAACTGTTTTTTTCTTTATCATTGGTGACAAAGCAACTGATAGGTTTTGAACCTGTTATCTAAATGTCATTACAAATTGATAATTTGAAGAAGGCTACATGCCATGCGTCCTTTACACCTTTTTTTTTTTAAAGAATGTTTACTAGTGTGTGTGTTCTGGATTTTCTGCATGTTATTCTCCTCTTGTAGGTATATATGTTGAAGGTCGAAGGAATTGCATTTCGATTTTTGCCTGACCCAGTTCAAATAAAGAATGCATTAGAGGTTAGTTTATCCTGTGATTTTATACTCAGCTTTGGAGTTCTGTGCATCCCCTTCTTATCCACATTATTAAGGTTTGAAAACAATGACTGATAAGTTAAATTCAGACGAATCCTTTATATGGTAATATGTCTCGTACTATTTGGTGCATGCAACAGACTTAGTCGGACTAACTCTTATCATTTTGTTTTCTGTGTATTGGAACAGTTAACATTGTTCTATTGCACACCATTTTATGATGTTGCTATATCATGCTAATAAAGTATGATATCTGAAAATTTTGATTTTATTATATCCTTTATTTCTCTCTCCCCTTCCTGGTCCTTCTCCTTATTAGAGTCCTTGGACAGTAAGTCTCTCCAAGCAGCTCTATGTGCTTAGGTAAACTTGATTTCTGTTCAAACTTAACAGCTTTTGAGGAAGGAAAAGTAAATCATAGCCTGGAAATTAAGTTGTTGCATAGAAGATACATAACATTATACTTTGACTTGTCATATGGATCATTTAAAGAGAAACTTCAAGCCTTCAACCAAACAGACACCTCATATGCAATGTGAAAATTGGTGTTACTGCAGTAAATTATACTCATTGTACATAAACGTGACATATATAATATTATGTTATTGTATTTGCTGAACTTTCTCAGATTAGGTAACAATATTGTCTTACATGATCAGCTCAAAGCTGCCGACATCAAGGCTGGGTTTGATGGAGTTCCTATTTTTCAGGTACCATGTTCTATTTGTTTGCCCCTGCTCATGCCATTTTATTTTTTAAATGTTGTTTTGAAAAATTATTTTTGTGCAAAGTGCTTAGGTGGAGTACTCTATAAATCAAAAGACTCTCCATTGTACATCATACTGGTTGTACTTCTGACAGTGTGATGTGTGTGTGTTTGCTTATAAACAACGGTATGATGAGTAGCATATTCAATTTCTAGGAAGTATGAGAATTCCTACTAGCATTTTCAAATGGTTTTAAATTTCGATTGTTTTGAAGAAATATCGACTCATACAGTTTTTTTTTGGCTAAAAGCTCGTAATTACTAGTTAAGCCTAGCTATAGATATTTAGTGTAAAATTCTTCTATTACATGTGCTATTTGTATGTCTGCTGGACATTTTTGGGCCACAATTGTAGAACAATGTAGTTCTGGTATGGCTATCTTTACTCTTTAGTCCTCATGTGAGTCCTAGTGTCTACAATTTTGGTGATTGTAAGACCTTAAAAAAGAGATACCTAAGGTGTTTTGATGAATTGGATGAGAATTTCACATACCAAGATAATATATTTATATTACGCAATTGCGTGGATTACAAGTTTGTGTGGAGTATAAGTAAGTCAACTATATATAAATAAGGAAACTATAAATAAGAAAATTGACCCACTAACTAAACTATCTATATTTAAACTCTAACACTCCTTCTCAAGCTGGAGCATAGAGATTATATGTTCCAAGATTGTTGCATAGATATCATAACCGGTTTCTTGCCGAAGACTTTGTGAATAAGTCTATTAACTGATCTTCGGATTTTGCATATGTGGTCTTGATTGTATTATCCATAAGCTTCTCACAAATAAAATGAAAGTCAACCTCTATATGTTTTGTTCGTTTATGAAATACTGGATTTGAAGTAATATATAATGTAGCTTGATTATCACATACTAACTCTATAGGCTGTGAGTGCTGAAATCGAAGTCTTTCTAATAGATTTTTGTCATGGTCCTATATTCAGATTTAACATTGGATCTTGCAACAACAGTCTGCTTTTTGCTTTTCCATGAAACAAGATTTACTCATAGAATATACAGTATCATGTAGTAGATCTTCTGTCAGATAGAGAGCCTGCCCAATCAGCATCACTATAACCTTGAACTGGAGTAGAATCATGTTTCTGAACTAATGTATAACCATGATCATGTACTCAAACAAGAGTGTGCCTATGGTTTTTATATAGTAATTCTTTTTCGGGTGTGGTTTTAAGGTATCTTAGGATACAAATAACAATATTCTAATGAGATGTTCGAGACTGAGAAAGAAATTATCTAACCACACTATTTGCAAAAGTAATATCTGGTTTAGTGACCATGAGATAATGCAGTTTACCAACAATACCTTTATCACTTAAAACATCCAGATAATACTTTCTTTGAGAAAGACAAATCTCTAATTGTGATCTCGCAATCTCAATGCCTAAGAAGTATTTTAACTGTCCTAAGTCTTTAGTTTGAAACTTGGACTGTAGGAATAATTTCAATCGCTAAATCTCATGGTTATCATCACCTGTAATCACAATATCATCTACATATACAATCAAAAGAATTTTGCTATTAGACGTATTTTTGTAGAAAATCGAGTAATCAACAGTACACCTCTGAAGGCCAAAACTAAGAACAACTTCACTGAATCTACTAAACCAAGCTCTGGGTGATTACTTCAAGCCATATAAATTTTTTTTTCAATCGACACACCATTCTTGATGAGCAACAAAACTAGGTGGTTGCTCTATAAAGACTTCTTCATAAAGATTAAGAAAGTATTTTTGATGTCCAATTGATGTAGTAGCCAATCAAAAGTAGCAGCTAGAGATATGAAGACCATAGACCTGAGTGTAACTTTTTGTGACCAATCTAGTCTTTAAGTGATCAACAGAACCATCAGGATAAAGTTTCATAGTGTATACCCATTTACATCTCGCAGTAGACTTGCCTGAAGGTAAAAAGACTAGTTCCCAAGTACTATTAGTATGTAAAACATTCATTTCATCAACCATGGAGGGAGATACCCAAAGTGTTTTGATGAATTGGATAAAAATTTCTCATAACAAGATAATATATTTATACTACGAGATTGTGTAGAGTACAAGGAAATCAACTATACATAAATAAGGAAACTATAAATAAGGAAATTGACTCACTAACTAAGCTATCTATATTTACACTCTAACAGTGACTAATTGCTTGCATGTCTGTTTCCTTGTTTCCTTGCGTATTCTTGTTAAATTGCTTGAATTTAAATTTGTTGCTGATCAGGGATTTTTTTTTTCTTACTTTCCTTTTCTAACAAAGCCTTTGTGATTACAGTCGGACCTTTTGGTTGTGAAGAGGAAAAATAAGCGTTACTGCCCTATATATTTTTCAAAGGTTTGTTACACTCATTTAGCTCCTTGTGCTAGCAGTTACATTATTTTGACTCTTGCATCTGGCAAGATGCTGTTTGAGAATATGATTAATTCTTGTTTGCTTATTGCTAACGTGCTGTACAGGAAGATATTGAAAGAGAACTCTCCAAGGTTTCTAGGGCTTCTAAAGTTCCAGGGGTTTCTCAACACATACTGGTATCACAATCTACAGTCCCTTTTTCTCTTCTCCCCTATAATACATGTCCGAAAATTCAGAATGTGGAAACAAAATTTCAAATTTGTTCTATGAAATAGTTGTAATCATGATTTCTATATAGAACCATACTCTTTATTGGATCTTAAGGCTCTTGTCAAATGTTTCTGTACTTGGTTGTGTCACTGTTAGAAGCGTGAAAAGCCACAACTCATTTTATTTCTTTGGATTGTTTTGTTCTACCCTTTATTTTGTCAAGACTGACCTTGAATGCTAAAATCAGGTGTTTGTCTTCTTTCATATACTTTGTACTGTTTGAAGTTGGTAATAGAGAAGTTTTGTTATTTTTGAAAAATAGGCCCAGTTTTGTATCCCAAAAAAGTAGTTGGTCCAGTGTCTCTGAAAGTTAAAATTTCTTTACCAGAAGTTATATACGTGATAAGCCAGCCCCCTGAAGAGCTAAAGGGTTAGGAGACTGGGAGAAATTTCATGGGCTGTAATTGCAAGCCTACTAAGAAAAAGAATGAATAAACTATAAAATGGATATTTAATCAATTAGACTTCTGTTTATTTATTGTGAGGAAAACTTGAGCCAAATTAATTTCTAATTTTATGGAAGTACGTCGATGTATATATATTTTTTACCCAGAAAGTCACATCTTTCCTAGAAGTAGATATTTTTATGTTGTTAATTTGCTTTCTTTGTGATTTACTTATTATTTGAAGTTTTGAACAGGTTGGTAGTTTGGAAGATGTTTTGAAGAAAATGGAGGTACTTGAGTCAGCTCACATAGTTAAATGTTTCAACTAGTGTATCTTATAATATAAATTTGATTATGATACAGTTCCTCCTTCCTTGATACAGATGAGTGAGAAGAACTCAGGCTGGGAAGATCTGATTTTTATTCCACCAGGCAAAAGTCACTCTCAACACATTCAAGAGATTGTTAAAGCGTGAATGAATACGCTGCAACTTTAGCTGACCGAAAACGTTTGGGGATTTATCAGGCATAGGTTTAGGCTCACATATAAGCAGGGTGAGAACTAAGCCCTCATGTGGCCTCCATCCTTCTTATGCCCCAATCCCCAACCTCCTCTTCTCAACAAAGGGAATTTCTGATGCAGATAACAAAGCCAGAGGGTTTACCAGTTTTGATGTACAAGAGATAAAAAACCTAAATTGCACTTCAGGAGGTCAGTGAAAAGTAAGCGTTGGGAGAGTAAGATACTGTAATCCATGAGCTGTTTGTACTCTGTATACAGTTCAGTTATTTTGGATAAAATCCTTCCCTAACGATCAACATTTTAGTTATGACCTTTTCATGTATTCACTGAAGGGGAAGCGCCCCTTGTTTCAAAGAGAGGACTAATTGATGCAAATCACGGATTTTTCTGGTGAAAAATTTCCTGCTCTTGACTCCCTTGTATCATGTTTAGTCATAGATGGTGCCTTTGGGCCTATACACTATTCACTGGAGACATATCGGTCAGCCCGTATTCTAACGATGAGAACTACTGCATGCGATAATGAGTACGTGGACTTGTGGCTCATGCGTTTGTAATTAATGTCCAATTTTGTTTCTCATTCCAGAATGGCCTCTGTTTGCCAACTGTCATCATAAGGGTGACATTGGTAATGGAACATTTGTCTAATGTGTTGGTCCCTTTCTCAGTCGGTCTAATCATCAAGAGGTTGACATGGGAAACCTTTTTTTTTATTCCTTGGGCCATGGGTGTGTTAAACATGGCCTGAAATCATTTTGGTGAGCTATGATGTGCTGATGCCTAACCTAAAACCGGTTTTATATCAATGGTGAATATGATAAGCATAACCAGTTTATGATTAGATAATTGGAATTGGGTGGAGCCTCACTTTTCCGTGAAGGTTAACAATGACATTTGCTTCCATGTAGGAAGTTGACAAGGCAACCAAATAGTTGTTGGCTGGCCTGCTTACCTGCCCTTTGCAAGGTATTAGTAATATGGGCTCCAAGTTTCCTGATGAAAGTTCCAAATTAGTACTCTATATGCTTTTCTCTGCTTCTAAACTACTAAAAAGGAGGAATTATACAAGGGCATATCAGTAAATTGAAATTTTATCTAGAAATATTAGCACCAATAAACCTGCGTAAATACAGAAAGAGGCAAACCTTAATTTCCTTGCTCCCAACCTCTCCGTCTTGTAGAAAAGGAAATCCAAAACAAGGAAACGACACATGGAGCTTTATAATTGGTCTGACGTTATTTGGGTTTTACTCTAAACTTGCACTCTAATCTCTCTAACCACTACCTCCATGTCCTAGCTTGCTTATTTAATCATCGTATTAGGTATATATAGGAATACCCCTTTTGAGGATCTGCAGCCTGCGGTTTATGCTAAGGATGACTGAAGGTTTCACTCTTCAAAGGATGATGAAGACAACCCCCTCTAAAGCTTTGGTTATCAGACTCAATTTGGTATTTTTTGCCTTCTTCTTGATAATGTATGCAGCCCTTCTTCTCCGGCCTTCTTCTTCAATCTATTTCGAAAATGCAGCCTCCCTTGTCAGATGCTCCTTGCGTGAGTGCCATCACAAGGTAAGGTGAGAATCCCAGTATTCTTTATTTCATTTCAAAAGTTCAAATATTTTGAATGCATTAGATTATGAAGGAAGAATTGATTGTTATTGATTCAATTAATTAAGTAGCCCATTCTGTTTGATATTGATCTTTGTAGGCAAAAAGCAGTATTAGAGGAGCCTCAAGCAGATTTGCCGAGGCCTAAGGCTGGTAATGTAAGTAAGATGGAGGTACCTAACTTCTTAAATGAAATGGGAAAAGGAATGAAGATTGGAATGGTAAACATGGAAGAACATGATGTGAGTGAATGGAATCAATATGGACAAAAAATAGCTATTAACTTTGATCGTGTATCTAAGTCTTTCAATTGGACGGATTTGTTTCCTGAATATATAGACGAGGAGGAAGAAGATGATGGCATGTCTTGCCCCGAGATAGCAATGCCGGATTTCACAATGATGGAAAACATGGACATCATAGTGGCTAAGCTGCCTTGCAAGTATCCTGAAGAAGGGTGGGGAAGGGAGGTGTTTCGGGTACAAGTACATTTAATAGTGGCAAATCTAGCCGTGAAGAAAGGGAAGAGAGATTGGAATTGGAAAACCAAAGTTGTGTTGTTCAGCAAATGTAGACCAATGATGGAGCTGTTTCGATGTGATGACTTGGTTAGACAGGAAGGGTATTGGTGGTATTACGAGCCTCAGATTAAGAGGCTGGAACAGAAAGTTGAACTGCCTGTTGGTTCCTGCAAATTGGCTTTGCCACTCTGGGGACAGGGTATGCCTTCAAATCCTTGTTGCAATTTCCAGATTCTTTTTAAAAAAAAAAAAAAAAAAAAAATTTTCCTGAAAGTCTTGGATTGCATAGTTGCAGGGTGAGAAAAATGAAAAACGTAAGTAAGAAAACTTACTAAACGCACCAGGTAGGGGTCGAACCTACGACTTTCTGCTTAGGAAACAGACGCTCTATCCACTGAGCTACAGGCGCTTTAATTTGTGGTTGATATACTATAAAGTTTAATACTAGTAGAACTTCAAGTTATTGCATAAGCTTTCTTGGTTTGTGTTTTGGAAAACATAATGAGAGATTGGAGGGGTAAAATCCCTTATAATCACAAGATTTTATTTCTGGTAGGATAACTTTCTAAAAGAATTTAAGGATCGATAAAGTGTCATGATTTGTTATTTCTGTACTTATGGCTTGAGAGATATTTTACATTAATATAGCCTCTTTATTTTATTATTGATAACGATTTATAACCTAGAATGAATTGTCCTTTACTTTTGACTTGTTTACCTTGGTATGGTTGGTTGTGTATGTGTTGTTGTTAAATTTTTAAGCAATCTTGGGAGGCGCCAAAAAAGGAGTAGTTATTAATTAGGATTACTAATTAGTTTAGTTGTTACTTGTTGGTTGTTAGTTGTTAGTTGTTAATTGCCAGTTATTATGCTAGATATCCTTTTGTCACTATTCTGCACCAATAAAATAAAAATATTAATCAACAAGTTTAAGAATTAATTTTCGTTAAAAATAAAAAAACAATGACTTTATTTTATTTTTTCAGGAATCGATGAGGTGTACGATCTATCAAAAATCCAAAGAAGCACCACAAACAAAGCGAGAGTGAAACGGGAAGCCTACGCTACAGTCCTTCATTCCTCCGAAGCCTATGTTTGTGGTGCAATAACTCTCGCACAAAGCCTCCTCCAAACAGGTACCAAACGCGACCTTATCCTCCTCATAGACAACTCTATCTCCGCTCCCAAACGAGACGCCTTAGCCGCAGCTGGTTGGAAGATCCGATTCATCACCCGGATCCGAAATCCAAGAGCCGAGAAAAACACCTACAACGAATACAACTACAGCAAGTTCCGACTATGGCAACTCACCATCTACGACAAGATAATTTTCATCGATTCCGACATCATCGTTTTACGCAACCTCGACATACTCTTTCATTTCCCCCAAATGACCGCCACCGGCAACGACGCTTCGATTTTCAATTCCGGCATTATGGTCATCGAGCCGTCCAATTGTACGTTCCGAATATTAATGGACACCCGTGAAGACATAGTATCCTACAACGGAGGCGACCAAGGGTATCTGAATGAAATCTTCGTGTGGTGGCACCGATTGCCGAGGAGGGTTAATTTTTTGAAGAATTTTTGGGCAAATACGACAGGGGAGGCCAGCGTGAAGAACGAGCTTTTCGGGGCGGACCCACCGAAAGTTTATGCAATACATTATCTGGGTTTGAAGCCATGGTTATGTTATAGGGACTATGACTGTAATTGGGATAAAGAGGATCAACATGTTTATGCGAGCGATGTGGCCCACAAGAGGTGGTGGAAGTTGCACGATGCCATGGAAAAGGGGTTGCAGAAGTTTTGTCGGTTAACGGAACGACGACGTATTGAGTTGGATTGGGATCGAAAGCTAGCAAGAGAAAGAGGGTTAGTTGACGAACATTGGAGAATTAATATTACGGATCCCCGGCGGAGACGGGATTATTGGATTAATTAGTATACTTTTGTACTATTTTGCACGTCTTTTTTTATTTTTGTATTTTATTTTTGTTGCTTTATTCAGGTACTGTATATGGAAGGTTTTCTTCATAAATATTTATGTGTGAATAAGTAGGTAATGTTCGTTCCTTGTTTATTTCCTTTTCCTTTTGTGTCAAATTAAGATTGATATTGATCTTACATGAGTTTGGTAATGCTTTTTATTTTTTGGAAAGTGATGCAGCTTTTTAAGAGAAAGTGATGTAGGTTTTTAAGAGAGTGATATCACTTTTCTAAAGTTTAGTTATCTAAAAGTCACTTAAAAATTATTTTGTAAGAGTGTTTTTTTATGGTACCGTGTCTTTTTAAAATTGTACAAAAATTATTTTGTTAATTGTAAATATATACTTAATTAATAATATATTTTTTTTGCTATTATATCTATTTTTAGGAGTGATATGCACACTTTGTTAATTATTTGTATTATTTACATCAATCTTTATAAAATATTTACTAAACAAGATTACTGTGATTTAGTAATACTGTAATTTTCATGTTCTAACCATGTTTGATAAATGTTTTACAAAAGTTAGTGTAGGTAGTAAAAATAATGAATAAGGTGTTTGGTAAAATAAATTATAAATTGTTGTGAATGTATAAAAAATAAGAGAAATTAAATGGTTTTTAAATTAATTAATAATATATTTGATATTTTTCAAAAATTAATAAGATAATTTTTGTATTTTAATTTTAAAAACACCCCAGCTAATTTTTAAAAAGAGTATTTTAAAAATATCTCGACTTTTTAAAATAGCATAAGAAGCACCTTTTAAATAAAGTTACCAAAATAATTTTTAGGTGTTAGTAATTTTTTAGAAGTCAAAACTTCATCTTAGAAAATATTACCAAATTCATCCTCATTCTAGTCATACCTATAAACAAAATAATTTGTTTTGTATAGAGAAAGCTCTTAGTAAGTAATAATAATAAATAAATTCAGAAGGGACTTATTCTCTTACTAGAAAACTCATATCCAAAAAAATATATGTGGAGTACTAATAGATAGGGTAAAAAACCAAAAATTTGTTTTGATTTCTTACTTTATTGCCTGTTGAAGTTTTGTTTTGTTTTTTGTTTTTTCCTTGATTTTGTACGAGTATTCCTAGCCTAATTTCATTTCGTATATGTGACTGTCTCTTTCAATAAGTATTTTTCACATACTTAAACATTACAGAAATCACTTAATCGCTAAACTCAAGCTTGTCTATTTAAGTTTTTGGTTAACACTAAAAAATTCATAAAATTTTTACTCTACACTGCTCTACAATTTGTCTTTTAACGTTAGTGTCTGTCGTCCAGTATTTTTGACGAGTAACAACTCAAGAAATGATTGGGTGGAAGGCAAGATTCGGCTAGTGAAGGGAATTGTATTGGTTGAGCAAACCTATTTACATTATTTTAGGTGCACCTACTAAAGCCCCAAATGAATCAGTGTCTCATTATACCAAGTCTGGAAAATCATCGATCAACAAAAGGAAGCAACATCTTTCAAGAGTAGTTAGATACTTAGATATCCATGGACCCAAAGATTTGAACCTCCAAATTATGTAGTCTCAAAATTCCCACTACTCTCCCACAGGCGGCAAGTCCACAACGGCAGCATTATCTCACTATCTTCACATCATCAACTTCCCCAAACCCTACAGTAAGCCCAATTCTGATTTTTTTTCTATTTGATATTTCAATTTTCCAACTCATTCCTTTGCGGTTCCTACTCCAACCAATTCAAGAAACAGTACATGTATATGTATTTTTTGTTTTTGGTGAAGGACCTTGACTTCCGTTTTTGTTGCTGAGTTACTCACATATTAGTAGCTCTACCAGTAGTTTCCTTCCTGGTTCCATACGACCATACCCACCCGCCCAGAATAGAAAACTGCTAAAGTGGATCTAATTATCTGACGATCCCTCTTCACCCAACTGGTCGCCTAGACGCAAGATTTGGACCCCACATAAGACCATAATTACGTTGATAGCGAAAAGTAAAGAGGGTTCTTTTTGTCGCAAAAGTTGACAATTATGTCCGGGGCTGGTTTTGGAGCCTGGGAACAAAAGTCCAAGTGAAAGATTAATAATCACACGTGCTACGGATAAATTGCATACCTACAAAACTACCACTATTACCTAATTACCCTTTACACTTCCCAAATTACTGTACAGTTCACAGTCCCCAGGAGAGTAAATCAATGAGATTAAATATTAATGGTCCTCATTTATGATGATTTTATTGTTTTTCTTTTTCTTTTTCATGCACTTAAATAGTAAACACAAGAAGGAGTAGATATATAAAAAAATAAAATAAAAATAAAAATTTACAGAGAGCGTACAGATGGATCTAGTCTGTGAAATGAAGTAGGCTCCACTCACGTGTATCATCCCCGTTATTTTCTCTCTTCTTAAGTTTAGCAGGAAAATTTCCCACCCTAATTTATTTTCATACAAGCTACTTTTAAGTTTTCAAATTATATTTTTTTTTTGTCCTGAGTTACCACAGATCATTCATTAGTATCGGCTAAGTTTGAATCATCTATATCCTTTCTGGTTTTCTTTTATCCGGGTAAGTTCATATCCACTTTACTTTGTTCTTTTTTCATTAATTTTCTCTTTTCCCATTCAACAACGAAAATTTATTGCAACCCAGCTTTGTTTTCGATTATATTTGTGTGTTTGCTGCTTAAATTTCCCCATTTGAGCTTAAAGTCTTAGTTTTGGATTGATTCTGAGCAGTTGACTTGATTTTTGTCGTCAAACGGAATAGAATTATTCATTGACTTTAATTTGTAAGTTCCTGGTACCCTGGGAAAATTTCAAGGTTATCAGTTTTCTGGCTTTATAAGCTTTGATTGGTTTGATGTCTGAGCATGGTTTTATTTTGTTTTTCATTTGTGCCTTGTCTGATTGCTTAAACTTCATATAGGAAGGCAAAGAAATCTTGGGATTAGCTGGTCTGCTTGCTGTGAGATTGAGTTTTTGTTTTTCCTTTTATTTGTCAAACATATATTTCTAAAAATTGAGCGATCAAATGCCAATTTGGATTTTGGAAATATTTGGGACTTGTTTTTCTTCCCCTTTTTGTATTAAGTTGTGAAATCCTAATTATTTCCCTAAAATGGCTAGCAAGTAAGGATGGTGATGGCTTACCCTGTTATATTTGATAGTTGAATTGCCATTTAGTTTTCCCTATTTAGAGGAACATTAGTACTGTTGCAGAGACCAGCAATTCCCTTTTTTTTTAATTTTTATGTTTCTCTAATTTTATATGCATGAACCAACTTTCTGGGCATTTATGTTACGTCAAACCTCAGTATAGATGGCAAGCTTTCAAGATTCTATTAAATTGGTTGAAGTTTAGCTTAATAAGCTGATCTATATATCAAATAAACAAACTGTAGGCAATTTTTAGACTCCTCTCTCCTCCCCCTCTACTTTTGAGTTTTTTTCTTGTTATGAGTTGTCTAATTAAATGGACAATTTTTATTTCTGCAACTGGGGAGGTTTGTAGATTATCTTGGTGTTTATCAATAATAGGGAAAGAGCTTAATAATTTCACTAAGCAATTTAACAGCTGCTGGTCATTTTTTTGTCTTTCAGTGGGTTAATTAGTATGCAACAGAATACAAAAAGATATACATATATTTGTGTTAAGATCATGCTGTCCTTTAAAAACATGCTGAAAAATTTGTGTTTCTTGTTGAATGAATTTATCTAAGATGGGCTGTTTTAATGGCTTAATGGATTTCATTTGTGCATGTATTATTTTGAATGTTCATTTTCTTGGAAGGAATAGTTTTGAAAACATTGTTACATATCGTTAATCAAGTGAAAAGGAATACTTAAACGTCACTGTGTCACTATCAATTACCAAATGCTATGCAATTTCTTAGCTTCCATGTATTGCTTTGGCTGCAGATGACACGAACCTTACTTAAATTGTAAACTTATTATCAATCTTCTTGACATCATTTTCTTGGAGTGAAAAGCTATTATCTGCTCCAGCCAATAACCCTGCTCTTTTAAGAACTAGGGTAGAGAGTGAAGATCACATTAAATACCCTGCTCTGTGTGTGTCTGTGACAGAAAATTGAAAAGCAAGGCAAGTGGAAAATACATGTTTGCTCCAGTCTTTTGTGTGGGTTAATGTTATTTATCGTTGAATTCCCAATGCCTTTATTACTCTAATGATCCTGTTTATCATCTGAGTTATCATTATTGACAGGATCCAGTTCTCAAGCCTTGAAACCCACTTCTTTTTATCTTCATTTTGCTCCTTATATGGTCTATGTCTCTATCCTTTGCATATTGGAAATCCTTTTGACTTTGGATTTGATGTCGATTGCTTATGTATCCTGTAATCTGATATCTTAAGCAAAGAAGCACATTATTTTCCACTCTTTTGGCAGTAACTGTTTTCAGTTATGAGTTGTCTGATCTAGTTGACCTTCCCAACAGAGGTGATCAAAATAAATAAATAATCTATAGAAAGAAAAGATGCCACTTGGGAATTATCTGTTGCCTGCAGTCATTTCATCTGCAATAAATCTTGAATGAGTGTTTCCAAAATTTAAAACTGCTGGTTTTTATCATTGAAAAGTGATAAAGCTAAAGTTAATTCATAGAATGAGGAAGTATTCTCTTGAGAAAGTCGTCAACTCATCTTTTGCTTATTTCTTGAACTTGGATTTCAGACACCCCTGTGGCATTTTGTGTAATGGAGGATGTAAAAAAAGTTGATGAGAAGCCACTTTCAGAATTCTCCATAAGAAATGCTGAAGAGATGCCAGCCCCACAATCCCCTAAAAAAAGTGAAGAAGAGATAACACCAACAGATGATCAGTCTCAGAACGAAGCTTCAACCAAGCCAATCAGCAATGGAGAAGTGGAATCTTCTCAGTTGCCTGTCGTCAAAAATCATAAATTACCAACACTAGAAGACCCACAATCCCCCAAAAAAAGTGCGGAAGAGGGTAACAACAGCAGATGACCAGTCTCAGTCTGAAGCTCTAACCAAGTCAATCAGCAATGGAGTAGCGGAATCTTCTCAGTTGCCAGTAGTTGAAAAGCATAAATTACCAACACCAGAAGATGCTTCTGATGGTCCAACTTCAGGACAAGAAGAACTTCTTTCCACATATAATTTGGCTTCAATCTCAAAAGCTACAGATAATGTGACAGAAGCAGGCAATGAGAGTATAGTAATTGAAGATTCTAAAACTGGAGATGTACAAGATATTATTGACAGGCAGCAATCTCAAGACAATTGCACTATTGACAGTGCCAATGCATATATTAGTGATGACATTGTAGCTTCTGCTTCCTCTCCTGTGATTAGAAATTCTCAACATGACCACTATGGAGTGCCATCTGTTGAGATTGATCTGCCTCAAGCTAATGTTGCTGGTGTTTCTGATTCAGAATCTGCTATATTAGATTCTCTTAATCCTGATAAGCAGGAAGATGCTGAAAAAGGACTTATTGATACAGCAGCACCTTTTGAATCAGTCAAAGAAGCTGTTTCCAAGTTTGGAGGAATCATAGATTGGAAAGCCCATAAAATGCAAACTGTGGAGGTTTGTATAATATGTTGTTGTTCGCATTACATTTTATGCTACTGGCTTTTTCTATAGTGGAACCTTCATTCAAATTTTCGCAAAAGTTACTGCTTAATGAGAAAATAATTTCTTTTGCCAGTTTGGTTGATTCTTAGTGCTAAACAAAATACTGCATCCATTTTTGTAGGTCCTACTGTGCAAAACTTAAGGAAGCTCTTGATTACTATAAGTCATCCCTTCAATATAGGATGTACGTATTGTATAAATCACTCGCATCAATCATTATTCTAAAAAAATATTCTTCCACCTTTTTGCGTTCTTTGACTTACAGAAAGTGAGAATGGCAAAGAATTTAAGAAATCTTATTGACTTTCAAACGGACATAATACGAAACATTTGGAAAACATTAAGACAGTTAAAAATGGCATGGAGGAGGTTATAGTTTTGTAATTGGTGATGCTGTGACTGCTATGCTATGGGGGAATAAATGAGGATAAGTGTTATACTATTGTTACACTTAACAATTAACAGCATAATTTTATGTATATATTTTGTGCTACATGATATATTCTGTTGATCCCTCGTTTTAGAAACTTCTGGACAAACAAAGGAGGAAACTATGATGACTAATTATATTTCTTTTTTCTTCATTGGTATCTCAAACTTCTTGGGTATTGCTGAGTTCTACCTTTTCTGATATTTGAAAATTATAAGTATGTTTTTTTTGCAATTCAAAGTGGAGTTATATTTGTTTTCTCCTCGACTTGCTTGCATGCATTACTATCATCATTTTTCAATTACAAGCTACAGATTGCTTACTCAGGTGGGAGAACAAGATGTGATAGCTAATTGTTCAGTTTTATTTGTTTTGCAGAGACGTAAGCTTGTAGAACAAGAACTTGAGAAAGCACAGGAGGAGATTCCAGAGTATAGGAAACAAGCGAAGGCCGCTGAGGAGGAAAAAATGCTAGTACTAGAAGAACTGGACAGCACTAAGAGGCATATAGAAGAACTGAAACTTAACCTAGAGAGGGCACAAACTGAAGAGCGTCAGGCGAAACAGGACTCAGAACTTGTGAAGCTGAGGGTGGAAGAGATGGAGCAGGGTATTGCTGATGAATCTAGTGTTGCAGCTAAGGCACAGCTAGAGGTGGCTAAAGCCAGGCATACAGCTTCAGTTTCAGAGCTGAAATCTGTGAAAGAGGAGTTGGAAGCTCTTCATAAAGATTATGCTTCTTTGACAAAAGAAAAAGATATAGCTCTAGATAAAGCTGAAGAGGCTGCTGCTGCATCCAAGGAAGTCGAGAAAACAGTGGAAGATCTGACTATTGAACTGATTTCCACTAAAGAGTCGCTGGAATCTGCACATGCTGCCCACTTGGAAGCAGAGGAACAAAGAATAGGAGCAGTCATGGCCAAAGAGCAAGATTCTCTAAATTGGGAGAAGGAACTTAAACAAGCAGAAGAGGAGCTCCAGCGACTCAACCAGCAAATTCTGTCAGCAAAGGATCTTAAATCAAAATTGAACACTGCCTCTGCTTTGCTGCTAGATTTAAAGACTGAATTAGCAGCTTACATGGAATCAAAACTGAAGCAGGAAGGTGATCAAGAAGAGACATCAAAAGGTGACCTAGATGAACTAGAGAAGAAGACCCACAGTGATATACAAGCAGCAGTTGCTTCAGCAAAGAAGGAAGTTGAGGAGGTAAAACTCAACATAGAGAAAGCAAATGCTGAGGTTAATTGCTTGAAGGTGGCAGCCACATCATTGCAGTCAGAACTTGAAACAGAGAAATTGTCTCTTGCTACCATTAGGCAAAGAGAAGGAATGGCCTCTGTTGCAGTTGCGGCTCTCGATGCGGAGCTGTACAAGACCAAATCAGAAATAGCTCTAGTTCAGATGAAGGAGAAAGAAGCCAGGGAGAAGATGGTCGAGGTGCCAAAGAAATTACAGCAAGTAGCACAGGAAGCTGATGAGGCCAAATCGCTTGCTCAAGCAGCTCGTGAAGAGCTGCGCAAAGCAAAGGAAGAAGCAGAGCAAGCAAAGGCTGCAGCAAGTACAATGGACAGCCGGTTACTTGCAACTCAAAAGGAGATAGAGGCTACTAAGGCTTCGGAGAAGTTAGCAATAGCAGCTATTAAAGCATTGCAAGAAAGTGCATCAGCTAGAAGCACAGCCAATGTGGATTCATTTGCTGGGGTCACACTTTCTTTGGAGGAGTACTATGAGATTAGCAAACGATCCCATGAAGCAGAGAAGAGAGCCAATATGATGGTTGCAGCTGCCAATTCTCAGATTGAGGTAGCTAAGGAGTCTGAGTTGAGAAGCTTGGAGAAGTTGGAAGAAGTGAATAGGGAATTGGCTGCAAGAAGGGAAGCTCTGAAGATTGCGATGGAGAAGGCTGAAAAGGCCAAGGAAGGGAAGTTAGGTGTAGAACAGGAGTTAAGAAAATGGAGGGCTGAACATGAGCAGCGAAGAAAAGCTGGTGACCAATCTGGTCAAGGCGTGGTAAATCCTGTAAGAAGCCCCAGGAAAAGTTTGGAGGGGAGCAAGGAATCGAATACCATCAATCAGGCATCTGATGCTGTCCCTGTCCATTATGCCTCAAGTCCAAAGGCCTATGTGCCTGCAAATAACACCGAAACCGCTCCTGAAACAAGGACTGGAAAGAAAAAGAAGAGGTCATTCTTCCCGCGGATTTTGATGTTTTTAGCCAGAAGAAAAGCAAATCCAAACAAGTAAATGTAATCCTACATTTGACCTTGGCTGCAGTTATTTTATCTTTCAATTTTAGTATAATATTTTTTATAGAGACACAAATTCTGTATTTAAGAAATTACTAAAAATGTACATGTTGGTGATTGTTGTATGCATCTGATTATACTTCCTCATCCCAGGATTGTATGGCCCGTGCCTGGGGGTTGATAGGACTAGTTTGTCATCAGTGTTTGGTCGGGGGAATGAGAGAATAAGATGATTCTGTGATGTATAGGGTTTGACATGTTGAATAGGATCTGTTGTAAAGTTTGTTGAAACAAATGAAAGAAATTCTCTTTTGGGACTACTCAATTAAGTGCATCTTTGTTCTTGAGGTTGGAATTGTTTATACTCTGTTACCATGCATGTTATGGTGCGTTCATAATGGAAACCCGTCATTTACTTCATATAATCGATGTCTCTTACCAGTTAAGTATACTCTCCAACTTCCAAGTCTCTGAATTAATTATAATATCTTCCACAAAAAATCGTAACCGGCTTTAGCTCAGTTGGTAGAGCGGAGGACTGTAGTAGTATGCTGTTATCCTTAGGTCGCTGGTTCGAATCCGGCAAGCCGGATATCTATTTTTAATAATTCTTAGTTTTTCTTTCAAACGTCTATGCATACATTAAGAATGTCTCTCCCAGCATGAACCAAAAGTTTCCATAGACATGATAAAAGATTAGCTATTTTCTTTTTTTGGTGTTCGAGAATTTACTTCACAAGTATATACTTTCTCTGGGATTTTTCACAGATTTGAAGTTTGCCATGAGAAAGCAAACCAATATAAGGTTCATCCCTATACAAAATGACCCCGTTGCTGAGAGCCTGAGACTAGCAGTCGTCTGATATAGTTTGTCAATCATTAATCTAGACATTCATCAAGAACAGAAGTGATAACAGACCGACAATAGCAGTTGTCTCGTGCCTGTAATGAATGTGAAACACTGTCCCTAATTCACATTTAAGAAAAATCAAAGCCAATACATATATGAGGCATAAAATGTATATTTGGGTATCCAGAAGTGTGCATTTGAAACCACTGTTACAGGAAACTGCTAGCTCTGAAGATGAACTGGCTTAAAGAAGATGAAAGAATTTAAGCATTACAATATGTAACAGCCAATGAAACACACCCACATGCCTTATGATTAAGAACTAGAGTTAGCAATTGTCTGAATGATAGTCTTGTGCCATGGATTAGTGAGATGCTCCACAAGGTTATCAATTGGTCCAACATGAGTCACAGAAGCTTGCACAAAGATGCCCAACATGGCGACCATTGCAAGTCTCCCTGCACCAAAAATGAAAATTAAAGAAAATGATTGAGTAAATGCAGTACATATATATATATATATACATGTTTAAATGACAAAGAACTAAGAGAAACATGCCATTCTTAATCTCTTTGAGCTTCCAGTCATGAGAGTTTTTAATATCTTTCGCCAGGCCAAGAGGATTTAGCAGAGGACCGCCAGGGTATCTGTTGATTTATGAGACCAAGAATACAAACTTCAATACTCAACTCTGATTAAGATAATACACTGCAGAAACTACGAGTAGATTACCATGCTAATAAAGCAGTTGAGTTAGTGAAAATAACAGCTTAAGAGAACAAAATGATAAGGAAGTGCATATATTAAATATAGACAGTCTTAGTAGATACCCTGGTTCTAAACCTTCTAGTGAGGCTTCCAATCCAAAGAAGCTTCCCTCTTGAGCTTGAGATCCAGGACTAACAAAATCCATGTACCTTTTGGTTTCAACAAATCTGGCAAGAAAGTAGATGATGAGATTTCATTTATAGAAGCCCATAGAAATGCAGTATTTCATTGTCAGAGGTTGTTAAAGATGAAATCCTACCCCATCAGAATCAGTTGTACAATAAAGAGAGTTTGTGTATTGGCGAACTCATATTTCACTGCACCGGCTTCAAACCAAACCGGTATCTTGCTAAGTCCTGTAACACGGAGTAGCTGCAGCAAGGTATTAGAGACGACCACAAGTTTTAAGGAATGATAAAATTGGATCTTACTTGAGGGTATTATTCTTATTAACCAAAGGAATAATATACTAGATTACTAGGTGGTATCACAAGTCATAATTTTGAATGTCAAATATGCAGTTTATCGATCCTACAAACACACTTGAAAAGTAAACCACTCTATCTGCAGGACTTGGAGTTCCCAAGTCCAAATTTGATATAGAGCATTAATACGCAATAAACGCAGTGAGCACAATGAGAATTTCACAAATAACTAAATTTATTTGATATTGGAGACTCACATCAGTCAAGAGAATTCCTGCAATTCCAGCCATTGCAAAGCGAGCATGAACCAGCTCTGCCTGCACATACCACCTCAAGCTTTCCGGATCCTCTCCAAGCCCAAGTGGGTCAAATCCAAAATCTCCAGGAAGACTGCAAGTTTTACAATTATAAATAACGAGAAAAATGTACTTTACCAATTCCTAGCAAATAAAGATTAGAATGATCGTTCACAAAATTGAAGGGCTCACGTTCCATCAAGATAAGGTGGAGGTTCAAGCCCAGGAAGCCATGTGGGTCGCTGCTGGGCTTGAACCACGGTTTGCGCATAACGTCGAGTAGTTTCTGTTCTAGCCTGCAAGAACGAATACCTGACGCCCAATGAAGGAATGAGAAAGTTCTTACTCTGAGAACTGAAGGGTGTAGAAGAACATGTTTGAAAAGGAAAGCCTCTTCCCACTAAAACGGCCATTTCTCTAATCAACTCCTATCTGGTGGGTTGCACACTTACACATACACATAGGTTCACGAGTTCCACTTTCATAACTACCACAAGTGAAGAAGATACGACTTTCTTTTTCCTTTTTTCTTTTTCTTATCTCTACATTAGTTATTGATTGATATGACAGTTACATCAAATTTTACATTATAATAAATTATCACTTTATTAGCAATAGAACAAAAATAAAAACTTATTTGTTTAGTACCCAAATATAGTCGGAAAAATAAACAAATAATTAGTTTAGAAATCAGTTCTACTTTAACCAATTCAGTCTACGTGAACTTCAATAAGAAAGCAAATTAAGCTTCATTAATTTACAATCCAAAAGTGTAAGATTGCTAGAGTCAGCAAGCCACTTATAATATGATAGAGAATCATTCTAAATGCACTAGTAAAATTTGATAGCAATTAGCAATCATTACTGAGTTTCCCTTCCAACAATTACCTAAATAAACAGCATAGTAGAATACAATTTAGATACCATGAATGAAGCACTGCATCGATGAAGCTAAGAAAGTTCGCAACTAAATAAAGGGGGCCGTGTCTACTTGTCAACGCCTACTGGATATGCTGAAGGAGCTAACTTTCATGGGAGTGGCAATCACCAGAGGTAGCGTCAGGAGAATCTGTGAATGCAAATTTGTCGTGCATGAAACGACTATCAACAATGGAGTCATCCTTAAGAACTATCTTGTAGCAATAGCAGCTCTTCAGGCCCTCCTGGTGACGGTAGCACTCATGAGAGCCATCCTTCACTTGTTGGAAGTTCCAAATAACACTAAACTTTCCCACAGTGGCTACTAAATGGCGCTCCTGCTTTCCATTCTCCGTAACCTAGCCGACCAACAATATTAAATCAAAGTACCTCGTGTAACCATAAAGTAATGAAAAACAGGAGAAAATTAAATTCATACTGTTTCAGCAGAACTGAAAATAATACAGTACAAATTTGCTTAATCAAAAGTACTATGATAAAATGTTTAAGGAGAACAATTAGCTGAAATTTTGAAAAAGACATGCAAATGGCACACTTGGGGATTCATCCACGTAATACATGCACATTCACACCATGAACAAGAAAGGAACTAGAAGAAAACAAAAGCAACAACTTAAAAGTCACATGTCCAGTAAAGGGTCCAAAATTTAATAGGTTCTACAAGAGTTCAACTAGACTTGGTATAATTGTGAAAGCTACCTACACCAAAGCAACTTCGTATCCCCATAATGCTGACTGGGGCCGGAGGGGAATTTCTGTTCAGACACATCCCTTTCCCTTTGTTCAAACTTTCGAACTGTCAAACTGAATGATCCCAAAAGAATGCTAACTAGATAAATAACATTCAAATAATTGATTGAGGAACCAACGAAGCCAGGTATACCTAGGAGGAAACTGTCAAGCAGGATAGCAAGAGTTCTAGCAGAAAATTGATAAAGTTCTGCATGTAAAACTACGATTTTCATCAAGCAAGGAAGCCTTCACCATAAGAAAAATAAATGGCTTCCAGTAGTTGAACACTTGCCTCCAACTATATATAAACATTTCAGTTTCGATCAACACAAATCAGCAAGTATTTGAAAAAGGAAAAAAGCAATGAGGGTTATTGCCAATCTAAATAATTAAGATGGGAAATGGCACCGTCAAGCTAGGTCCCAAATATCACAGTTTAATAAAGTCAAAGTTGAGGCACAAAAGAAAGTGTTCAATTAACCTGCCAATAACACAAAAGAGTTTCTCAGTATATGAAAATGTTCTCCAGTGACAGGCCCCTAGTAGATAATTCAATTCCCAAAATGGGATCAGACTAGTATATCAGCAATTCTCATAAAAAGTACAAGCTAGAAGAAAATCTTATTAGACCGTTAGACAAGAACATAAGTGGAAACAGCACGCATGGATGGCACTAAAAAACAGCATTAGTAAATTAATATGAAGGCAATGCATTCAAATCACAAAAATAAACTTTGCTTTGTTTCTCCAAGCAAGTTGAGGAGGAAAATTGACAGTGATAACAAAAACAATCTGCAGTTGCGTTACCTTTCATCTTGCCTAGAAACCAGAAACACACCCACATAAATTAGGCCTCTTGGAAATAGTGAAATATCAAAGCATAGGCCATTCATGTTTACAGCAGGGTTTACACTTAAGGAGTATAAATTATATTGCCACAAGTCATTTGCAGGAGGGAAAGAACAAAAATAAGATGATGCAATGCACCATGTCGACAAATACATTTTCTGAATTTCTGAAATAACAAAATTAATGCCATCTGATAAGATACTTATTCTTAGGTTAGAAGCTAAAGATAGCTTAAGTAAACAGCCAGAAAATTTGTACATACCCATGAAAACTGAGCATTGCGGAACTTGTTATTTACCCCAGCCAAATGTGAATCCAGGGGAGTCAGCTTCAACAACCTTGGAGCAGATATCCTATTCCCCATACGACCAGCAAAGCCCGTTTTTGCTTTCCCGTCTTTGTCACTAAAGAGGGTGCAGATAAGGATCAAGTAAGTATCAGTCGTACCCAAAATCCACTTCCCATCAAAAGTGACGTCCACGTGAGTAATGGGTGAACCAAGGCCAGGAAAAGCTGTTTTTGCCTGTCTCATAGTGTTGTTTGAATACAATCGGATCTTTCCGTCAAGGGATCCAACAACAATTGAGCCATCCCCGGTAGTAGCAAAGCACTGAAAGTTGGTCCCTCTAGAGAATTGATGACCTTGATTCCAATTCAAGACAGGGGTACTAGCCGTAGCAAGATCCTGGACCATCCCCTTACGGTCGCGCATATCCCACCTACAAAGTCTATTATCATCCAATCCTAAAAATGTTGAACCTGAAGGATCCAGCTGTGCTCCTTTACTATCATTTGTGATGTCTCTCATTGTAATGTTTGTCCCATCCTTCCCAAACTTCCACTCTGTCACCATAGTTCCAGTTTCAATATCAAGCTGGTGAAGTCCTGTTGAGTGAAGCTTCTGCCCGTCCATTGGACTCATGAGGAGCATATTAGTCTCGGCCTTCATAAGGAGAGCCTTTTTCGGTGTTGATTGTACCAAACTTGAACCACCCCTTTGATAACCCTTGTCAAAATTCACGAAAACACCTTTCCCATGGATTCCATGGGCAAAATTCTTGACAACCTGAATGCCAGAATCACCCACTAAGAAACTATTGTCCAATGCACCCAACGCCAAGCTTTGTATCCCACCATTGGATGCCTCCTCAAACTCTTCCCTTAAATCCTGGCTCGGTCTCAGCGGTGTAGAAGAACCCGGGCTTTTCAGAAAACTATCCTCCGCATCTTCCCACATGGAGTCGTCGGCAGCTTCTGGTTTCACCCACCCAATAAAATCCTTGCCGTAAATCTTAAGTCTGTTTTGCTCCGTTGCCTCAACACCGTACGTGTTCTCGAACAAACAATCCTGAAATTTGGTGACAAATACTTTATAATCTTCCTCGCTGAAGAATTTCATAGCCCAGACACCTTGTGCAACGAAATCAACCCGACGTTGGTCAGCTAGGGTTTTCAGTTGCATCTCCGAAGCTACCTTCATTCGAATTTTCGAGCTAATCTTCAAAACCCACCACCAGTCATCTCCTTCCTCATCTTCATCGTCATCTTCGTCATTGTCTCCGTCATCTAAGTTCATTCTACTAGTCTTAAAGAAAGAGTAAGAAGTAAGTTTTTCAGATGATACCCATTTAGCCTTTGGAGTGTTTCCACCAATGTGAAGATAAAGCTTAACAGCATTCTTTAGATTTGGGGTCTGGGATGATGGGTATTTGAGTTTCAAGGCTCTGAGCTTGGCCTCGACCTGGTCGAGTGAAGATCGGGTTTTGGGTCCACGCTCTGAAGATTTCTGGCGCTCTTCTGCTTCACCTTCCTCTGGGTCACCATAATTTTCTTCGTCGGTTTGTTCTTCGTTATAATCTTCTTCATCCGAATCAGAGATCTCCAATTCCTCCCGACTATGAGACCCACCCATGTTTGTACTGCGTTCCGAAAGTAGAGAAAGATGAAAAATGCGGGGATGAAGACCAAGACTTTTGAGATCTGAAAATGAGATCGAAGTAGCAACGGATGAGTAGGGCGCGAAATTCTAAATTTGAGAACGGAGCGTTGTGGTATTCCGCCTATTGGCTTCTTCTAGGGTTTTTGACCTATTGGCCGAGTGGGCAACCGAATACCGAGTATTACCGGTAATATACAAAAAACGATTTTTTCTTTTTGGTTCTGTCTATATCTGGTCCTGGGCCTGGTCAAGCTCAGGGACAAAAACTGATCCCACTACCCATCGGGCTAGCTACTGGGTCTTGGGCTTCGAAAGGGGCATCAACTCCACAGCGATCCAGTTACACAGAACAAACCCGACCAAAGAGGGAAAAAAAAAGGTTTTTGTGCTAATTACCTCTCAAGGACTTGAACTAGACAGTAATTAACATAAAGAAAATAAATAGTTCAAGGAAAGGAATA